>CM064863.1:34300951-34855951 GCA_032719365.1 Prinsepia uniflora
AAAAAAAACCGTGAGGGCAAGGGCAAGGAGGCCCAAAGCGGACAATATTGTGCTAGATGCATCGGGACCTGATAGAGGACGGTCGGGTCCTGATAGAATGGTATCATAGCATGACCCCGACTGAGAAGTGTGCTAGCGAGTACGCTAGGATCTAAGGGTGGTGGATTGTAAGACCCGTGTCTTGGAGGGAACGGTGAACAATCCCACATTCTTGCGAGGGGGAATGGTCTGGGAAGGGAATGGTGGTGTGCCTTAAAGCTGTAGGCACACACCTATCTACCATGATGTTAGGACCTGTCCCAAATCCCTCGGGATTAACGTGGGACGCGCCTGATCCTATCTAACACGAAGTGTCAGACTATGGAAAATTCGGTCTCTAACCCTCACCGGGGCCTCTAGAGTATTCCAGGATCGTAGGAGGAGGAGTGTGATGTCTCGATCCCTGCTCCGAGTCTTCCCCTAGGACTTCTCCATCCGGGAGGCTCTATCTTTGGATCTAGTCCGAGCTCTAACTATTTTTAACCCCTAACTAAAGCCCCGTAATTTTCCAGAATTTCTAACTATTTTAAAACTCGAACCTAAACCTTCGGACGTCCCGAACTATATCGAAACGATGTCTGATTGACATCAAACTAGTCCCAAAATGTTCGATACATCGAAAGGATGATTTGACATGTTGGACACTTCCCCAGATTCCCTGCCACGTGCCATTACGCTCCCTGAGATTGCCCTGCGTGTGGGCCTCACGTGCCACTGCACAGTGCATCTTCTTCCTATCGACGGCCAGTCCGGCCGGTTCTCTAGTTCGGCCGGTACAGTTGGACCGGCGTGACCGGTTTGGCCATTTTCCTCCCTCATTTTTCGTCCAATATCCTCATTTTCAATCCTAAACTTCCTAATTCAATCCTATGAACCTAAATATATGAACCAAAACCCTTAAAACCTCCTATAACCCACGGGTTCAATTGGTCCTCCACTGTTCAACATTTTCATTTTCCTCCGACGGCTCCTCAGCCATCAAACCACCATCAAAATCATCTTAGAACCTCCCTAGTAACCCAATAAAGCCACACTAAACCTCCAAAACCGTCCATAACATCAAAATCAAATTCGTTAATTTAGAAGCACAAAACCGAGCAATCGGGTTTACCTTGCACAAAGGTCCTCCGCCGTCCATGGCGGCTCTATCCTGGCCAGCCACCACCATCATCATGTCCTCATCTTACTCTCTGGCCTCACTCAAGATCAGATGGAATGGGTGTTGGATTGGGTTCAAGGTGGGTGAGATTGGGTTGGCTTGGACGAACAAAGGAAATGAAGATGATATGCATGAATGGAAAAGGGTGGCTAGTGGATGGGTAACACTTGTCACTCATCCATTGGGCCTTGGGAAAATATATGGGGCCCACTTGAAAAAAAGTCAATTCGTCTTGAACTTCGTGCAATAGTTCCCTTGAATTTCCGTGAATCGTAACTTTTCTGTCGAACGTCTTAATTCGACGTTCCACCTGTCTATGGATTTGTATCACCTCGATCTACTAACGGTCCTTGGCCCTTGGCCATCGAACCTCCCGGGTCAAAAGTCAACTGTTCACCTCCTTTTAACCATATTACCAAAATGCTCCCGAACTTCCGAAAATAATAACTTCTTCCTGGAGCGTCGGAATCGGGCGTGCCAATTGTCTTTGAACTCGTGTCGTCCCGAACTACGTCACAATCATTAGTCAAAGTCCATTTGACCGCCTGAATGAAAAGTCAATGATTCGCCCATTCCAAGGGAAAATCAACATTTCGCCCTACTCGTCCGTTAATCCTCGTTTAATCCCCGATTAGCCTAGCTAATCCGTCATTAAGTCTTAATTAATCTCGATAATTCGGGATGGGTCGTCACAACCTTCCCCCTTAAAGAATTTCGTCCTCGAAATTCAAATCTGCCCGATTCCTTAACCAAATGATGGAATCGAACCGTGTCCCAAGTAAAGGGGTACTGCACCCACACACGAGGGTACCCGTGTAACCGTACTCATCCGACACACATGTCTTACTCGTCGGTATGTTCCGTCATTAGAGCCTCCAAAGCTCCAATTCACTCTCGAAAACTACACGTCAGCTCGTACGTCTCACTCGAGATAGAATGTTGACACTCATCGATCTCGCGTGTCACTCGATGTGATAGGTTAGTAATACCAGACTTACATTCAATAGCTTTTCAGTCTAACACTCTAACACGTTCCATCCGACAGTCGTCAGGCTGAAAACGCATTCCCACTAAAGGCTGACACATCTAAGCTGGAATCTTGATCAGCATCTGATCAGACAACATCCTCTAGATTCGGCCATCACAATGGCACGAATCCCATCTTACAAGTCATCCTCAGACCTATGCCGCAGGTTTAATCGACCTCGATACTCGCACGAATCAACTCTCTCAAATTCTTATACTCAAAACTGACTCTCCTTAGAGTCCCATCAATCCACATCAATCTGAACGCATCGGATATCAAACAATCCATAACTATCACAGGTCACCACAATTGTGACTAGCCGGCAACTCCAGGCTCCACTGTGCTTCACTGCTCTACTCTGATCTCGACTCGTTCTCGAGTCCTCATATCGTATCTCGCATCACTCAGCGATCTCTGCTGACATCTAGACTCACTCGAGTCCCCAAATTGTCACTATGGGATCTAATCTGATCACCACTCATGTTCATCTAGGACTCTATCAAATCTACAACATTCCCATAATCTCGGGACACTCTTAACTCGACATATCGATTGACCATGGTCAATCCTATCATCCAACGTGCATAACACACCGGTGCACCCACAATATATCAATCATTGGGATGTTCCCCGACCTACTCAAGGACTGCACTCTGGAAATGTCCAACCACATTAGTCGATCCACACTCCAACCATGGTCCGGATCCCAACCGTCCGTCACCAGGCGAACATCAATCCACCACCATCGAACACTCACTCGTCACATCCTGTGACGCTAAATACCATCTACTCCTCAAGTCAAACAAATTTGACCCACAGCCTAGATGTTCTGTTCTTACACCCTCTTTAAACTCCTAGCTGTCATATCACTCCTTCTCGTCCCACCTAGGGAAGAGTAAAGGAGAATCCAAGATGATAACATCAAGGTTCATCCTATGTCATCCTCTGGCACCCAGCACTATCTGCTAAGGAGTCACACTCAGTGACCTCAGAATATCCATCACCCATGCGGAATCAAGCACTCTTCTCATCGTTTCAGTCACAACTTCTCTTGATTCCGAAGTTCCAATCATGTTGGAAACATGCCTCTTTTCCAATTACCAAGCTCACTCATTACACGAGCATTTCCTGCATCTTCTAGGCAAAAAATTTCCAAGTCCTCAACTCAGGAGGTATGGTCAACCGTAGTCAACCAAGACCAATCTGTAATAGAGTCTCAAGTCCACCGCTTAACCGGACACCATCCACGCGTCCGTGAATACTATTTATGTAGGTACACTCATTTTGAGTGGAATTCATGCGACTCAAGGTAAAAACTTGTATACTATTTAAGGATGTGCATAAACGACCTCCAACACTCGCATCTCATACCTTTAATTAACCTGTTCCAACTCTGACCCACAGAATTGGTCGGAATCCACTGGCATCGGTGGGTAGGCTAAACAGATCGCCATGTCTGTGGTGATCTGAAGCCAAATCTCTGCATACTACTATATCTGACAAACTGACCCTCACGTCATAAGACGTCACTCATGTCATCCATTAATATCTTTTCATCTGAACGCCACTTAGGCATTTCAACCTTTAACATTACTACTCCTGGGCACACACTCGCATCCCAAGTCTCGTATCATCAGGGAACTAGTCACCAAACCAAGTACTCCTGGTGCCTCGTACTAGGCCACTCGAGATCCTCTATGCCCCGCTTAGTGCCCACCGAACTCATATGCTCGCCACTCCGTGCATATCTACTATTTTGTCTGCATACCGGTTCGCATGTCCCAACTCTACGGGATCAACTCCAGCACTCACACTCGTTCAATCCATCCAAGGATATCTAGGGCACCTGTCACACATCCAGGTATGTCCTACTTGTCACAATCACCTCATAGAGGTAGCGTGGCAAGTGTGCCAACACCCAACGTCAGCGTCTGATTCTGTGATCGCACTCAGCTGTGACCGAATCGAATCCAGAATCACTGCTCATACTGTGCGTCACTCACGCACCTCGTATCATTTTCACGACTGAAGAATCTTATCCTCACAATTGTCACGGAAACCTGAGCCTATCCAACTCGATAAGACTCGACTACGTTCATCGATAGCAGCGTCTACCACAACCTCGTGCAGACCAATCTCAGAAATACTATGCTATCAAGACTCCAATTCTATACGGTAGTCGACCGCCGGTACCAACCACTCCACACACGACATCCACCGATTGGTCCACCTCAAGATCCGATCGAAAAGTACCACACTCTCGGTAACTTGTCCAATCAATCTCTTACTAGGGTTATCACAAACCCGGGGGCTCACTACAGCACAACCATCCTGACTAATCCCTCCCTCTCGACTCCGAAGAGTTGTCATTCTCCGATACTAGTACTATACCCGCCAATAACTACGCTGTGAGGATCTCATCCTCTCGTAACTCTACGGCTCTCAGCCGCAGGCCTCCACAAGAACTCGACCATACACCATATCTAACACTGCACAAGAACTACGCGCGCAATCGTATCCTATCACGTCACACCACAACTACTCTGGGGCATCCCCTGCTTGTCGACATTCCTCCGAGATTCGACATACTGAAACATGGAAACACATGCCAAATAGGGACAAACGTTCCTATTCCCAACAATCTCACTCAGGTCAACCATGACCTTAGTGCTCTCTACAGCACACTCTCCAATCCGTTATGACACGACCGACTAACGGTCTCGATCCTCAGGTCGTCACACCGTGTCTACTGGTCCACTGGATCCTATCTCCAGAAACACTAGGGCTCCAAGTCGTTAGATTCACACGAATACTGATCCTACTAGGGATCTACTTCCTCGAAATACGAGACATGTACGGAATTGGATGCTAATCGAACGTCAAACTATCATATCGAATTTCATTCAGTACGTGGGACTTCCTACTCTTACCCTAACTATCGGGTTGATGACGGGCTGTTACGACTGCAGAGACATCACATCCCCGACCTGCGCGCACTCTGAGAGCAAAACAAGCTCTGATACCACTTGGTATCAGAGTACCACGAGTGTCAAATGAGCCAACCTGCTCTGATACCACTTTGTCAGGACCCGTCCCAAATCCCTCGAGATTAACGTGGGACACGCTTTATCCCGTCTGACACGAAGTGTCAGACCGGGGAAAATTTCGTCTCTAGCCCTCACCGAAGCTTCCGGAGCATGCCAGGATCATAGGAGGAGTGTGATGTCTCGATCTCTGCTACAGCCCGCATCCGTGATCAACCTGAAGGGCATTAAAACCACGAAAACTGTCAGTGGATAAAATAATATTTTAATGAAAACATTTCAGAAAAAGACATGTATGCCCTTCACTAAAAGCATTTGCATGCATTCGAAAACCATTTATCAAAACCTTCATAAACCATTTGAAAAAAATTTCAAAACCTTTCAAGGGTTCATGCTCGGTCCCCATAAACCGTCATGAACCATAAATCCCTTTATGGGTCCCCGACCCGAAATCACAAAAACCCGTAAATCCAAAGTATATGGGAACTCAGCCCAAATCAACATACGTGGGTCTCAGCCCAAAACCATTTTCAGTGAAATACCAAAACATACGATACGGGGTCTCCGCCCCAAACCTTTTCCAAAACATCAAATACGGGGTCTCCACCCCAAATCACTTTCTAAAACATGGAATATGGGGTCTCCGCCCCCAAATCACTTTCCATAAGAATCACATACGTACGCATACGTATAACCTATCCGCGGCACTTCCGAGAAGATACCAACTCAGGGCACACAGCCCCTAGGGAACACATCCCCTATATATGTCACGATTAATCATCTCTATACTAGTGTGCACACTACTCGGGGTCTCACTCCGAGTCTTCCCCCAGGACTTCTCCATCTGGGAGGCTCTATCTCTCGATCTAGTCCAAACTCTATCTCTGGATCTAGTACGCACATCTCTCCGGAATCTGGTCCGGGACCACATCATAACTTCCACTCCTGGAACGGGATTCCTGTGGGGATACCCATTCTGGTATGTGGATCGTGAGTCTGTCATATAAATCATATGGAGGGTTCATATACATTTTCCAAATACTTTCTTTCTCAAAACATTTCTCAACTGGGTCTCATACCCGATTCATCTCAACAGGATTCCTCGAATCCGATTCAAATCCATATCACAGGCCTCGGCCTAAATCCACAGTTCAACAGGGTCTCATGCCCGAATACTCATTTCACAATCTGAATTGGGACTCAAGCCCGATTTCACAATGAACTGGGCCTCAAGCCCCATACCACGAACAACTGGGCCCTAAGTCCGAAAACATAACTCAATAGGGCCTCAAGCTCGATTTCACAACCAATATGTCCTCAAGCCCGATACTATAGTGAAAAGGACGTCAAGCCCGAAATTACAACCAACTGGGCCTCAAGCCTAGATTCGTAAACCAACGGGGCCCTCAGCCCGATCGTATAACTCAAATGGACCCTCGGTCCGATACCTCGTCAAATAAAATGGACTTCAAGTCCGAGAGTTTGTAAATCAAATGGGTCTTGTACCCGAGTTCACATTTCCAAATCCAAAATGCATTCATTAAATCATCATTGAAAACCTAGCACGTACAAGCATCGTATAAAATCGAAAATCTTGAAATACGTATTTGCACGTAAATCCTAGGTTACCACAAACAAATCCACTCATGGCATCACAAAACGTATTATAAAACAATTGTAAAACATTTATGCATGCATCAATTTTGAAAGAAAGGTCCACTAACAGACCGTCCGAATCGTGCCTCGATACGCGTGCCATAATCCTCCCCCAGGCGAATCGTCGCCTTCAGGATTCTCGAACCTGTCCAAATCGTGATAGAAGATTATTAACTACTTAAAGAACCCCACACTAAAGCCCCTTAATTTTCTAGAATTTCTAACTATTTTTAAATGCGAACCTAAACCTTCGGACATCCCGAACTATATCGAAACTATGTCCGATTGACAAGAAAACAGTCCCAAAATGTTCGTTACATCGAAAGGATTGCCCTGCCTGTGGGCCTCACGTGCCACGGCACAGTTCATCTTCTTCCTCTTGACGGCCGGTCTGGCCAGTTCTCTGGTTCGGCTGGTCCAGTTGGACCGACGTGACCGGTCTAGCCATTTTCCTCCCTCATTTTTCGTCCAATGTCCTCCTTTTCAATCCTAAACTTCCTAATTCAATCCTACGAACCTAAATATATGAACCAAAACCGTTAAAACCTCCTAGAACCCACAGGTTCAATTGGTCCTCCACGGTTCAACATTTTCATTTTTCTCCCACGGCTCCTCAACCATCAAACCACCATCAAAATCATCTTAGAACCTCCCTAGAAACCCAATAAACCCATACTAAACCTCCAAAACCGTCCATAACATCAAAATCAAATTCTTGAATTTAAAAGCACAAAACCGAGCAATCGGGTTTACCTTGCACAAAGGTCCTCTGCCATCCACGAAGGGGCTATCCTGGCCAGCCACCACCATCATCATGTCCCCATCTTACTCTTTGGCCTCACACAAGATCAGATGGAATGGTTGTTGGATTGGGTTCAAGGTGGGTGAGATCAGGTTGGCTTGGATGAACAAAGGAAATGAAGATGATATGCATGAATGAAAAAGGGTGGCCAGTGGATGCGTGACACTTTTCACTCATCCATTGGGCCTTGGGAAAATATATAGGGACCACTTGAAACGAAAGTCAATCTGTCTTGAACTTCGTGTAATAGTTCCCTTAAATTTTCGTGAACCGTAACTTTTCCATCGAACGTCTGAATTCAACGTGCTTCGTGTTTATGGATTCGTATTGCCTCGATCTACGTAACGGTCCTCGGACCTCAGCGATTGGACCTCCCGGCCTGTTTACCAAAAAGCCCCTGAACTTCCAAAAATCATAACTTCTTCCTCGAACGACGGAATCGGGTGTGCCACCTGTCTTTGAACTCGTGACGTCCCGAACTATGCCACAGTCATCGGCCAAAGTCCATTTGACCGCCTGAATGAAAAGTCAACGATTCGCGCATTCTAGGGGAAAAATCATCATTTTACCCTACTCGTCCGTTAATCCTCGTCTAATCCACGATTAGCCTAGCTAATCCGGCATTACGTCTTAATTAATCCCGATAATTTGGGACGGATCGTCACACATAAGGCCTTCTGGGAGCTCACTGCTTTGGATTCCTGGGGAACTCCAAAGTTAAACGAGTAGAGGCTGGTGCAATCCTAGGATGAGTGACCCACTGGGAAGTTGCACCGTGGGCTCCTAGGAACAAAACCCTGCAGGCTGGGCTGGTTCGCCCAGTGAGTCTAGAGGGGACAATATCGTGATATGTAGAGTGTCCTGCTGTGCAACTCTCATCTAAACGAGGTTTTTTGGGAGCTCAGTGGCTTTGGGGGGGATTGGAACCCCAAAGTTAAGCGAGATGAGGATGGTGCAATTGCATGATGGGTGACCCCCTGGGAAGTTCCACTGTGAGCTCCAGAAAACAAATGGTGCAATTGCATCGGGACCTGTCAATGGAGGGTCGGGTCCTGAAAAATGGTGGTGTGCCTTAAAGGTGTAGGCACACACCTATCTAGCACGAGGCCTTTTGGGAGCTCAGTGGCTTTGGGCTCGGTTGGAACTCCAAAGTTAAGCGAGTTGAGTTGGGTGCAATTCCATGATGGGTGAGCCCCTGGGAATTTGTACCATGAGCTCCAGAAAACAAAACCGCGAGGGCAAGGGCAAGGGCAAGGGCAAGGATGCCCAAAGCGGATAATATCATGCTAGATAAGTCAGGTCCTGACCGAGAAGGGTTGGGTACTGACATAATGGTATCAGAGCCAGACCCCAATCGGGAAGTGTGCCAGCGAGGACGCTGGGCCCTAAGGGGGTGGATTGTAAGACCCGTGTCTTGGAGGGAACGGTGAACGATCCCACATTCATGCGAGGGGGGAATAATCTAGGAGGGGAATGGTGGTGTGCCTTAAAGGTGTATGCACACACCTATCTAGCACGAGGCCTTTTGGGAGCTCAGTACCTTTGGGTTCGGTTGGAACTCCAAAGTTAAGCGAGTTGAGGTTGGTGCAATTTCATAATGGGTGACCCCCTAGGAAGTTGCACCATGATCTCCCGATAACAAAACCGTGAGGGCAATGTCAACAAGGCCCAAAGTAGACAATATCGTGCTAGATGAGTCGGGTCCTGACCGAGAAGGGTTGGGACCTGACAGAATGTTACTAACTACCTCAGTGTCAAAGTATGGCTGTGTCGGACGTGTAATTTTACACGAGCGTGCCCGTGTACGGGGACATGATTGGATTCCACAGTTTGGTTGTGGAATTGGGTCGGTTTAATTTTAAAGGAGGAAATTATTTAAGGAGCGGAGGTTGTAACGACCCGTCCCTGATTTTGAGGATTAATTAAGAATAATTATGGATTAGCCGAGGATTAACGGACGTTTAAGGTGAAATTACGAATTTACCCCTAAACGAAGGCAAAAAGGTCACTTTTGACCCAGGAGGTCAGATGGTCATGTGACAAGGACCATTATGTAGATCAGGTCGATACGAGTCCGTAGATAGGCGACACGTCGAATTCGGACGTTCGACTGAAAAGTTACGGTTCACAGAAGTTTTGAGGTACTATTCATTGCGGTACACTTTAAGAGGAAAAGTGGACTTTTGTCCTTCAGTGGGCCAAGATCTTTTAAAGTGGCCCAATGGATGAGTGAAAAGTGTCACCCATCCATTGCTCTATTTCCCTTCATTCATGGACTTCCCCCCTTTGTCTGTTCCATTCCTACCAAACCCCAACCCCATCGAACAACCAACCCAGTGAACCCAAATCCAAACCCTTCCCTATTTGATTCAGTTGAGGCCAAGAGAATGAGGCTGAGGACGTGATGGTGGCTAGGTGACGACAGGACCGCCATGGACGGCGGCGATGACCAATGAACTAGGTAAAAACCCGAACCTCATTATATTTCAAATTTCAAATCCGGGTTTTGGACGTTAGGGGAGTTAGATGTTGATTAGGATATGTTTAGGGGACTGGTATGATGTTTAGGAAGTGGTTTTGGACGGTGGAGAGTGGTAGAACAGCCCGGAACGGCGGCTGGAAGATTTTCAGTGGCTGCCCACCGAATTTGGTTTCCGGCCAATTTAACCCAAATTGATCCTCCCAACCTGTTTTTAATGTTGCTAGAAGATAAATGCGACCCTTAGGATTGAGTTTGAGCCCTTGGTTCTGCCGTGAACATAGAATGGAAGTGTTGGGATAAAATGGTTTATTGAACCCATGGATTTTAGGTTTGTTTTCAATGTTTTGATTTCACAAAATGATTCCTAGGATGGATTAGAGTAGATTGGTGGAAAGAAGGACGGAAAAGGATAAAAAAAGAAGAAGAAGAATAAATGGGGTCAAACCAGTCACGCCAGCCTAGTTGGACTGGGCAAACCGTTGAACCAGCCGGACCAACCATCACAATGGGGAAGACGATACAGTTCCTGGGCGCGTAGCTCCCATTCGCAGGGGCTGTTGCAGGTGCGTGTGGGCGAGTTTTGATATAATGAACATTTTGGGACCGGTTTCGTGTCGATCGGAAATCGTTTCGATATAGTTCGAGACGTCCAAAGGTTTAGGATCAGGTTTAAAAATAGTTAAAAATTCCAAAAAAATATGGGACATTAATGAAGGGTTATTTATGTAGTTAGTAATCCTCTATTACGATTTGGACAGGCTTGGGAACCCCGGAAACAGTGATTGGCCCGGGAGAGGTGTTTGGCACACGTATCGAGGCAGTAGCTCGGACGGTCTGTGAGTGGACCTTGTTTTCTAATTAGATGCACACATAAAAGTTTTATTTGCTTTTATGAACATGTTTTGTGATGCCATGAGTACATTTGTGTGTGTTTACATATTTGCACGTATTTCGAGGTTTACAGTTTTATACGGTGCTTATGCGTGATTGTGGTTTCGGTTTAAATGAAATGGATTTGGATTTGAAAATGTAAACTCGGGCATGAGACCTATTTCGTTTTTGTCTCAGGCATATGGTCCTATTGATGACCTACCGGTCTGAGTTATGGTCGCGACGAGTGCGGTGTGCACGGCGACGGACGATACGATGCTTGCCTCCAGACTGGGATGTGTTCCTTCCAGACAGGTCGCGATGCACGTTCCATTGTCGAGTAGCCACTGGAGGTTCGACTTCGGGGTGCTAACGGTTCATGACATCGATCGGTGATGTGTGCACCATGATCTATAGGTGGTCGCATCGGTTGATATGTTCACGGTGACATACCATGATTGAGCGCGGTCTTGGATGAATGGTTGCACGCACCACTATGATTAGAATCGTGACTGGCCTGAGACATCGGGCTCGATGCCCAGTTGATTTTGAGTTCAGGCTTGATGCCTTGTTTGTTTACATTTGTGATTTCGGGTCAGGGACCCTAAATGGATTTCTGGGTTCATGACGGTTTATAGAGACCGGGCATGAATCCTTTTAATGGTTTTAAGAATGTTTTCGATATGGGATTTATTATACCATCTTTTATTTCTGGATTGTCTCCTCCGAGGAGGGTCGTTGGCCTAAGTGGACCCCGGAGTAGTCACAGAGCATTAACTGAGTGGAGTCGCCCCCGTTGGGTACCTTACTCTCAGGAAGGCTTATAGATTATAACCCCTAGGGATGGTCATTGATCTGCGGACATTGACCTGGGTGGACCTTGGGGAGAATTGGGATTTGAGACCTCGGGTAGCACGCGCGTAGCTTTAGAAACCGTGACAAGATTGGTTATATGTTAGGTGATATATGTTATATGATATATATATACTGGTTTTGTACTGAGTCCCACATGGATTTGGGTAGTGGCCCGTATGATTGGATTCATTTACGTTTTTGGGCCAAGGACCTAATGATTTGATAACTGATTTTCGAATGCATGCATGCTTTTTAGTGAAGGGTATAAATGTCTTCTTTTTGTGAAAATGTTTTTATAAAATTCCGTGTTTTGTCCACTCACAGCTTTTAATGTTTTGAAAGCACTTCAGGTTGATCGCGGATGCAGACTGTAGCAGAGACCAAGACATCACACTCCTTCTCTGGATCCTGGCGCTCTCTGAAGCCCCGAGTGGTCTAAAGTTAGAATTTTCCCTTGTATGACACTCTGTGTCAGACGGGAACAAGTGCATCCCGCGTTAATCCCAGGGGGATTGGGATGAGTCCTGACAGACAGACTTATGGACCTCAAGCTTGAGTGTTTACAGTGACCCAGCAGCAGGCTAGGGCAGTCCGGGTGTTGTCACAGGTTCTCTTAATATATCTAATCTTCTTGTTTGTGTTTTGATGGATGTCGGGGCTACTCATTCTTTTATTTCGTGGAGTTGTGCGGGCATGTTAGATTGTGAGATATCGGCGTTGGAGAGTGAGATGGGTGTCGGTACGCCTATGGGAGTTGTGTACGTGGTGAACCAAGTATTACAAAGATGTCCAGTAATAGTGGAGGATGTAGATTTACTAGCTGATATGATTATTATGGACATATATGACTTTGACGTCATCTTAAGGATGGATTGGTTGCCAGAGCACGGTTCGCTCATCGACTGTTAGAGTAAGCAAGTAATCCTACGGAGTCTAGGTTTGCAAGAGGTTACTTTTTAAGGAAAGCGTGATGGTTCGCTACCTGAAGTAATTTCTTCACTTGCCGCTACCAAACTGCTACAGAAGGGTTGCCAGGGCTATCTAGCACATGTTGTGGAGTCACGGGGTGATACTCCTAAAGCCCAGGATATACCGGTGGTGTGAGAGCTACTGGATGTGTTCTCGGAAGATTTGCTTGGTTTACCACCACATCGGGAGATCAAGTTCATGATTGAACTACTCCCCGATACTCGACCAATATCACAGGCACCATACCGGATGGCATCGGAAAAGTTACAAGAACTTAAGACTCAATTGCAGGAATTGGTAGATATGGGATTCATCCAACTGAGCATGTCACCGTGGGGAGCACCAGTCTTATTTGTGAAGAAGAATGAGGGATGCCTCCGATTATGCGTGGATTACAGACAGCTCAACAAGGCAACGGTAAGGAACCAGTACCCTTTATCCAGACTCTATGAACCGTTCGACCAACTATGGGGAGCATGGTATTTCTCCAAGATTGATCTACGATCGGGTTATCATTAGTTGAGGATCGTTGAGGATGATGTTCAGAAGACTGCGTTTCGGAAGAGATATGGGCACTATGAGTTATTGGTAATGCCATTTGGTTTGACGAATGCAGCGGCGACATTTATGGATTTGATGAACAGAGTTTTTCGATCGTATATGGACAAGTTCGTAATCATGTTCATCGACGATATCCTAGTGTATTTCAGGAGTGCCAGAGCGCATGAGAAACATCTACGGTTGGTATTGGGAAAATTGAGACAGATGCAGTTGTACATCAAATTGAGAAAGTGTCAGTTTTGGTTGAACAACATTGGTTTTCTGGGACATGTCATTTTAGCTAACGGGATTAGTGTGGATCCCCAGAAGACCGAAGCTGTGACTAATTGGGCGCAATCGACGACGGTGACCTAGGTACGGAGTTTCGTGGGATTAGCAGGCTATTATCGGATATTCATAGAGGGTTTCTCCAGCATCACTACACCTTTGACTCAATTGACCCAGAAGGGAGTGAAGTTTGTTTGGGTTAAGCGGGGCGAGCAAAATTTCCAAGAGTTGAAATATCGGTTGACTACTGCACCTGTCCTTGCACTACCTGATAATAGTGCGGAATTATCGCATACGTTGCACATCGTTGCATGGATTGGGTTGCGTGTTGATGTAGAAGGGCAGAGTTATCGCATACGCATCGAGACAACTTAAACCACATGAACTGAACTATCTTACACACAATTTGGAGTTGTCAGCAGTGATTCATGCTCTGAAGATCTGGAGACAATATTTAATCAGAGAGACATGCAGGATTTTCACCGACCACCAGTCTGAAGCATTAATTCACACAGAGAGAATTAAACATGAGGCAACGACGATGGTTGGAATTGATTAAGGACTACGACTGTACGATCGAGTATCATCCGAGAAAGGTGAATGTCGTTGTAGATGCACTCAGTAGAAAATCAACATGATCGATTGCTCACATGAGGATGATATATCTCCCTTTACTAGTGGAACTCCAAAAGACTGGAGTTATCCTTAGGATGGATAATCAGGGAGCATTGTTAGCCAGTTTTCATGTGCGACCTGTACTGATTGATCGGATTATTGAGGCTGAATTCCAGGATCTGGCACTATGTGTTTACATGATTGAGGTTGAAGCAGGCGAGCGACAGAACTTTTCTATCCAAGGCAATGGAGCGCTGGTAAAACAGGGCCGCATGTGTGTACCTGCAGTGGTAGAGTTGAGGGCGGAAATCCTTGAGGAGGCCCATAGTTCGGCATATGCAATGTATCCAGGAGGGACAAAGATGTATCGCACCCTCTTGGGCAGGTATGAAGACGGATATAGCAAAGTTCGTCAGTAGATGTTTGACCTGTCAGCAGGTTAAGGTGGAGCGGCAGAAACCGTACGGAGCCATGCAGCCACTTCCTATTACCGAGTGGAAATGGGATCACATTACGATGGATCTTGTCTTCAAGCTGCCAAGGACACAGAGTGGTTTTGATGGAGTCCGGGTGCTTGTGGACTGATTGACCAAGTCAGCTCATTTCTTACCAATACGTGAGACGTACAAGCCAAATCAACTAGCTCAACTGTTTGTAAACGAGATCATTCGACTACATGGTATGCAGAGTCGATAGTTTCTGACCGAGATTTGCGTTTTACTTCCAGATTCTGGAAGAGTTTACAGAATACCTGGGGTACGAACCTACTGTTCAGTACATTTTTTCACCCACAAACTGATGGACAGTCCGAGAGGACTATACTGACTTTGGAGGATATGATAAGAGCTTGTGTACTACAATGCCAAGATTTGTGGGATACTCATTTTCCTTTGATGGAATTCACGTACAATAACAGTTATCAGGCGAGTATCAGAATGGCACCTTACGAAGCACTATATGGTCGGCAGTGCAGGACACCTTCTGTTAGATGGAGGTAGGAGAGCGAGCAGCAGTGGGGCCCGATTTGATAGATATGACCCAGGAAGGAGTTCGAGTTATCAAGGAGAGACTGAAGACGACACAGGATCACCCGAAAAGCTATGTAGATCGACAGATTTAGGACTTGGACTTCGCAGTTGGAGATTTAGTATTCTTGAAGTTATCTCCGTGGAAGGGAATCATTTGTTTCTGTCGACATGGGAAATTGAGTCCCCATTACATTGGACCGTACTAGATTACAGAGAGGATTGGTTCAGTGGAATATCGATTAGCGTTACCTCCAGAACATTGCAGAGTACACGACGTAGTCCATGGCCACGGACGTTCGACGGAAAAGTTACGGTCATGGAACTGAAATTGACTAAACTTACGACTCGAACATCAAACCAATATAATATTAAAATAATTTGATCAGATCAACAATTGTAGACCCTTGGATGAGTGACAAGTGTCACTCATCCCATGACCACTTTTCCCCATTTTGTGGATCTTGTTCCATTGGCTAATTATTTATATATAATAACCCACTCATCTCTCACCTCACAACCCCAACCGTTCATCTCTTTCTTGGCCATCTCATCCTCACCCTTCATCCTTTTCATCTGATCATCTCCATCATCATCAAACTTCATCTCCCTCTCTTATATTCTCTCAAACCCGTGAACACAAAACCATAACCAAAGAACCCCAACTGATTAAACCCTACCCTAAACCTAAAGAACTAGACGTGGACCTAGGCTAGGGAATCAGGGAAGGCACTAGGAGGCTGAGTAGCGGCGGTGATACGACAGAGAGAGCTTGGTGAACCTAAACCCGAAACCACCCCCCCCCCCCCACCACCCCCCATTTGTCCAATTTTGAAACTATCATTTCCTGACGTGTATAGGTAGGTTTGATGGTTAGGTGAGATACTAGGGACAGTGACAAGCACAATGAGCCTAGTTTCAAGGCATAGGGTGGTCCGAGTCGACAGGGAGGACGACCAGAAAACTGGGCTGCGGGTTTTAATTCCAAGGAATAGATTTCAAATTTTTTTAGTAGTTTTTGAGTCCATAGACCTTTAGATTAGGATGAGACGAAGGTATAGGAATAACCCACACAAAAAATGGTGGCCGGGGTTGGGAGAACCAATCAGGTCAAGCCGAGGGTCACGGTGACCCGGTTGAAGGCTTCCAGACCGTCCGAGCCGAATGTTAGAGATGATTGATGACGTCATCATGTCAATAATGTCTTCATTATTGTAGCAGTGTTGACCATGAAGTTGACCTGCCGCGTGAGGGCCCGTAGGAATAGTACCTGAGTTAGGACAACCACCATCCTTTAGGTTTAGACGATACAAATCCAACGGCGGTGGTTTCGTGTCAATCGGAGATCGTTAAGTTGGGTAAAAATTCGGTTTAATGCCTGGGAAAAGCGTGTTCGGACGGCTTTCCCGGGCCAATTCTATTCTAGGGCTTCATGGTTAAGTTGTAGGGATCCATAGTGACCTTTATATGTACTTTGGACATGACAAGGATTGTACAATATCATATGGACAGGTTTATACGTTCGGTTTAGCAGCGGGATCGGACTGTGAGTGGCCCTTTGATTTCGTTAAACCTTTCATGCATAACTGTTTTAATTACTTCATTTATATGATTGAATCAAGTATTTAAAATGCATTGAGTTATTATTCTTACACGTATTACGAGGTTTTGGGCATGAGACCCCTCTGGTTAGTTATGCACTGTTTTGAAATTGAAACACAGATTTCGATGATTTAGACTTACCCTAGTTGCACTGCCTCCTCTGAATGTTGGTACCCCGGAGTGGTCAAGGCGCATTGCCTCTGAGGGGTCATTCCACGGAGCGACCGGACCATAGAGTGACTCAGGAGCAGGATTGCTTATTGTAGACATTAGGGATGCCAGGCATCTGGGATGTCATACCGGGACAGGGTTTGGGATTAGGACTCGGGATTGAGACCACGGGTGGCACGCGTAGCCTTAGGACTATGACCTTATTAGTGCAGCTGATTTCATGATTCTGATTATATTATTCTGTTTTATGACTATATGATATATTGCTATGGATTTCTACTCTGATGCATGCATGATTTGAAATCGGAGGGGTAAAACTGTATGTTTACTATATGCTTAAATTATTTTATAAACTTTATATTTCTGGCCCATTCACCCTTATTATTTTACTGACCCCTCTAGGCCGTGCTACTGAGGTGGGCGAGGACCCTGGGGCTGAGGCATAGATTTACGTTTCGCACTTGAACCCCACTTCTGGGTAGGTTGGCACGTAGGGAAACCTAGATGTCGTGATCGTTATTTGTATTTTGAACTATCTCTCGTCTAACTTTGTTGAACCCTTGGGAATTATGTATGAACTTATTTATCGTGATTTATCAATGTTGAAATGTTTAAGGGTAATTTTAGTATTCTGGGGTTGCGTGTCAGACGGAAGTAGGGCACGTCCACTGGTGGTTTTAGGGGGATCGGGACGGGTCCTATCACGGGTCGTTTCAATTTACCCTCCTTATAAAATTTTGTCCTTGAAATTCACTATAGCAATTTCGTCGTCGATGTTCACACCGACCTCTGACCAAAACTGTGGAAATCCAATCCTGTCTCTGAACCATGAGTCTCACATTCTCACGTCCACATCCAAAGTCCATCCACAATACAGATAAGAACGAAACGTCACTCTACGTCAACTATAATCCAACGGTCAGTGGTAAATTTCTTCTCATCCTCAGCGACCACATCGAACAAGTGAGTGATCCAACTGTCACAGGAAACCTCCAAAGCTTAAATCTCAAGCCTTGCTCGAGACATTGACACTCTTCGATCTCACCTGTAACCCACACAGGTGTACTCAGAACCCAATCTGATAATTCTGCTCTTGTTGAGCAATGCCAAGTTCTCCACCTCACTAGACGGTCTTCCATCGTCAATCACACTCACCACAAACCATCGTGACCAGCCGATAACTCATCGGCTCCACTCTTCCCATTCAAGTTCCTTATTTACAGCTTGCTCGCACTAATGTCGTCTTACAGTACCTCGTCTCACCCAGAAACTAACGTTGTGATCTTGACTCCTCTTGAGTCTCATACTGGTATTTCACTCATCTTGAGTGTATCTGGACCCCATTGAATACTTTCTATAGCTATAATCACATATAAGTTGTTCTAGGGTTCCTTTGACCAACCATGGCCTTGAGCTCCAAGCTCGCACAACAATTGAACCCTCTAAAGCCACTCTACGCTAGCACACAGTATTCGATGCCCGGTCCTAATTCTTAATCAACAGTCAACATCGGATCCAAATCGATTACCATACTGTGTCCATCTCGGATTCAATATGATGATCGTTACATATCAATCAGAATTATCAACACTCAACTTGGTATTTCGCTGCTTCCCCTGAGGGTATTCAAGACTAGGCTTAGGTATTCCACATGTGCCTTCACACTCCTTGAACACGTCAATATGTTATTCATAACATAATTTCCAAAGCGATCCATACTCTTTTGAAAGGCTCGGTGCACAAGTACATCCATGTGGTTAGGGGCATTAGTCAACCCAAGAGGCACAATCTAAAACTCCAATGTCCATACCGAGTCTGAAAGCAATTATAGGAGTATCCAATTCTGTGATCCTTAACTGATGACATCCAAGTTCATCCAGCACGATTGTGAATACAAATCCCAACTACACTAATCAATGTCAGGTGACACCAAGCACCTTCTGCTCCTCAACTCATTCAAATTTGGCCTATAGCTTGGGTGTCAAATCCTTAAACAACCCTTGAAACCAAGAGAAATTACAACCATGTTGCAAGCATACCTAGAAATCCTTAAACAACTTCATCTGATGTCTCCTTCACCAACCAATAATATCTGTTCTTAGCTACTGTAGAAATCCACTCTATTTCTCACGATTGTAGCACTCCTCAAACCAGCTCAGCTTTTACAAGCTTATACATCTGTGAATTCCAAAGGTGACGAACAAATGAAGAAGGTTCACTAAGCACTCTGTGGTAAGGTATACTCATTCCGCACCAACTCACTGTCCTGTTGCCTATAATCAAATCTAACTCTCAAAGTTCCATACATTTAACAACAAAGAGCGTTGGGCTCCCGATAATGGAACACTAACTCGAATGAACCCTAATTCTACTGGATCCTACAACTGAACTCTCAATACTCTCAACTCTGCCGGTACCTTGCGACACAGAAACTCCCTATGGGGTGGCATTCCTAACAACGTATCCAAAAACTCATGCACAATCGATATCTCTCTAAGCTCACTGAGTTAACAGGGAACCTCACCACACGTATTCAATAGCCCTAATAGCCATTCTGTAATATCGCCCTGGACTCCAAGCCGTAACTCACTCGGAACGCCAACCACATGTCTTAGAAACCAATCTATCTTAAGGTCAAAACCTTTTCCAAACTAAACAGTTTTGGTTCACCAAAATAACAACCAATATAGTACTGGCTGGAGTACTAGCTTGCATGTCCCAACCTAATGGAATCAGCTTCTGAACATAAAATGCAATCCTTTTAGAAGGAAAGGAATGTGTGGGTCCAAACTACATCAACACTCGTGGATCCCAACCAAAGATAGATAAAGTACTAGTTAGTACCCCAAATGTAGTACGTGCCTCTAGAAATCCTAGTTCAGTTAGATTTTATTGAAATCGCAACCTGACCACTCGGGATCCTTTTGGTCCTGCTCATCGACCACTGCTACTCTTGCGTCTTCCACTCAAGAATCATAGCTGGAAGCATCCGCCTCCTGAAGCCTTCTGCATCACCTAGAACCATCTGATCGCTGCTAGAATTCCAACAACTTCATCGCCATCTGAGATGCCACATTTTCCAGAGTTCGGAATGTGGTGAATCCTCTAGCTAGCACCATCACTCGAATCTCATCTGAAGACCCGAAAAACACTGACGAATCCTCATGGTCTCAGTCATCACTAAAACATGAGCATACCATGACAAAGTCACCAGCCTCTTCTCATAATGAGCTACCATCAAATCTCCTACTCATGTCGGAGGAACTCCGCCTCCCTTGTATCTCGATAAGACTAGGGCGAGAATGATGTAAGAAATGTCCCAAATCTTGGTAGTTTCATCCAACGCATAGATATCAATGTCTGCCACCAAGCACGTGCAGACCTATCCAAAAATGCTCATTGCTATTAGAACCAAAGGCTCAAGACTAACATAACCATGTTTTTAAGAGGTTAACCAACCACCTCGTGACCCGATCCACAAGTACACGTTTAGGGTACTATCGTTCCATCGTTCTGGATCCAGGGTTGTCTACTGTAACGACCTGTCCCATAATTCAGGATTAGATTAGTGGTTATTGACGGATTAGCAAAGAGAATCGGTGATTAGTTGAATACTTTTGGACGGACAGTGCAGAATGGCGATTTTGCCCCTGGAATGGGTAAAATGTTGACATTTAGTTCGAACGGTAAAATGGACTTTGACTGATGACCGTGACGCAGTTCGAGACGTCACGAGTTTGTAGACAGATGGCACGTCCGATTCCGACAACCGAGGAAGAAGTTATGGTGTTCGGAAGGTCGAGGGCATTTTCGTAAATTAGTTAAAAAGGGGGAAATTGTTGACTTTTTACGTGGAAAACATTCTTTACGTAATTCGACGACCGTTAGGTAGGTCTCGACGTCCTGAGTACAACGACTGGCATCACGTCGTCATCGGACATCGGACGGATAAGATATGGGTCTATAAAGTGAAGGGTAAAATGGAATTTGGACTTTTAGGGGCAATTTAGTCTTTTAACATCTTGGGATGTGTGTATGACCGGATAAGGACATATGGGAAGCTTGGATTGGATATTTGTGAGGGCTGGACCACAGGTTGAAGGACACCTGGCTTATGTCTAGTAGATTCTAGCCAAGTCGGCCATTCACTTTACTTTTTAAATGTTTGGGTTTATCGTTCAAATGAGAGAAAAACAGAGATTGAGATAGGGAGCTAATCAATCAGTTTTCAGGATGTGAGTCTTTATGTTCGAGTGTGAGTGATCAGAGATAAAGTTGAGAGACTAGTGAGTGAGTCTTGGTGAGGGTAGGAGTGAGGAAATGACTGTGAGAAGGTGAGTAAACCCAGTAAACAGAGAGGTTAAAGTGTGAGCAGCCGTGGACGAAATCGATCAAACCCATCGAAGTTGGGCTTGTGGTGGTGTTCAGAGACATGAGGAGTGACTCTAGGACGTGCAGGACTGTGGTGGAGATCACGGCGGTGAGCAGAGAAACTGGTAAGGTCTCTGGGTCCTCTGTTTTTCCAGAAATGTTCAACTCAAAAGTCGTGAGTTTTAGGGATTGGTTGAGTGATTTTGTTGACACTAACAGCTAAAGATAGTCACTGCCAAGCCCAGGGACTCGAAACCGTGACTGGAAGGGCGACTGGTGGCCGGAATCCGAAGGTCGAAGTTGTGAGTATTTTGTTTGAATTTGGGAGGTAAGGATTAAGACTTCATTTCGTGTTTTTATTAAGTGAATCAATCACAAATTCAAGGACGAAACTAAGGGTGTAGATAGGATTGAAAATGGCCTGAAAACGAGTGAAAACCGGCCTCGCCGGCTCAGTTGGACCGGTCTGAACCGAGTTGGCTGGAGGTTGACGATGACACTGTAGCAGCGCGTGGCTCCCACGCGCAGCCCACTTGGGCGGCGCGTGAGGGCACGTGGGGCTTCTTTTGGGGAAACGTTCAACAGGTTTTTCACTCTAATTGATGTAACGAACATTTTAGGACAAGTTTCGAGTCGATCGGACACCGTATCGGGGTAGTTTTGAGTGTTCGAAGGTTTAGAGGTTTATTTAATTACATTTAAAAATCCCGATAAATTGGGGAAATTAGGGTAAGCTTAAATGAAGTGTTTGTGACCCGAAATGGTAACTTTTGACACGTCATGATATTCCTGAGGTAGCCGAGGAGCGTATGGGACGCGATTGACGCGTTTGGACCTAGTGAGTGGACTTTTTGTTTTCTAACTGAGCATGCATAACTGTTTTTACTTATTTATTTTATGCTTTTGATACATGTTTTTATGCTTATGATTTCTATATTCTTGATTTACTTGATTGTACATTTTTCAATATGAGTTATCGGATTTGCACGTACTTCGACAATACGATTTCTATTATGCTTTTGAGTATGGTTTCGGATGGATGATTTATGTTTATACGCATTATGTTTTACCAAATATGTGTGGATATGATTTGAGATTTGGAAGTGAAATTCGGGCGGAAGTCCCATTTCGATCAGACGTGATTTCGGTTTTCGAAGATTTCTAGTTTGGTTTTGGTTTTCGGATTTCGATGCATTTTTCTTATGCTTGAAAAATGGTTTTGGGTTTAAACACCCGGAAAAAGAGAAAAACCCGCTGGATCTGGTTTTGAGTTTAATGACTCGGTATGTGTTTTGAGTTGAAAGACTCGGTGATTGTGATACCCCCCGAGGCCTGTGATTGTATTTTGAGTTTAAAGACTCGTTGATATCTCGGGAAGGCCTGGTTATTGCGCATGGTTTTGAGTTTAAAGACTCAGGCGCACTTGAGATCCAGTAAACTTGTATGATTGATGTTTTTCACTGATTTTTCACTGGTTTTCAAATGTTTTGGGCTATGACCCGAATAACTTGGTTCTTATGGATTTAGGTCCGAGTGCCCAAACTTTAGTTTTGATTTCTGATGTTTTCCGCACTTATTTTCATGTCGTACATATGGTTGTTTTAAGATACTTGGTTATGCATGCATGTTTTCAAACGGAGGGTGAACCCTGGTTTATTTCGTAATGTTTTTATAACTCTTCATTTTAGTCCACTCACACTTTTAATGTTTTTAACACCCTCCAGGTCGTGGTGCTAGCGCCGGAGCTAACGTTGAGGTAGAGGCGGAGGCATATAGTTTTCCCATTACGCGTGTAGTCAGCTCTTAGTAGACTTTTTGTCTTATCTTGTACTGTACTATGCTCTGTGCTACTGTTAACTCATTGTATTATTACTTCTCCCTAGTCTGGCAATGTATAAATCATTGTTTTTTTGTGTGGTTGTTTTGGTCTTTTGAGCGTGATTGTCAGACGGGAGCAGAGTTTGTCCCAGTTATCGAGGTGATAACTGGAGTGGGTCCTATCATCTACACCCTAGCTACTAGGAAGAGCACATCCAAACCAGTCAAACATCGGTTATAACTCTGCAAAGTTACCATATTAGGTTCCAATCATCTAGTAACTCAACGTCTCCAAGCTACTAGATCTCATGCCTAATGAAACTAATGGGTTGGTTCTTCCCGTTTAACTTTCCTATTCTTATCCTCACTCTCACGTTGATGACGGGGCTGTTGTCGTAGAGGCATCACATCCAAAGAAAAACTATCCTACACCCTTAGTGCGCGACACCACAAAAGCAACTCAGTGCTCTGATACCAAGCTGACAGGTCCCATCCCTAATCGTTTAGGATTAACGTCTGATGACCTGCTTCCTTCTGACACAACGTGTCAGACAAGGGATAATACAGTGACCCAAACAGGGTTTCTAGAGTACGCAGCTTTATGTGCTGCCTCAATCTTTACTACAGCCCGTATCCGCAATCAACCTGAAAGGGTACCAAAAACCATTTAAAAATTGTGAGGGGAAAAAATAAGCATTTTCAAATACATTTCGGGAAAAAATATTTATACACTCCAATTAAAATCAAATCATATTTCTTTTCAAACCAAAATATGTGAAAGCATCTAGACATAAAACAATACTCGAAAACATGACCAATCCTAATAACCCACATCTGTCTCATCTCATATCATCATCAGTCACGTCATCCGTGCAACACGTGCAAATAAGCTTGAGGAAAGCTCACGTCTGAGCATGTCTCCGTAAACAAATCTACGGTCGACGTTCATATCACCGTGAATAAACCAACGACCAATGTCATGCATAAGCACTTCTGAGCCGAGCCTTCCATGGCTGCTCGTTAATATACAGTGTATCATGACCCCTCTGGTGGGGACAGAGTGCATCTCGAAGGCGAGCAACATATCATAGTGACCTCTCCGGGGAAACACATTTACAACCGGAATCACATTAATATCACGAAGGATGGTCTAGGTGGAAACAGTAGAAATATGTTTTCATAAATCATTGTAGTTCAAATCAATTCAATCGTTTCACGTAGCGTCTCAGCCCAAAACATAGTTTCCACAAACATTATAAAATAATATCCAGTCCTCATTCACAATACTCAAAATCATTTCATTAATCAAATCACTGTTCAATTTCACATTTGACTATAATCAAAGTCAAAATCATATCTAATTGGGTATCAAACACAAAATGTCATTCCCACCCAAATCCATAAAATCTTTCATTACCAAACCATGATCAACCAATATATAAATCTTCATGCAATTCATCATTCAAAGTAATATACAAATCTTGCATTTCAAACCATGTTGCACGCGGGTTCAAAATCCATTCACAAACAGTCCATGTTGCGCACTCAAAACTAGCGTCATAAGCTAATCTGAAGCCTTCTGAACATCCGAGCTTGTCTAAATAACACGCAATGGTCACTAACAATCTGTACGAGTTCATACGTAAACACCCCCTACACCCCGGTACAATAAATGTGACCTGAACAAGCTTCTAGAGGAGAAAAACCTCCAAAACACTAACCAAACGACCTCTGATCGACCTAATACCACCACCATTAAATTAAGAACGTCAAAGCCTTTTGAACAAGATCAGTTTGACCTAAAAGTTTGTACCCATGCGCCCCACTGGTTGGTCAAAGTTTGATCAATGCTGATGTCACCTGCTGATGTCAGCTTACTGACAACGTGACAACTTATAGCTTCTAACAACCCACCATGTGCCACTCCCTAATTGGTGCCACGTGTCACACTTTTACACGTGCCACGTGTCCATGTTGACATCAGCCTCTGCAACATCACCAGACAACCTCTGACACAATGCCACATAGTACCACCTCACTGGTCCATGTGGTCTGACATTACTGACGTGGACTCACCACATCGATGCTAACTCAGCCTGACACCCCACCTTGTGTCAGCGCCTGGTTGGGCACGTGGCTTAACAAGATGACGTGGCTTGGGACATCATCATCTCATACCTCTAGCTGGGCCGACCTGCGACCCTGTAATGGGTCATCCGTCTCGACTATCAGGCCTGGTCCATTCTCCCTCATTTCAACTCGATTTTCCACCATTCTTTCACCAACATGATTGTCTCTCACCCAGGAATTGTTCTAAGGCCTTAAAGTCACAAAAAACGTAATTGAAAAACCCTGAGCTAAGCTTGAAACCTCACCACTACCTTCGAGCTTCCTCCTGGGCTCATTCCAGCATCCAACACCCTCTAATCTGCTCTCTACCCACTTGAAAAAATTTGTAGAACAAGAACAGGGGCTCAGAATAGTGTAACAACATCCAAAACTAAAGACCCAAAAATCCACTGTAAATGGTTCACGGATTTTTACCTTAGTTTGGTGCCAGCTAGCCTCTATGTGCCTCCGCCATCCTACACCGTCACCTCAGTCTCTCAACCTCACTCTCGGTCTCTCTCTCAGCTAGCACTTGGGGCTAGAATCCTTAAAGAAGATGGTGAGGGTGGGTTTTTCAGGTTTGTTAACAAAGGGTAGGATATGCATGAGTCAAGGAGATGGGCCAATGGGAGTTGTATCACTTGTCACTCATCCTTTGATTTAGCCCAAGATATTTTGGGCCCCACTAGACATTAAACCTTATCCATTTTTCTATTAAAACATGCACCATAAAAGTTTGATTAAAACGTTCTCGACTTGTAACTTTCTCGTACGACGTCCAAATTTGACGTGCCACCTATCTATGTGATTGTAATCCCTCGATCCACGTGCAATTGACCTCCTAGGTTAAAAATCAATATTTTTCCCTTCCAAGGGAAAAATCGGTATTTTACCTCAATCGTTCGATTAATCCTCGTTTAATCCTTCATTAACCTGATAATCACAAAATTTTGGGATGGGTCGTTTCATAAGCCTAGTATTGACATCTTTTACCCTTGTTCCAAAGACTCAGTTGAAGACGTAAATATGGTGTGAAGAGAAATTGATGATGTTTTGAAGACTTGTATGTGTATTCTATGGATTAACTTACTTAAATTTTGTTGTAATATCGGCACATGTTTTTACCTGGAAAAAAAACGATAGAAAAAAATTGAAAAATGATGAAAACACAATGTTTTTTAGTCTCTCACAAGGTAGTAAGGTTTTATTATGCACAGTTTAAGTTAAATCCCTTATACTTGAAAATCCGATATAAAGAATGAATGTGAGGCCCAACATGATGAAACTTAGCCTAGGTTCGAAGGGATTGATTATTGACATAATTGCACTACGAATGAGAAGTTATACTGAATTTTGGGAGTCGATTGAGTCTTGTAATGGATTTGGGCACCACTTATCCTATATATTCTTTGCCTCTAAACTTAGCCCCGTTACAACCTTCATAAAGAACTTATGATCCTTAAGATGGTAAATTTTGATTAGTTGAGTTTATCACTAAAGTAAGCTTATGGTTTTGGTTCATTTGTGCAAGTATGTTTAATTTTTATCTTGAGGTGTTTCTTTGAGATTTTGCAAAAGTACTTTATTTCTATTGTGTGAACATTATTCTCATATACCTTGAGTGCAAACACAAACCCTTACTTGTTGAAACATTTTTTTTACTATTTTTTAACTCTTTAATTTCATGTGCTTAAATGCCTTGAAATGAAAAATCTTTATTGCCACATATATATTAATGAAATTTTGAGACAAATGGTTGAGGGCTTAGTTGTTTAAAATTCTTAGTTCAATTTTAGTATTTGCTAGGGACTAGCAAAGTTTAAGTGCAGGGGTATTTTATAGGTCTTTAATGAACATTTATTTTATATTATTTTGTACCCTTTATACTTATCTTTTAATGTTAAAATACTAAAAAAATTGGAGAAAGTTGTCAGGACCGGTCCCAAATCCCCCTGGATTAATGTGGGACCCGCCTGATCTCGTCTGACACGAAGTGTCAGACCAGGGAAAATTCCGTCTCTAGCCCTCGCCTGGGCTATCAAAGTGCATCAGGATCGTAGGAGGATGGGAGTGATGTCTCGTTTCTGCTACAAACCGCATCCGCGATCAACGTGAAGGGCATTAAAACACAAAAACTGTGAGTGGACAATTTAAACATTTTAATTTAAAAACCTTTTCGCATAAAGACATTTATGCCCTTCATAAAAACATACGTATGCATTCAAAACCATTTATCAAACATTCATAAAAATCTTTGTCAAACATTTACAAAACCTTTCAAGGGATCATGACCGGCTCCATAAACCGTCATGCCCCGTAAATCCATTTGGGTCCTCGACTTGAAATCACACTTACAAACCATAACTCAAAACATGGGAACTCAGCCCCAAATCATGTCACGTGGGTCTCAGCCCAACTCCGTTCTCAGTGAAATACTAAAACATCAAGTACGGGGTCTCCGCCCCAAATCACTTTCTGCATCATAAAACATAGAGTCTCCGCCGTCAAATCACTTTGCCATAAAACCTCATACGTATCAACGTACGTATAACCGATCCGCGACACTTCCGAGAAGATGCCAACTCGGGGCACACAGCCCCTAGGGAACACATCCCCGATATAAGTCACAATATCGAATCTATACTAGTGTGCACACTACTCGGGGTCTCTCTCTGAATCTTCTCCCAGGAATCTCCATCTGGGAGGCTCAATCACTAGATCTAGTCTGAGCTCTCTCTCTCTCTCTCTCTCTCTCGATCTAGTCCACATATCTCACCGGAATCTGGTCCAAAATCACAACATAATAAGTAACCACCACTCCTGGAACGGGATCCCTATGGGGATACCCACTCTGGTCTGTGGATCGTGACTCTCCAGGTCGACGCTGGAGGAGACCATATAATTAATATGGAGGGTTCATATGTTTTCAAATTCTTTCTTCCTTTCTCAAATACATTTCTCAACTGTGGATCGTGACTCTCCATCACAAAACATACATTAAAACACTTATAAAACATTTATGCATGCATCAAGTTCGAAAGAAAGGTCCACTTACTGACCGTCCGAAACCGCGTCTTGATACGCGTGCCATAATCGTCTCCTGGGTCAATCGTTGCCTCCGGGATTCCCGAACCTGTCCAAATTAATTTAGAGGGTTACTAACTACTTAAACAACCCCTCACTAAAGTCCCGTAATTTTCCGGAATTTCTAACTATTTTTAAAACGGAACCTATACCTTCGGACGTCCCAAACTATATTCGAAATGATGTCCGATTGACAAGAAACCAGTCCCAAAATGTTCACATCGAATAGATGATTTCACATGTTGGAACCACCCCTAAAGGAGGGCTCACGCGCCCGCACGCGTTCCAAGAAGGGCCTGCGCGTAGGCCTCACGCGCTAGAACAGTTTTCTTCTTCCTTGGTCGAACCGGCCGGTTAACCTGGTTTGGCCGGTCCAGTTGGACCGGCGTGACCGGTTCACGGCTCTAGACCCCCCATTTTTTGTCCAATCTCTTCCTTTTTGATTCCTTTCTTCCTATTTTCATATTTTCTATCATTCCCAATCCCTAAACTCATCCAAAAACACCTAAAATCTATGGTTCAATTTTGAACCTCACGGTTCATTTTTCCAAGTTCGACCCCCAAGCTTCCTCAGCCTTCAACCGTGCCCAAAATCATCTTAATACCCTCCTACCAACCCATTTAATCCATTGAAAGCATCCAAAATGACCCATAATGTAAAAATTGAAATATATGGAAAATTTGGCCTAACCGTGAAATCGGTTCTCTCTGGCCTTCACCGACATGCACGGCGGCCCAGCAGCTTCCAACCACCGTCCTCTTGATTCCTCAGCCTCTCTCTCACTCTCTGGCCTCACTCAAGATCATAAGCGGTGAAGGTTTGGGATTTTGGGTGGAATGAGATCGGGTGGGTTTGTTTGGATGAAAGGAAAATAAGAAGATGATCGATGCATGTATGTAAGGGAAAGGACAGTGGATGGGTGACACTTGTCACTCATCCATTGGGTCTTGGGATGAAATCTGGGCACCACTAAAGTCCAAAAGTAATCTGTTTCGTAATTCGTGCAATAGTACTTCCGTACTTATGTGAACCGTAACTTCGCCGTCGAACGTCCGAATTCGACGTGCCGCCTGTCTACGGATTCGTATCGTCCTGATCTACGTAACGGTCTTTGGGCCTCGGCCATCGGACTTCCCGGATCAAAAGTCAACTTTTGGCCCAAATTACTAAAATGCCCTCAAAATTCGGAACGTCATAACTTTTTCCTCAGACGTCGGAATCGAGCGTGCCATCTGTCTATGAACTCGTGACGTCACTAACTACGTCACAGTCATTAGCCAAAGTCCAATTGACCGTCCGAATGAAAAGTCAACAATTTGCCCATTATAGGGGCAAAATCATCATTTCGCCCGAACGTTCCCTAATCCTCGTCTAATCCGTGATTAGCCTCGCTAATTCGGGATTAATCCTTAATTAATCCCGCTAATTCGGGACGGGTCGTCACAAAGTAATTTATTTTGTGAGAAATTTGCAGAAATAAATCAAACTTGGAATTTTGAGCATTTTGGAAAAACAATCGTCCAAATTGGAGTTATAATGAATAAGATATGGTTGAAACAATGATGACTACCAAATTTTGAAAGGAAATTCGGTAAAGGGCTACTAAAACTGCAGCCCAAAATCAAATTCTATCAAGCCCAGTGGCAAAGCTCAACCCACATGCAAGGCCCATCCCACACGTGCAGCCCAGCAAGTGGCCCAACTCGCGCAACCCAAGTCCCACGCTTGTTTGGTGCACGTGTACCGAGCCTTCGCCCTCTATTTCAGAACGCACATGTCAAACGCCACCATGCTTCCTCAACGCTTGATGCACCGATCTCACTCGCCACTGACCCGCCTAACCCGCCGAACTCCCTTACTCCAGCTCAGCTGCTCGCTGCCGAATTGCAGTCCTCCATTCCCTACTCTCAACTGCATCAAATGGGGTAAGTTTTTCAGCTCAAATCAGCCCATTTTCACCAAATCATTTCACCATTTATTTTTAATTGTAATTTTTATTTATTTTGTATTTTATTTTTTTATATTTTTTTTGTGAAATTTTCCCTATAAATAAGAGGGCCATTCTGTTTGTTTAGGAACTTTTGTTTTGGACACACTTTAAGCCTTCCTAAAGGAAAACTTAGGCAAAATATTTCCAAAGAAATTTTAGAGTTTAAGTCCGAAATTATTGTGTTTATTTCTCCATCTTCACAATGTTTCGTCTGCTGTTGAAGAATCATGTGAATAACAATCCATTGTTTCCATACACCCCAAAAGTGTACATCTATTTAAACTTTTATTATTCTTATTGGTTTATTTATAATTCAATATATGCTTGGTATTTCCTTTCTAACACTTGTACTTATGAATACAATCATCATGTGTTTTACTTTCTGAATTTCAGTTACTTTACACATTTTAGTGCTTAAACTTGAATTCAACGCTAAGTGTTTATGACCACAGTTTGGTGCACTTAGAATAGGGTCTAAGAGATTTAGTGTTTGACGCGCATTCAATCAAAAACGTAAAGTGAATCGTATTATAAGTGTTTATGACTGTTGTTCGGTGCATTTATAATATTGAAAAAAGTATGCTTGTAATTGAAATGATGAAGGTAGGATTTCGTGATTGGTTCAATTTTTTCAAATGCTAGAGTATTGGTAAAATTTGTGTTTGAAAAAAGTCTATTTTACAAAGGTTAAATTAGGAGTAGAGAATTAATTTCATAATTGTTTTTAGATGTATTTTTTTTTACTACACTTTGCTCAAACCTCCCCCATATTATTCTTTTATTCTTTTCCACTAACAATTATTTAATGCCCCTAATTTTCCCGGTTAAGAACGATCCATATTTACCAATGCTAAAATGACAAAAAAAGGGTTTTAAAATAAAGTATATACTTGAATTACAGGTTTATTTAAATGCGTAGTTTAAGCGTATCAGCCATATATTAATAGGATCTTCACATAATATCCTATTTACGCTCTTCTAGGAACTAGGCAATCTTACTAGACTGACTATTTACCCCTTTGACCTCTAACTATTCACACTTAATTTATAACTTCATGTAATTGACCATGCAACTGATCCATCATCCTCTGTCCTTACTTCATTTCCTCGAAGTACTACTGGGCTAGAGTACCCATTTTATCTCTAAGTGAATCCCACATTGCCTCATGGCTCGGCAATAGCCACCACAACCATGTGGCTTCTATCACAACATTCCTAGCTCACTGATGTAACTCGATATCTATCTCAACTTCGTTACCATAGCCCTGGATTACCTTAACAAAACGTTTTGCATGAATGGTGGTATTCCTTAGTATCACTGGTCAACATCATATAGTTATAACTTAAAAATGCACTTACTTTCTTACTCAATGTATATGACACATTCACAATTTCCAACCTAGTTTCCCAACTTGACATCTCTACTCATATTTCTTTTAGTTCGTAAAGCCTTCCATCCTTTAGTACTATATTACAAGCCCCATAGTCCAACACATTGGATTTTTACAATCACTTATATAATACTTCACTTATATCTGAACTCCCGGAACTTATGTTTAAAAATCATATAATAAAATATGGACAAAACATCAATCGAATCCTCCAACACAAGTCATTGTCTAATAACCACCATACTTGCTTAAGCAATCCTACGTCCCTCAATCTCCAAGATCTAGCATTAACCTCGTATCACCTTCAAAAACCTTCTTATTCTTTATTTAGAAAGTACAAGTAACTATGTACGGGGCCTCAAAGTACATGACAATTCCTTTTCTTTTACTTGCAACTTCCTTGTCTACAAACAATACAACTGTGACCACATGTAACTTCCTCAAACTAATCAATTAATCTCAAACCGTCTTAATTTTCGTTATCATCTTATGAGGAAACCATTTCCATTTCATTAAGTAGTAATGTGTAACTTAAAAAAATATTTACACTTGTCAATCAAATTAAAACATATTAAATGCACGTAGAGAAAATATCTCCAATTATAACCCTTACAATCGCTAAAGATTCATAATCTCATGTCTTGAAGAATAAAACACTTTCATCTCCACTTAAGATGTTCAAGTTCCAATTCAATACAAACCCTTTCTCAATCACTTACCCAAGGCAAGGGGAGTTTATACATCTCGTACGTATCATCCAAACCGATTTGATGTAGTCGGCTTATAACTACCGTAAAATGTTCCTTGTTTTGGGCTAATAACATCACTTCGGATCCCTACTAAAGCCTTGTTATCAACTTTCGTACTTTCCGAATTTTCCTAGCCCAAGTCTGATACCAATGTCTAAACTCTCTCCCAAACTTCCACTAGATATCCTGACTCCTATTGGAGTTCCTATTTGATAATCACAATTCGAATCGTTGCTGACACATACAATCGTCAATCAAAACATAACAACACGTATTGGATCTGACAAAAGGCCTTTCCTCAAATTCTTTCTCAGCACTTATTCCACCCAAAGAAATGTATTTATTTATTTCATATGAATCCAATAGACCGATGCTTGCACTAACTCTTATAAGTGAGCTCACCTAATATCTGAAGTTATACCATTGTTTTCCTCCATCAGTATGTAACATCCACTAATCGAATCCAACATTACGAATTCCTAGAAAACACACACTATCATGTAGCACATAAAGCACCTTACTCAACCAAGTAGGTCGTACTAGCAACACATATCACATATAATCAATTCAAGTCCAACCTCAAAACTACCACAGGTTTCCTATTCTCGTCTCACTACAAAAATGAGCACGAGGCTCACAACTCAAAGGCATGACAATTTCAAGAACAGATTAAAACCCAAGCTCAAATACCAAGTTGATAGGAATCAACCCAGATAACACCTTCCAAGCTATAATCGGGTCCTACTCCTGTTTGACAAGTAACCTCAAACACCAAGTGTACCCTCGAAATCCTGTTAGACAAGGGATTCTTATAACTCGTGAGTTCATGCCTCCGCTTTGTAAGAAGCCTCGACCCTCTGCAGTGGTCTTGGATAGTTTTAAAACCAATCAAAAGTGTGTGAGCGGACGAAAATAAGGTTTTAAAACATACTATTTGAAAACATACAATTTACCCCCTGTCATATAAAAATATGCATGCATCAAGTTTATCGATAAAACAACAATCACGAAATACGTACGGTAATCATAAAATCGGTAATATAAAAAAAAAAACCTATTCAATATAGCCTCATATCAAGGAATCATTGCAAATATGACCAAGCTAAAGCACATAATCAACAACCATTAGGAAACAATCACATCACATATACGATCAAACCAATGCATAACCCATCAGCTCGACTGGCCCATCCTCGATACTTGCCAAATCATCATATCACAAAGTCACTAGGGGATACAACATCTAAGGGCCCACCCAGGGATACAACATCCTGGTGTCCAATCACATATATCATACTGCACTACCGTAGGCCATACCACTCGGGAACTAAGAAGCTCAGCTCGACATTCGAGTGTTGACCAACTCAGGAACTACGGAGCCCTAGGCTTGACGTCTGAGTCACGGTCTTAATCTCAAGAACTCCGGAGTATTACCTCGATGTCTGAGACTGCTCACAAGTCTCAGGAATATGGAGCATTACCTTGAAGTCGGAGACTACCCATCATAATACTGGTCTAGGGAACTACGGAGATTTACCTCGACGTTTGAGACTGTCAACCAATCTGGCATCTCGAAGAGGGTCTCCACATCACATATCACATCATTAAACTCATGACAATCATCATAGCATCTCACATCACGAATATCGAGGAACCACATATTCATATCAACATTACAATCCAAACCATAATCCAACATCCCAGTCTTAAGCCCAAAACATAATTCAATCGAAATTTCGTAAAACGTGCCATCAAAAAACACATATTCGAAAACCCATCCAAAATCATATGTAAATCACCAAAAAGTCAATATCTCAAATTTCATGTCATAAATAATATTCAATTCGAAACCATAATCAAATCGAAAATCAAAATATAACTTACGAAAACCACATAAAAAGTGCAATAGAATAATATTTAAATATAAAATTACCAAAAATCACATTAAAATTCCTACCACCCAATCATCATCAACGACACATAAAAAAATTTTAAAACACATAAGTATGCATGAATAGGGTTTAAGGAAAATGAAAGTCCACACACACGTACCTTATATACAACCGAACCGAACTGCACAAATTTTCGTACAATCTAAGAACATCATTTCCTGTTAAGAATCACTTCAAAGGGTAGCTAATCACCTCAATTAACTTACTATTTAATGTTGTAATTTTCTGGAATTTTTAAACGAATTAAAAAAACTCTTGAGTCATTAGACAAGCCAAACTGCCTCGAGACGATGTCTAATCGCCTCAAAATTTGTACTCTAGGATTTGTAACATCAAATAATATCACTTCCATTTTGGAAGCATCCTCATATAAGGTGGTATGGGCCCCCATGCACCACTCATAGGCGCTGGGCATGGTGGCCACACGCCACTCATAGGCACGTGGCTGTTCATTAGCTTCATCCTTAGGTCATAGACCAGTTGTTCTGCAAAATGGGTATGTTGACCCGCGACTTGACATGGCCTTTTCTCACTCCTTTCTCGTCCTTTTTCATCCATTTTCGACCACTATTCTCTAAACTTCTTCTAAATTGGATCTATAACTTTTACACAATGAAAAACCAAGGAAAGAATCGAGATATCTCACATTCATTTTTCATCCAAGTTTCGATCTTTATCCCAAGAGGTTTTTCTACTTCCAAATCATCCCCAAAGCTCCCAGAAAGTTGTTATAATCCTCGTTATCAAGCTACCAGATCTCAAACGAGGGTTCGTTGGGCTTTGGGTTCACGGTGACCTCACAGGTCTAGGGAGTTCTTCTCTTCTTCTCAGGCCTCTTTCTCAGTCCCTTTCCTTCTCTAGTTCTCTCCTACATCTCTCTCACTCTTTCTGGTCTCTCTTTTGTCACGAATTAAGGCCATATATGACATGTTCCATCCCAATCCTCCATGGATTAACGCAAGATGTGCCATGCTCCAGTCTAACACCGCGTGCGAGACTAGGGATACACCTAAACCCTCTTAGGGAATCTAGAGTGCGCCAAGCTTGGTGGCAGCATGTGATGTCTCGGTCTTTGCTACAGCCTGCATCCGCAATCAACCTGAAGGGCATTAAAAACTGGAAAAGCTATGAGTGGACAAAAATAAATAATTTATAAAACACATTTCACAAAAAGACATATATACCACTCATTAAAAAGCATGCATGCATTAGAAAACTAGTTATTACAACCAATTGCGTTAAATCAAATCATCGGTTTTCCAAATCAAAAATCAGCGAAAAATGATTCACAATCAAAGCCATTTCTTCTTTCCAATCAATAGAGCCTTAGCTCAAAATCATCTCAATACCGTGTGGAAACTCAAGCCAAAATAGAAACCATGTGGGAACTCAACCCAAAACTTAGCTCAAATCAGTAAACACGAAATAACCAATCCAATAAAATGCAGTTAACCAATCCTAGGCATCCCAGATGCCTAATCAATATTGTCACGGTCTAAGGCTACGCATGCTACTCGGGGTCTCAAGTTCAAGGGTTCTCCTCTGTCAACTGAGAAGAGCTGTTAGGCTGAAAACATGAAGAATGTTAGTTTGGTATAACTGGATGGTCGTTTAATTGATGTCAACTTGGTATAAGTGTATCGGTGAGTTGGACGTGTGATGACAAGAAATTAGATTCTTGAGACATAAGTTGTGACTGTATCCAATCCAATGGCCAATGTTGTTGGGGTTGGACGTTCGATTGTGGTTAACGTCGAGTGACGTTTGGGTATAGACGAGTACTATGGTGAGTTGTTGGAACTTAGGTAGGACTAGACATCCAAACTGCGGACATTGGGTGTGGATTTGGGTCAGTTTGAATTTCGAGGACGAAATTCTTTAAGGAAGGAAGATTGTAACAACCCATCCCAAATTTACAGATTAATTAAGGATTATCAGGAATAATCGGAAATTAGTCGTGGATTTGCAGACTGTCGGTGTAAAATGACGATTTTGCCCCTAGGAATGGACAAAAAGCTAACTTTTTACCCAGGAGGTCAAACACCCAAGGTTTGAGGATCGTTATGTAGAACATGATGTTACGAGTTTGTAGACAGGCAGCACGTCGAATTTGGACGTTCGACGGAAAAGTTATGGTTCACTGAAGGAAAATGGTACTATTCATGTTTTACTAGAAATTTGTACAAGTGGCTGTTTTGGATTGGGTTGAAATCTAGGGGGACCACTTGATGAGTGACAAGTGTCACCGATCTAGTTCTCCGAAACTCCAATTGTTTGTGATATTTGTTCTTCATCTTCTTTGTTATTTCTAACCCGAAACCCACACAAACCCACCCCAAAAACTCAAACACACAACCCCCAAACCTCACCCATTGTTGTTGGCTTGAATAGGAAAGTGAGAGAGTAAGAGGGGATGATCATGATGGTGGTAATGGTTTGGACAACCGTGGATGGTGGCCAGAAACCTGAAATGGTAAGGTTTTGTTTTCAAATTTTGACGTTTGGATTTTAGGGATTGTTGGACTGTTTGGTTGATTTAATCTTGTCCCTTGGGAGTGTGTGAGGCTGTGAGGATCGATTTCGAAGGCTGAGGTGGCTGGAACCGATGGAACAACGAGGTTGCAGGTGGCCAGATTGTTCAAGCTTGGACAGGTAAATTCTAGCCCGTTTTTCTTGATTTTGAGGTTGTAGGATTGTTTCTGGGTGGTAGACGATTCTAGGGGTCCAAAAATGGTGGAAATGGTTTTTGGAGGAGTGAAATCCAGTCGGGTCAGGTCACGGGTTTGGTTGACCTAGTTGCAGAGGTTCGGGTTGACCCGTCAAGAGGTTGAAGGTGATGATGTTAGCAGGTGACATCATCACCCTGTCAGAGGTGTCCGACTATATGGCCAATCAGGGGCTGCCACATGCCAGCTGTCAGGTCCAGTCAGCACTGACAGATGTCAAATGTCACGACCCATCCCAATCTCCCCAGGATTAACAAAGGATGTGTCATGATCCCGTCTAACATGATGTGTCAGACAAGGGATAATGCAAACCTTCAGCCCGACCGGCTTCGAGAGCGTGCCAGGATCCGGTGGAGGAGTGTAATGTCTCGGTCTCTACTAAAATCCGCAACCGTGATCAACCTGAAGGGAATTAAAAACCAGAAAAGACTGTGAATGGACTAAAGGCAATAGTTTAATAAAACACATTTCATAAAAGATATTTATGCCATTCACTAAAAGCATGCATGCATAGGAAAACCATTTGTCAAACCACATTTGTTTCAAATAACCATTAATAGGGTCTCAGCCCCAAGTTCCTTAAACTCAAGTCATACGGGCCTCTGTCAAAATCCATTTACACAAATCCATATTCATATCAAACATATGTGGGAACTCAGCCCCAAACCATAGGATACAAAAATCCGTAAAACATGATCCACGTGTGTCATTGCCCAAATCCATAAAACACAGAAATACTATTTCTGAAATCCAATAATCATGTTTACCATATATCATATAACCAATCCTGTCACGGTTTCTAAAGCTACACGCGTGCTACCCAGGGTCTCAAATCCCAAGTCTCCCTAGGGTACACCCACGTCAATGTTCGCAGATCAATGACCCTCCCTGGGGGTTATAATCCATAAAAGCCTTCTTGAGAGTAAGGTACCCAATGAGGGGCGACTCCACTCAGTTAGTTGTTCGTGACTACTCCAGAGTCCACCTAGGCCAACGACCCTCCCGGAGGAGACAATCCATAAATATATAAGGATGGTATATGAAAAACCCTTTTGAAATCATTCTCAAAACCTTTCAAAGGTTCATGCCCGGTCACCATAAACCGTCATGAAACTAGAAATCCATCCTTTCTAAATCCAAATCCGTTTAGGGTCTCCGAATCCGAAATCACATTTATAAACCATAAATGGGACTCTAGCCCGATATCATAACCAATTGGGCCTCAAGCCCGATCATGTAAACCAACTAGGCCTCATGCCGGATTTCATAAACGAACTGGGCCTACAGCCCGATTACGTAAGTCAACTGTCCTCAGCCCGATTCCTAAATCAACTGCCCGATTCGCAAACCAACTGGGCCTCTAGCCCGATTCGTAAATCAATTGGGCCTCTAGCCCGATTCGTAAATCAACTGGACTCCAAGTCCGAGAGTTCATAAATCAAATGGGTCTCATGCCCTATTCCATATTTTCAAATCTGAAATCAACATCACGAACTAATTGGGCATCTAGCTCGATAATGTAAATAAATGGGCTTCCCGTCCGGGGGTTTCCAAAAAAAAGGGTCTCGTGCCCGAGTTCAACTTTTCAAATCCTAAACCATTTCATTAAACCCTTATCAAAACCATAAGCTCGTATAACCATAGCGTAAAACCATAAATCTCGATATACGTGCAAATATGTAAATTGCCTCGAAATACGTGAAATCATGTAAATCACCAATCCATAATCAACATGATAGAAATCAAACCTATAAACCATATAAAACATTTATGCATGCATCAGAGTTTAGAAATCAAGGTGCACTCACAGACCATCCTACGTTGCCGCCTCGATTTGCGTGGCGTAAGCCTCCCCGGGCTAATCACCTTCACCGGGACTCCCAAACATGTCCAAATCATACTAGAGGGTTATTAACTACCTTATTAACCAGTCCCAAAATGTTCGTTACATCGAATAGATTATTTCACATGTTGAAAGTTTCCCCAAAATGCCTTCAATACTCCCTCACATGCGGCCTAAATCCTCTGCGAGGGAAAGCCACGTGCAGCACTATTCATCATCCCTAACCTCTGTCCAGACCGGTTCGGTCCAACCGAACCAGCAGTCCTGGTTGAATGTTATAATTCCACATTTTTGGTCTGTTTTCCATTCTTTCAATTCCTATAGGTTCCTAACATCAATCCCTATCAATCTAGCAACTAAAAACATGAAAAACAACTGAGCAACTAATCTTCCCGATCAAAGAAGCTCACGGCCAACCTGCAACTCCCCATCCCTATCAACTCCGGCCACCACCAACCTCGTAACTGGTCCCATTCGACTCCTACAACCTCCATAAACAAGTTCCAAACATTAGACATGATTGAGAACCATCAATACCCGATTTCCAAAATTTGAACCAAAACTCATCGTTTTGGTCATCGGCCGCCTCAAAGCACCAAACTCCTTGAAATCGATCCCAAAGCATTCGTCTGAGTCCCAGGAACATGGGTTCAAAACGGGTTACAATTACCCTCATCGTGGCCCCCGCCGTGGGTGATGCCCTCAGCCCTTCGCAAATTCTTAGTCTCTCTGGTCACTCACTCACTATCTCAGTCTTCATACACGAGCATAGAGAAGAGTATGGTAGTAGGGTGGTATGTGTGTTTGTTTGTTTAGCGTGAAGGGAGAATAGTGCTCGGGTTTGAGAGAAATGAAAAATGAAGATGGTAGCTAATGGTGATAATCAGATGAGAGAGAATAGATGGACGGTGGAGATGAGAGGGAGGGATAGAGATGGATGGTGGAGATGGAAAGTGAGTGGATTAATTAGAAAGTGATTAGGATAATAATATGTTAATTACTTAGATCCACTTTTTAGGGAAAGCCACCAATAGAATGAGTGACACTTGTCACTCATCCATTGGTCCCACATAAATATCTGCCCAATCAAATTTTAATATTATTTTAATCGAATCCCGAGTCGTAAATCCCCGATTTCGATCCTGTGACCACAACTTCTTCGTTTGACATCCGATTTTGACGTGTCGCTTGTCTACAGACTTGTGACGTCCCGATTTACGTGACGGTCATTGGTCCTCGTACGTTTGACTTTCTGAGTCATATATCAACATTTTTCCCATGACTAGGGGCAAAACAATCATTTTGCGTCGTCCGTCTGATTTCGCTCAATTAATCATCGATTAATCTCACTAATCCTTCATTAGTCACTAATCTAATCCCGGAATTCGGGACGGGTCGTTACAACCTTCCCCCTTAAATAATTTCGTCCTTGAAATTCCAACTGACCCTATTCCACAACCAAACGCTCGAAATACAAACATGTCCCACTACTCGGGCACTCTTGGGTAATCGTACACGTCCAATATTACCACACTTCGACTCGTAAGTCTCACTCGAGACACAATAACGGTGTCTCACTGGTCACTTACTCTGACGGATCAGTGATACTAAGTTAACGTCCAATCCTTATCAGTCTATCACTCTGACACGTTCCAACCTACAACCGTCAGGCTGAAAGTACATACTCCCACTATAGCTATCACATCCAAGACGACATCCAGCTCAGGATCCGATTGTACAATATCCTATAGATCCTGCCATTTCGCCGACACTTCCTACATTGTCACCACTTGATAGTCACCAGTGAAAGTTGACATTATACTTACTTGTGGTCATACTAATCACCAACTCACTCGACCTGAGTATACGTATAACAACACAGCACTCGAACTGTGTATAACTGGACACATCAGAAATACCCTGACCCAGTGCACAGTATCCAATGTCCAGTTCACTTCCTCAACTAATCCAATGGTATCGGGATTAGGCCAACTACCAACACGCTCACCAACGTACCCCTGGTATATCCCATATACCGTCATCAGGCACCACAAGCCTGTCCAGTATCAACCCTCATACAACGTACAGGGTACGTACATCCATCCACCAACCAGTCCACTACATGGCTCGTAGTCAATCACACTTCAATTCTGGAGTCCATGTCACGACCCGGCCTATCTAACACAATATTGTTCGCTTTGGGCACAGCCCTCACGGTTTTATTTTCGGGAGCTCACGTGCAACTTCCCAGTAGGTCACCAATCATGGGATTGCACCAGCCTCAACTCGTTTAACTTTGGGGTTCTAATCCCCCCCCCCCCCCCCCAAAGCCACTGAGCTCCCAAAAGGCCTTGTGTTAGATAGATACGTGCCTACACATATAAGGTACTTCACCTTTCCCTCCCCGAGCGATGTGGGATCGTTCACCGATCTTACCTTTCCAAGCTCACAGGTCTTGCTCACCGATCTTGCTTCTCAAGCTCACGGGTCTTGCTCACCGTTCTTGCTTCCAAGATCGGGTCTTACAGTCCATCTGTCCAATCCAATACTAGATGAATCGAAAACTCCAACCCATCATCCATTTCGAGTCCCACCGTCACCCGACCAGCATCAATACATCTACTCCTAATCACGTAATCCAACACGTACCAATCCGACTCACTACTACCAAGGCACACCCATTCATGCCAACTGGGCATCCAATCTTACCCACGTCTACCGAGACGCATCAACTCCGAACCTAACGGTTACCTGCTTACTCAATTACCAACTCATATTCCATTGACTTCGAAAGGAAGTCAATCTCATCATTCACACATCTAAGGCTGACCAAATCCGACCCCGTTGGACACCTACTCGTTCGATTACTTTAACATATGGGATTAACCACGAAAAGAAGTTTAGTCCCAACATCCTCAACTCAAATATTTAAGACATGAAAATAAACTCTCCACCTGACCTGATCATCAAGATCACGATCAAGATCCACCACCACGTCACGGTCCTCGATCGTCACAACGTCTTATGTCCTCAACAACACAAACCCGATCCACCTAGGATCCGTACATGCTCCCTCAGTTACCAATCCACCTGAAATCTATTCAAAGGGTCTTACACCCTCTTGAATCCTTCGTCAATCGCATCACTCCGCAACCAATTTCCACATCTAAACAGATCAGTCAACGATGAGACACGTCGAGACTGTGGGTCCTCTCCAATTACCTCATATCGATCCTTGTCATCCCACCTAGGGAAAAATCAAGGATGATCTAAGATAATGACATCAAAATTCATCCTACGTGAGTGCAAACACAAATCCACTGCACCCACCACACCGAATAACCCAACATCGTCTGCCACCAAGCAGAAAATGTGAAATCACGATACCTTGCTTCAAAATACCAAACTCCTCTTAATGATCCAAAACAAAACACTGGCCCACCAACCAATACACGATCAATGTACTGATGACACCATCATCTTCCAGGGTAGAACATGAGAAGTCACCCTAAATGACTTCGAAATACCGGCTACCAAGGCGGAATCAAGCACTCCCCTCGTCACCTCAATCACAACCTCTCTCAATTCTGAAGTTCCAACCATGTCAGAACCAATACACTCGGACATCAACCACATGTCTGTAACCGGTCTAACTCACTACCAAGTTCGCCTATCGGCTTATACCGTTTATGTACATCCAAAAGGATGTGGTCCATTACTACTCGATCCTTACGTCTCAACTATTGCTGGATCCCATCCAGTCCAACTCTGTCCGAGATCCACTGCTGGATCACAAATACCAAACATATGCCCATCTAGATGAAGTCACATCTCGACTCGCGACTCATCGTCATCGCAATCACTTGCACCTGCACCAGCACACCGTGTGCAAATCCGATAATCTTGGATCTTTGCTCATACCGAGCAACGACCTCATACCTCTACTCAAGTTGGAGAAACTCTGCCTCCCTCGTACCTAGCAACTCTGGTATAGTCACCCTAACAACTCATACAAGAAAAGGAAACGTTCCCTGAATGTCCCCCGATTCACAACAACCACAACTACAACCACTCTCGATAGTAGTGCCTGCCACAACTCGTGTAGACCCAACCACCAGACGTCGCTATCGAGACTCCACATCCAATGGAATCAACCGCCCGTACTAACTACTCTGTATCCCCACTCCGGGATTCCGTCGACATGTACCAAACCTTGGTAACCTATCCAACCAATCTTAACTAGACCCAACCAATGTCGTCTACCAGGTCATCCATGACCTTAGCTGCACCAACTATCCATCACAACTAAAGTAGTACAACAACCAACTAGGTCTAACCGATTAATACAACCTCGACTGCAGATTGTAATCCCAACACTAAAGCTGACATGACATGACCGACCGACGATCTCAGCTCCGAAAAGTCGTTAGAGCTAAAACACTTGCCGACTCACATTTCCGAACCATACAACACACACTGGGGTTTCTTACAAAGGTCATCTACCAACTCCGTTGTACTCACATTCTCTAGCCCATCAATCACCAGTAGGGTTCACCTTCCTAGACTATCCATCATGATTTAGGGTTCCACAATCACACCCTAGGGTTCCTCTGAACCCAACTACAGAAGGCAGTATAATCCACAATCTAACCGACCCTGTACTCCTAACATCGTACAGACGTCAATCCAATCATATCGTAACCTCAACTACGTTTCGTATTTCCTGACCATCATCCAAATGGGGTTCCATCACTCAATTAGGGCTCGGGGAAACCCAGCTGCCCCTAGCAGCATAACTCCCAACACAACATAACTTGACCATCTAATGGTCACAACTCCACACTTTCGTCATAGATGATTTTAAACTATCGTGAAAGATGATCCTGAAACTACTGTGGGGACGGTTAAAACTCTAAAGTACTGTTACGTTCATCCCTCCGTAGGGTCCCACACTGCCAAACCACAACAGAACTATGGCATACTCAAGCATCAAATGCCGAACAAAAACTATCCACGATCAATCCTACTAACTAACATACTGGCATCTTATCTATCAGGTTGATAACGAACTGCAGCCCATAGAGACATCACATCCTCAAACTACGCGCACCACAAGAGTAATCCTGCTCTAAAACCACTTGTCACAACCCATCCCAATCCACTCGGGATTAACAAGGGATGTATCATGATCCCGTCTGACACAAAGTGTCAAACAAGGGATAATGCAAACCTTCAGCCCGATCGGCTTCCAGAGCGCGTCAGGATCCGATGGAGGAGTATGATGTCTCGGTCTTTGCTACAGTCCGCAATCGTGATCAACCTGGAGGGCATTAAAAACAAGAAAAGATTATGAGTGGACGAAAAGCAATAGTTTAATAAAACACATTTCATAAAAGATATTTATGTCCTTCACTAAAAGCATGCATGCATAAGAAAACCATTTGTCAAACCACATATGTTTCAAATAACCATTAATAGGGTTTCAGCCCCAAGTTCCGTAAATTCAAGTCATACGGGCCCCTGCCCAAATCCATTTATACAAATCCATATTCATATCAAATATATGTGGAAACTCAGCCCAAATCCATAGGATACTAAAATCCGTAAAACATGATCCACGTGGATCACTGCCCAAATCCATAAAACACAGAAATACTATTTCTAAAATCCAATAATCATGTTTACCATATATCATGTAACCAATCCTGTCACGGTTTCTAAAGCTACGTGCGTGCTACTCGGGGTCTCAAATCCTAAGTCTTCCCAGGGTCCATCCAAGTCAATGTCCGCAGATTAATGACCCTCCCTGGGGGTTATAATCCATAAAAGCCTTAATGAGAGTAAGGTACCCAATGGGGGCGACACCACTCAGTTAGTGCTCCGTGACTACTCCGAGGTCCAACCAAGCCAACGACCCTCCCCGGAGGAGACAATCCATAAATATATAAGGATGGTATATGAAAAACCTTTCAAAGGTTCATGCCCGGTCCCCATAAACAGTTATGAAACTAGAAATCCATCCTTTTCAAATCCAATACTGTTTAGGGTCTCCGAACCCGAAATCACATTTATAAACCATAAATGGGACTCAAGCCCGATATCATAACCAATTGGGCCTCAAGACCAATCATGTAAACCAACTGGGCCTCATGCCCGATTTTGTAAACCAACTGGGCCTCCAGCCCGATTACGTAAATCAACTGGGCCTCGGCCTGATTCCTAAATCAACTGTGCCTCACGCCCGATTCGCAAACCAACTGGGCCTCTAGCCCTATTCGTAAATCAACTAGGCCTCTGGCCCGATTCGTAAATCAACTGGGCCTCCAGCTTGATGCCTTATTAAATTAAATGGACTCCAAGTCTGAGAGTTCATAAATCAAATGGGTCTCATGCCCGATTCCATATTTTCAAATCTGAAATCGACTTCATGAATTAATTGGGCCTCTGGCCCGATAATGAAACTAAATGGGCTTCTTGCCCGGGGGATTCCAAAACAAATGGGTCTCGTGCTCGAGTTCACCTTTTCAAATATAAAATCATTTCATTAAACCATTATCAAAACCATAAACTCGAATAACCGTAGCGTAAAACCATAAATCTCGATACACATGCAAATACGTAAATCGCCTAGAAATACGTGAAATCATGTAAATCACCAATCCATAATCACCACGATAGAAATCATATCTATAAACAATATAAAACATTTATGCATGCATCACAGTTTAGAAATCAAGGTCCACTCACAAACCGTCCTACGCTGCCGCCTCGATTTGCATGCTGTAAGCCTCCCCGGGCTAATCACCATCATCCGGACTCCCAAACCTGTCCAAATCATACTAAAGATTTATTAACTACCTTATTAACCTCTCATTGGAGCCCCGTAATTTTCCCAAATTTTTAACTATTTTTAAACTCGATCCTAAACCTTCAAACATCCCGAACTATATCGAAACGATGTCTGATCGACACGAAACCAGTCCCAAAATGTTTGTTACATCGAATAGATTATTTCACATGTTGAAAGTTTCCCCAAAAGACCCTCCACACACCCCCATGCGCGGCCTAAACACCCTGCGCGTGAAAGCCACGCACGATACTATTCATCATCCCTAACCTATGTCCAGACTGGTACGGTCCAACCGAACCGGCAGTCCCGATTCAACGTTATAATTCCTCCATTTTTGGTCCGTTTTCCAATCTTTCAATTCTTATAGGTTCCTAACAACAATCCCTGACGGACAACCTGTAACTGCCCATCCCTATCAACTCTGGCCACCACCATCCTTCGCCGGTTCTCAGTCTGTCTGGTCACTCACTCACTATCTCAGTCCTCACACACAAGCACAGAGAAGAGTATGGTAGTAGGGTGGTATGTGTATTTGTTTGTTTAGAGTGAAGGGAGAATGGTGCTTGGGTTTGAGAGAAATGAAAAATGAAGATGATAGCTGATGGTGATAATCAGATGAGAGAGAAAGATGGACGGTGGAGATGAGAGGGAGGGATAAAGATGGATGGTGGATATGGAAAGTGGGTGGGATTAATTATAAAATAATTAGGTTAATAATATTTTAATTACTTAGATCCACTTTTTAGGGAAAGTCACCAATAGGACTTGTCACTCATCCATGGGTCCCTTATAAATATCTGTCCAATCTAATTTTAATATTATTTTAATCGAATCCCGAGCCGTACATCCCCAATTTGGATCCCCTTACCATAACTTCTTCGTTTGACGTCCAATTTTGACGTGCTGCCTGTTTACGGACTCGTGAAGTCCTGATCTACGTCACGATCATCAGTCCTTATACGTTTGACTTCCCGAGTCAAAACTAAACATTTTACTCATGACTAGCGGCAAAACGGTCATTTTGCATTGTCCGTCCGATTTCGCTCAACTAATCACCGATTAATCTCACTAATCATTCATTAGTCAGTAATCTAATCCCAGAATTCGGGACGGGTCGTTACATCAGACACGTGGACTAAACCGGTGCTAACACGTGGCACTGTCAAACCTGACACGTGTCAGACCTGTCAGACTGACGTCAGCATTGACTTTAACCAACGTTAACCAATAACTTTAACTCGCACGTGGGCATGAATTTTGAGGTGGGGCCGGTCTTGTTTGAAAGGTTTTAACGATCTGAATCCAATGGTAGTGGTTTCAGGTCGATCGGAGATCGTTGGGTTGGTTAAATTGAGGCTTTTAACTTGAGGATGCGTGTCCGGGATGCGTTGAATTTTCCGGGAGTTTTGAGGGTTCTTGATCAGGACTTGTCTAGGTTGGTAGTGACCTTCAAGTATGTTTTGGACATGTCCAGACCATCTGAAGAGTTCAGGATAGCCCCTAGTGGCTTACGGTGTAACGACTCGTCCTGAAAACTGGGATTAGATTAGTGGTAAGGACGGATTCGTGTAGTGAATCGGTGATTCGTTGGGTGCTTTCAGATGGAAGGTACGAAATGACGATTTTACCCCTAGAATGGGCAAACTATTGACTTTTAGTTCGGCCGATCAAACGGACTTTGGCTTATGACTGTGGCGTAGTTCGGCACGTCACGAGTCCATAGATAGGCGGCACGTCCGATTCCGACATTCGAGAAAAAAGTTATGAGGTTCAGAATTCTAGGGGTAATTTGGTCATTTGGTTGCATTGGGATCTTGTCCACTAGGATTGTGACACTTGGCTTGCCTTAGGATTGGTGTCCACAGAGATTGGGACACTTGGCCCTGTATGGATGGTTGTGGAAATTTGGACAATTGTTTCACGATTTTTAAATCTGGTTGTACGGGTTTGAGACAAAACAAAGAAGATGAGGTGGTCCTGGTGGTGGTGCTACCACGAGAACCGTCATGGACGGTGGCAGTAGGACCATGGAAAATAGAGAGTTACGAGTGGCCTTGAACCCAATATCCTCAAATCCTCGTCAATTGCCTATGACTTTTGAAGGGAAGTTGGAGAGGGAGTTGAGTGGGTATTGGTGGTGGCCACAGTGAGGCACGATGGTGCAGGTAAGACTGGATTCCCGTGGAAGTTCTGTTTTGATTTGAAAACGGAAAATTGTGTTTTCGTAATAGTTAATCAAATAGGTTATTTAGATGAGGTTCCAAGAGATCCTAGGAATCGATTGGGACCAGAACCACGGCCAACGGTGGTCGGAATCACATGAATAGAGAGGAGGAAGAACTGAATTCGATCCTCGGTTTGGAAGGTTCGGGAAGCCTGGTGATAGTGAAATAGCTGGGAACGGCGTATTGCACGTGTATCGAGGCTAGAGCGGGAATGGTCTATGAGTGGACTTTTCTTTTTAACTTATGATGCATGCATAAATGTTTTTATATTTTTTCTCTACGTGATTTCTATGGTTATGATTGTGATACCTATGTCTTTTGATTCGCACGTATTTCAGGATAATTTACGTATTTGTGCGTTTTACGAGATTCTGATTTAAGTTTTGATTTGATATAATTTCGATGATTTACTTTTGGGATTTGAATTATTATTTGAATGCAAGGATTTATGAATGGTTTCAGAAAGTAACCTCGGGCATGAGGCCCAGTTTCTACTGATTTTGGATTCCGGTTTTCATGTGATTTCTGGATTTTAAATTGGGATTTTAAATGATGATTTCGGATTGGTATTGGAATTTGGATTTCGATGGATTTCTTGATTTTCTATGATTTTCACTTGATTTTGGGTTTAAAGACCGTTGCTATTGGTTTTGGGTTTAAAGACCCGGTTGTTATTGCTGGATCTGGTTTTGGGTTTAAAGACCTGGTTGATTGATGACGGGGGAGGGCCCTTGATTGATGTGTTTTGAGTTTAATGACTCGGTTATTGTAATATCCCTCGAGGCTTGTTGATTGTTTTTTGAGTTTAAAGACTTGTTGGTATCCGGGAAGGCCTTATATGTTGTTTTGAGTTTAAAGACTCGTTGGAAGGTCTGATATGTGGTTTTGAGTTTAAAAACTCGTTGATATCCCGGGAAGGCCTGATGCACATGTGTTTTGAGTTTAAAGACTCGGTGCTTGAGATCCAGCATATTGATTGACTTGTGATTTTCTATTGATTTTTCCATGGTTTTCAGATGTTTTGGGCAGTAGCTTGGATATTTTGGATATGTGGATTTTTGTGCTGAGTTCCCTTACCTTGATGTTGATTTATGATTTTTGGCTGAGGCCTTGGATTTGAGAAACGGACTTGAGTAAAGAAATGATTTCTGGTTTTCATAAACAGTTTTATGACTTTAGACATGAAATGGTTTTCGAATGCATGGATTGGTGCAATACCCTCCAGGTTGTGTTGATTTTTGTAAATATTTTAGACATGTAAATATTTTATGAAACTGTGGTGACTGTGGTTGCGATACCCTCCAGGTTGTGCGATACCCTCCAAGACTGTGGTGACTTTAGTCATGTAAATATTTTATGAACTTATTATTGATTTTTGTCCACACACAGTCTTTTATGTTTTCGATACCCTCCAGATTGTGTTGCGGTGCGGGCTGTTGGGAGAGAGAGACGGAGACATCACACACGCGATTCATAGTAATGCTGCGAACTCATCTTGGTTTTCAGACGACGATGACCTAGGATCCCTTGTCTGGCTTACGTGTTCCACGGGGGTTGCAAGGGTGTTTAGCCTTCGTGTCGCACGTGGGTTAGACGGGAGCATTACTTATCCCTTAATCCCGGGGGGATTGGGGGTGGGTCGTGTCAATTGGCATCAGAGTGAGGTTTGTATGCTCTACACGAGGTTATGGCTTCCAGAGTAGTTGGTTCGTCGACTTGTGTGTTGTGATGTCGCTGTGAATGTGATGTCTCGACGCGGAACAGCCTGTCATCAACCTGGATACGCAAGTGATAGCAAGTGATAGTATGATAGTTAGTGGCTTAGTTAGTAGTGAGATAACTAGGGACTGGGTGCTGGTCGCTTGATACACAGTGTGGTATGGCTAAGATGTATGTCAGCTTAGGGCCAGAGCAGATAACTTGCTTGGCGCTGGATATGTTCGATAGTTGGACCTTAGGGTTGGATGTATGCTAGAGTGGTTAACCCGGATGGTACCTAGTGAGTTAGAGGTGAAAGATACGATTGATGGTTGGCTGGACGGCCTGTGGGGCTGGTTGACGGAGGGTTGTTGGGCCGGATGACACTCGGATGATGATAGTATGGACTGGTGACCACTTGGTCGGATTGGTTCATATTGGACTTGTGCTGCTATAAGTAGTGAGATGTAAAGGAACTTGTTATTTAGGAGTTGAGCAATTCCCCCTTGCGATGGTTACTGGTTGACAATCTTAACGGCTGTGCCCCAATATAGGTGCTTAGTCTGGAAAACATGAGTTGGGGTTTGTGGTTAGTTAGTTGTTGTGGCTTGGGCCGACTTTCGGTCAGAATGGAGATGTTTCTACTAGGGCGCACCCGAGGTATTGGATGGCTTAGTGGATGACTTTGGTTGAGTCGAGATTATGGAGGTTGGTTGGCTTGACCCGACCAGTAGAGTTGTTGAGAGTGTGGTGCAGTGGATCTGGTTGTGGTATGTTGACCCTAGGTGTCCATAGATGAGACCGTGGAACATTGAGTTGCTCAGAGTTATCCCCGAGCGTAGATTTAGGGTTTTGCCTCGGTATTAGCGTAGAATCAGACTTAGCTTGCGGTGAGCACTAGATAGAAGATGATGTGCCACGAGCTGGGATGCTTGGGAAGGGTAGAATGGGCACATCGAGAGTTGAGGTTGTGACCAGTCGTGAGGTGTCAGTGTCTGGTAGGAACCACTAACCGAGGTGGGATATGCGATGACATTAGTAGGTCATGTTTCAGTACGAACGGTAAGGATGTCATTAGTTTAATCAGAGTAGCGCAGCGGAAGCGCGGTGGACCTATGCTTCGTGTTGGATCGGGCTATATTGGTATGGTCAGGTTTGACCATACGTGAGGTTGGTTTTCGTGGACTATGTCGGCATCTACCAAGGTTGACATTTGGTACTACGATTGATGACTTCGAGGATTGTGACTGAGGAGTCTGAGGTGAGTGATCGTTGATTGTGATCCCGAGAGTTGGTGACTCGTACGTTAGTAATGCTAGGAGTTGAACCTTGGAAAGATTAAGACGCGATAAACCGAATAAGTGATTATTGGCATCCTTTTGGATGTACATAAACGGTGATAACCGACAGTCGAGTTGGTTAGTGAATTGGATTGTTTACGGACGAGACGGTTGTCCAAGAGAGTTGTGGATTTCCTAAGTGTAGTAGAGGAGTCGACATTTGGTTGGTTCGTCAATTGGTGGCATACTTGTTGAGGATTGAGTCCCACAGTTGGAAAAGGTGGATACACTTCCAACATGGTTGAAATCGCAGAATTAGGAAGCAACGGGATTGAGACAAGGAGAAGGTTGGACGGTTTCAAGTTGGTGTTAGATGTTGAGTATGAGAGATGAATACTCTGGAGTCGGTGAGGGAGACTCATGGTAGTGTATGATGGGACTTCAGGAGTTGTGAACCCCCCCTTTATTGTGGACTTGTGTGGATGTGTTCAGGAGTAGAAAGAGTATTGGGTGATGCCATGTTGGCATGTGTGGCGAGTGTAATGGAGTTGTATTTAGATGGATTAAGGTAGGATGAATTGTGATGTCATGGTTATGGACCATTATGAGTTTTCTGGCATGATGACGAAAGAAATATGATAAGGCAGAATGAGAAGGGGTGACTATAACTGATCGATATGAGGTAATTGAAGAGAATCCACAATCTAGACGTGTCTTGAGATGTGTGGTAGTCTTGATCGATTTGATCCGATGCTGTGGTCCGATCATTTGTTGGCATTGACGACGAAGTAGTGAGACAATAAGTGGGTTCCACTTAGGAGTGAGTGGATCAAGATTGGATCGTTTTTGGCTCAGGAGAATCGTATGCAAGATAGAGCTTGGACATGTTAGTCGGATAGCAAAATAGAAGTTAGATATGTGGATGAGGAGTGTAGTCTGTTTTTGCATACGTATGGGTATTGGACTTGGATCTAGTACTGGGTCTACCCTGTGTACGTAAATGAAAAGTGATTGAATTAGATGTTTTGGATGTTGATCGAGATACCCAAGAGACCGGGAGACTCGGAATGGACTTGAGTTGGTCTTCCCAAGAAGACATGTAGATCGACATGTCAGGATTGGACCGACGGACTTCAAAAGTGAAGCGTGATTGGCTTGTAGGCAGGTGGTAAGCAGTGTAGATATGAGGATGTTTTGTGTGCCGTGGAGATAAACTGTGAGGGTGATGGGTACATTATGGTGTTGTTGGATGGACTTATGGGTGTATTAGAGCTCGACTGATGCCGATATGGTTGATTGGTTGACTTACCGTAGTACGTCATTGGAAGTGCTTGAGGAATATATTGTGACTTTTTGGTGGTCTGCACCGTGATTGATGCAAGTGGGCGTGCATCGCTCGCTTCTGGTAGAAGTGTTGGTGATCGACTAAGTGCCGAGGTATGTTGTTAATAGTATTGCTAATCAGAGTAGTTCCAATGTGATTGATTGGTTGAGACATGGACTGGCTCAGGGTGATCCCAAGTGATCTAATTGGTTATGGTAGGGTTCAGTGTTGATGTAAGCTGGATGCTCAGAGCCATGAGTGGCTGGTGAGACCCTGACGCTAAGATGTGTGATTAGAGGTGTGTGATCACGGTGTAACGGGTATGTGTTGGGGTCCCAGTTGCAGACATGTAGTGTGGGACGTGGATGGTGTTCCCACGGGTTGACGGTGTTGGTGGTTAGTGGAACCACCAGTGAGATGATGTGTTGAGTTGTTGAGTTGTTCGGAGTGAGCGGGTATGTTGTGACTCCGGTGAGGTCGGCACGGATCGCTGACGGAAGTAGTACGGAACGTTGAACAGATATTGATGAATAGGAGTACCGAGGCCGGTAGATGACGTCTTGAGAATTGGTTTGGAAGGTGAGATTGGTGCCTGTTACCAGCAGACTCACGATGTACTGAAGCATTGGTACGAGGTACGCTTGACTCGAGAAGGAGTCGAGATTGATGTGACTGGTAGCAGTGGTGTTGTGACGTACCTGGTAGTAGTTGAACCGTGAGTGTCGGGTGGTGTGATGTTAGAGGTACCTCGAAAACGAGTTGGAAATGCGATGACCTCGGTGCGAAGAGGACGATCTCCAGCTGGACCGAGAGTTAGTATGAGATGGTTTGCTTAGCAGAGTTATTGTGATAATTGTGGTGATATTGGTGGTGACAGTTTGAGAACTGTCAGAGGTGTACACCGGATAGGAGACCCAGGTGTGAGATCAGTTGGATTCCCCTAGTTCGTTGTTGACGTTCGAAATTCAGAATTTCAAGGACGAAATTCTTTTAAGGGGGGAAGATTGTAACGACCCGTCCCGGAAACCGGGATTTGATTACTGGTAAGGACGGATTAGTGAAGTGAATCGATGATTAGTTGGGTGCTTTCGGACTGACTGTGCTAAATGACGATTTTGCTCCTGGAATAGACAAACTATTGACTTTTAGTTTGGGTGGTTAAACAGACTTTGGCTAATGATTGTGACGTATTTCGAGACGTCATGAGTCCATAGACAGGCAGCACGTCCGATTCCAACATTTGAGGAAATAGTTATGAGGTTCGGAAGTCGAGGAGCAATTTGGTAATTTGCCATGCCGGGGCAATTTGGTCATTTGGTTGCATTGGGATCTACGCCACTAGGATTGTGATACTTGGCTTGCCTTAGGATTGGTGTCCATAGAGATTGGGACACCTGGCCCTCTCTGGATTGTTGTGGAAGCTTGGACAATTGTTTCACGATTTTTAAATCTGGTTGCACTGGTTTGAGACAAAATAGAGAAGAACTGAGGGGTGGTGAGTTAGTGATCGTGAATCCCTTTCTCTCACACACTGACCCATGAAGTGTGGATGAATGTGAGAGAGAATGATAAGGTGGTCCTGGTGGTGGTGCTGCCACCAGAACTGTCGTGGACGGTGGCAGTAGGACCATGGAAAATGGAGGGTTACGAGTGGCCTTAGACCCAATATCCTCAAATCCTCATCAATTGCCTATAACTTGTGAAGGGAAGTTGGAGAGAGAGTTGAGTGGGTGATAGTGGTCGCCATGGCGAGGCACGACGGTGCAGGTAAGACTGGATTCCCGTGGAAGTTCTGTTTTGATTTAAAAATGGAAAATCGTGTTTTCGTAATAGTTAATCAAATCGGTTGTTTGGATGAGGTTCCTGGAGATCCTAGGAATCGATTGGGACTAGAACAACTACCAACGGTGACCAGAATCATATGAATAGAGAGGAGGAAGAACTAGATTCGATCCTTGGTTTGGAAGGTTCGGGAAGTCCGATGATAGTGAAATAGTCGGGAACGGCGTATTGCACGTGTATCGAGGTGGCAGTGGAAATGGTCTGTGAGTGGACTTTTCTTTTTAACTTATGATGCTTGAATAAATGTTTTTATATGTTTTCTATACGTGATTGCTATGATTATGATTGTGATACCTATGCCTTCTGATTCACACGTATTTCAGGATAATTTACATATTTGCATGTTTTACGAGATTCTGACTTAAGTTGTGATTTGATATGATTTCGATGATTTTCTTTTGAGATTTGAATTATGATTTAAATGCAAGGATTTATGAATGGATTTCGGAAAGTAACCTCGTGATGAGGCCTAGTTTTTATTGATTTCGGATTTCGGTTTTCATCTGATTTCTGGATTTTAAATCGGGATTTTAAATGATGATTTCGGATTGGTATTGGAATTTGGATTTCGATGGATTTATTGATTTTCTATGATTTTCACTTGGTTTTGGGTTTAAAGACTGTTGCTATTGGTTTTGGGTTTAAAGACCCGGTTGTTATTGCTAGATCTGGTTTTGGGTTTAAAGACCTGGTTGATTGATGACGAGGGAGGGCCCTCGATTGATGTGTTTTGAGTTTAATAACTCGGTTATTGTAATATCCCCCGAGGCTTATTGATTGTTTTTTGAGTTTAAAGACTTGTTGGTATCCCGGGAAGGCCTTATATGTTGTTTTGAGTTTAAAGACTCGTTGGAAGGTCTGATATGTGGTTTTAAGTTTAAAAACTCGTTGATATCCCGGGAAGGCCTGATGCACATGTGTTTTGAGTTTAAAGACTCGGTGCTCGAGATCCCGCAGATTGATTGACTTGTTATTTTCTATTGATTTTCCCATGGTTTTCAGATGTTTTGGGCAGTGGCCTGGATGTTTTGGATATGTGGATTTTTGGGCTGAGTTCTCGTACCTTCATGTTGATTTATGATTTTGGACTGAGGCCCTGGATTTGAGAAACGGACTTCAGTAAAGAAAAGATTTCTGGTTTCATAAACAGTTTTATGACTTTGGACTTGAAATGGTTTTCGAATGCATGCATTGGTTTTACGTGGAAGGGATAATTGTCTTTGCTTGAAAATGTTTTATGAACTTATTATTGATTTTTGTCCACTCACAATATTTTATGTTTTCGATACCCTCCAGGTTGTGTTGCGGTGCGGGCTGTTGAGAGAGAGAGACGGAGACATCACACACGCGATCCACAGTAATGTTGCGAACTCATCTTGGTTTTCGGATGACGATGACCTAGGATCCCTTGTTTGGCTTGCGTGTTCCACGGGGGTTGAACAGGTGTTTAGCCTTCATGTCGCACGTGGGTTAGATGGGAGCATGACTTATCCCTTAATCCCCGGGGGATTCGGGGTGGGTCGTGTCATACGGCGCAGTTTGTAGGTGCGCCGTAGGGACGATCTGTGGGTGGACACTTGATTTCTAAATATGATGCATGCATAACTGTTTTATATGTTTTATATCTATGATTTGAGATGCCTTGATGGAATAAGATTGTGGTATTTACGTGTAAATGTGTTAATGCACGTATTTCGAGGTTTACAATTTTATGTCTGGTTTCATACATGTTTGTGACTTCAATGATTTGTACAATGAAATGATTTCAGATTTCGAAATGTGGAATCGGGCTTGAGACCCATTTGAGTTATGAGTTAACGGTCTTGAGGCCAGTTGGTTATAATATTGGGCATAAGTCCCATTTGTGGTTTATGAAATGCTATTTTGAGTTTGGAGACCTTAATGTGATTTGGTTTTGGAATTTATACCTCGGGCTGAGACCCTGTTGAAATGGTTTTTATTATGGTTTTAAATACACCATCCTTATGAGTGGATTGTCTCCTCCAGATGTCAGGGACATTGGAGTAGTCACGGTGCATTGACTAAGAGGGGCCGCCCTACGAAGAGACCATAAAGAGGTTCACGTAGAGAGGCTCAGGATTAGAATTACTATTGATTAGATATATGGGTGTCATACCCCGGGCAGTGATCCCGGAAGGCATACCATTATGGTACCACCCGGTTACTAGTGGACCTAGGGGATTACTCGGACTTGAGACCCCCGAGCAGCACGGGTAGCTTTAGACCGTGACAATATTGATTAGGCATCTGGGATGTCGAGGATTCGTTAACTACATTTTATTGGATTGGTTATTCCGTGTTTTCTGATTTGGGATTATTTTCCACATGGTTTATGTTTTGGGCTGAGTTTCCACACGGTATTGAGATGATTTTTGGCTAAGGCCCAATTGATTGGAATGAAGAAATGGCTTTGATTGAGAAGCATTTTTCACTGAGTTTTGATTTGGAAAACTCATGATTTGATTTAAGGAGATTGGTTGTAATAACTGGTTTTCTGATGCATGCATGATTTTTAATGAGGGGTATAAATGTCTTTTCGTGAAATGCATTTTATAAATTATTTATTTTCGTCCATTCACAGCTTTTTCGGTTTTTAATACCCTTCAGATTGATTGCGGATGCGGGCTGTAGCAGAGACCGAGACATCACATGCTGCCACTGATCCTAGCGTACTCTAGATATCCTGAGAGGGTTTAGATGTATCCCTGGTCTGGCACGGAGTGTCAGACGGTAGTATGGCACATCCTGCGTTAATCCAGGGAGGATTGGGATGGGTCATGTCAATACATGGCTTTTGTAGGTTTTCGGTTCATGCCCACCGAAACTCACACAAGCACCCACAACACATAAAAAAAAGTTTGATAAGTTGGTGGAGGACAATTCCAGACTTCTCTAGATCTTGACATGTCACAGTAATTAATTAGTCATTGTGTAAAATGACCAAAATGCCCCTAACGGTTCTTGACCCGAAATGACCTCAAACGATCTTCGATTTTGTTGTGACGCCTTTTTACAAACTCAACATCCTGAGTCCTTCACAATAGTCTTCCCGGGATTCTCAAAAGAGGTCAATAGAAAAAAGTTAACATTCTGACATAGCATATTAATTGAATTGAAATTTGATTGTTTCTATTTTATGTATGCATGAATATTTTTATACTGGATGGTCAATGTTTGTTTTCCTCATAAATGTAATTTTCAAATGATTATTTTTGTGTACTCACAGTTTTAATGGTTGTGTACTCTATGTATATATATATATATATATATGTATATATATATATATATATATGTATATATATATATATGAGTGGTAATTTGAGAACTATTACGTATATTTTCACCTCAACTTCAATAAGAATCCCATGAAGCTCATGAGTACCAATATGCAGCTCAAAGTTTAACACGTATTGACATAACCCGTCCCAAATATGCTTTGATAACCGTGACTGGTGCTACTCCCGTTTGATAAGTTAACCGAAGTTCCGAAGACCCCCTCAGCACTTGTTAGACAAGGGATAGGTGTATTGATTTCCATTCACCCTACAGTTCTAAAACATGCATGCATAGAGTAAAACATATGAACAACCGGCTCTCGAGCCAAATCGCATGAAAACGTCTCGACATAACCATCAACATTAAACCAGTCACAATCATCATCATTAACAGTACTAACCGCCAATACTCAAATATCAAGCACAATAATCAAACAGAACTACTCACAAGTGCATAGACATCAATCACAATGTCACACTATCAGCACTACTCATCAGTGCACAATCAATCACAACAACACAATCAATGCTCAAATCTCGGGCATTACACATCCAAAGTCTTATTGGAAATTACCCATCCAAGTTTTTCGAGAATTACACATCTGGGGTGTCTCGGGAATTGCGCATCCGAGCTCTCCCAGGGATTACACATCCGGATTTCCCAAGTATTACAGATCTGGGGCACTGAACATGAACCCAAGACATTAATCTCAAAACAATCTTTGACTTAAGACCAAGTTAAAACCATTTTCCATAGGGTCTCAAGCCCAAAATACCATTTCCATGAAATCATTGTAAAATAGTGTCCAGAAATCATTTCATAAATCCGAAATCAAAATCAATTCAATAAAATACTCACATTTGACTCTAAACCCAAGTCAAAATCATTTCTCAACACATGAGGCTACGCCCAAAACATCATTTTCACCATTCACTGTAAATCGTGTCCACAAAACAATTATTAAATCCATACAATCACCAAATAATCAAAAGAAATAATCATCCAAATCATTGAAATTAAAATCATGTTATAAATCACGGAAAACAATAACTATCCATGCATAACCATTTATAAAATAAACGTCTACTCACACACCGTCCATGTGGTTCGATTCTGAGCCATACGCTCCTTTGTAAATTTCTAGGAATCACAATTCCTGTCAACAATCACTATCAAGGGTCATTAAGACCCCAAATAACCTCACATTAAAATCCCTTAATTTTCCAGGATAAAATACGCTTTAAAAACATGTACACAACACTTCGAACACACAAAAGTATACCGAAATAATGTATATTCAACTCGAAACTTGTACCAAAATGTTCGTTACATCGAAAGAAACAAAACACATGTTGACCATACCTTGAAATGCTAGCTCACGTTCTCCCATGCGCCGCTGAAAGCGGCTGAGCATGGTGCCCACGCACCTATTACTGGTCATCGTCAAAACCCTACCAGGCAAGGGATACTGTCACACTCAAGAGCCCATGCCTTCGCTCCGTAACAACCTCAATTCTCGTGTAGTGGCCCTAGAGGGTTTCAAAACCAATGAAAGTGTGTGAGCGGACGAAAATAAACAGTTTAAAAACCTAATATAAAACAAATGTAGTTCCCTCCGTTTTGGAAGACAAAATATGCATGCATCACATTTCTTACTAAAACAACAAACTTCGAAGTACATGCCATAAATAGAAAATCAGTGATATCAAAAGACCTATCCATCTAAATCCATATTGAGTATTAGTATAAAAAAAATCATACCAACACACAACCATAAAAATCACACTGAATCTGTCAACCATAGTAAATTCAACCAATCATATCAACAGACCCAACCTCGGCGCCTACAAGCAGAATCATGATGTCAATGTGCACAACTGGTAGGCTAATATCACTCGAGAACTAACGGAGCCTCAAGTTCGATGTCCGAGTGTGGACCAGCTCAGGAACTAATGGAGCCTAGGCTCAACATCTGAGTCACAGTCCTAGTCTCAGGAACTAATGGAGTATTACCTGGACCTCTGAGACCGTCCAACTAATCGGCATCCCGAGGAGGGTTAACCACATTCATCACACATCATCACAAACATCACAATCATCACAAATACTGAGGAACCACATATCCATATCAACAACAATTCAAAACCATAATCCAATATCCCAGGACTAAGCCCAAAACCACAACTCAATCAAAACCTCGTAAAATCAGCCATTACAATATTCCCAAAAATCATATAACATACTTATCCATCAATCACCATCATAATCATGTAAATATGACATAACAGGTATGAAACAATTTTTCAAACTCAACAATGAACCAAAACACAATATACACAATTTCCTCGCAAAACGTGCAAGATTGCAACTTTCATAAAATCACTCCAAATCCATAAAAAAATCATGTGAAATTAGATGTAAATCACCATAAAGTAAAACACATCTTAAATCATAGAAATTCACTTAAAAATTTCATGAATAGGATTTAAGGAAAACAAAATCCACTCACACGTACCTTACGCAAGGTCAAACCGCATTTTACCCTTCCTAGTAAACTCTGAGAATGTCATCTCCTATCAAAAATCACTTCTAAGGGTCACTAATCACCCAAATTGACTCAACCTTAAATTCCAAAGTTTTCAGGAATTTTAAACGTATTAAAATAATGCCTAAACCCATCATATAATCAAAACTACCCCGAGACGATATCTAATCGCCTCGAAAATTATACTATTGAACTCGTATCATCGAATACATAAACTTTCATATTAAACACATGATGAGAATAGGCACCACACACCCACAAGTGCCACCTAATGTGGCTGCACGTGGGAGCCACGCGCCAACTACTGTTCATCGTCAACCTTGGCCGGTTCAGGCGTTCAACACACAGGTATGCACGCAGGACCCGAACCGGGCAACTTGATCCGGCCCTAAAATGTCCAATTCTTCTTCTTTTCCATCCCTTTTTTCACTGTTATAATCTAATCTATCTCTAGGGTTGATCTATGGTCCCAAAACAATGAAAGAACAACCAAAAAACGAGGGACAATACCTTCACTTCACAGCAAAGGTTTGACCTACACCCTGAACCATTTCCCAGCGTCCAACCTTTGAGTTTTAGGCCTGCTGCAATCGCCTGATCACATAGAATTGTTCAGAAGCCTTATTTTCCATTTTTTCCAACATAACTAAGAAACGTAAAGAAACCCTGTGGAAGTTATGGTTTCGAGCTTTTCCAGGGAAGGTCGTCCCTTTTCCTTTTCGTCTTAGCTCTCATCCATATCTCTCTCTCTGTTTCTCTTTATTTTCTTCTCCTCCCAACCCTTTGTCTCTCAGCTATATCCCTCCCTCACGGTGGATGATTTCCCATCTGTTTATGGCCTTTGGCAAGTGTTCACCAAACAATCACACAGCAGACACCCACACGCATAATTAAGGGAATATTTCGGTGGAAGAGATAAATATCAGAATTCTCTAGGCCTTGACACATGGGAGCAATCCATAGGTTCAAAAGGCAAATGAAAAAAATGGCATTCCAACTTAAATTACTAAAATACCCCGAAGGGTTTTGTACCCAAGTTTACCTCGTACGTTCATTGATTTTGGCATGCCGCCTGTTTACGGACTCAAGGTCCCGAAACCTTCGTAATGGTCTTCTTGAATTTCCTAAAATAGATCCTGATCGAAAAGTCAACACTTTAACTCTTGGTTAAAAGCCAACTATTTGACTTTCAGGTGCAAAATGGTCAATCTTTCCAAACTTTGGCCAATTTTGCTTTCCTCAAAGGTCCGGGTCGTTACAATCTTCCTCCCTTCAAGAAATTTCATCCTCGAAATTTCAAACCACAAGTTGGGGTAAAGTCAAACGTACCATATACTCTAACCAAAACACATAAGAAACCTTGAATTTATCAGGATAACATCCATTTAACTTTTGAGCCAAATAAAGAAAAATTAAATCATATTAAAGATCACCCTACTGCAACCTTTTCTTCGAGTTTGAAAGTCATCCACCTTAACCAAACTGATCTCAGGAACTACACCACTTAATATCCAAGTCATACCATGTCAGGACCCATCCCAAATCCCCCGGGATTAACGTGGGACGCGCCTGATCCCGTCTGACATGATGTGTCAGCCTAGGGAAAATTCCGTCTCTAGCCCTCACCGGGCTTCCAGAGTACGCCAAGATCGTAGGAGGAGGAGTGTGATGTCTCGATCTCTGCTACAGCCCGCAACCGCGATCAACCTGAAGGGCATTAAAACATCAAAAGTCGTGAGTGGATAAAAATAATATTTTAATAAAACTCATTAAAAAAAAGACCTTTATGCCCTTCACTAAAAGCATATGCATGCATTTGAAAACCGTTTATCAGAACGTTCATAAAACCATTTGTCAAACATATTCTCAAAAAACCTTTTAAGGGTTCATGCCTGGTCCCCATAAATCGTCATGACCCATAAAAACCTTTCCATTTATGGGTCCCTGACCCGAAATCACAAAAGTCCGTAAATCCATACATGTGGGAACTCAGCCCAAATCAACATACGTGGGTCTCAGCCCAAAACCATTCTCAGTGAAATACCAAAACATCGAATACGGGTTCTCTACCCCAAACCACTTTCCAAAACATAAACGAGGGGTCTCCGCCCCTAAATCACTTTCTAAAACAAGGAACACAGGGTCTCCGCCCCCAATCACTTTCAAAAAACCTCATACGTATAACCCATCCGCGGCACTTCCGAGAATATGCCAACTCGGGGCACACAGCCCCTAGGGAATATATCCCCGATATATGTCACGATTCATCTCTATACTAGTGTGCACACCACTCGGGGTCTCACTCCGTGTCTTCCCCCAGGAATTCTCCATCTAGGAGGCTCAATCTCTGGATCTAGTCCGAGCTCTATCTCCGGATCTATTCCTCACATCTCTCCAAAATCTGGTCCAGGACCACATCATAACTCATATATCTCACTCCTGGAACGGGATCCCTATGGGGATACCCATTCTGCTGTGTGGATCGTGACTCTCCAGGTCGACGTCTGGAGAAGACCATTTAAATCATATGGAGGGTTTCATACATTTTCAAATACTTTCTTTCTTTCTCGAAACATATTTCAACTAGGTCTCATACCAGATTCATCTCAATAGGATTCCTCGAATCCGATTCAAATCCACTTTCACTGGCCTCGGCCTAAATCCTCAGTTCAACAGGGTCTCATGCCCGAATTCTCATTTCATAAATCAAACTGGGACTCAAGTCCGATTTCATAGTTAACAGGGCCTCAAGCCGATACCACAGCTAGCTGGGCCTCAAGCCCGAAACCATAAAGCAACATGGCCTCAAGCCCGATTTGACAACCAACAGGGCCTTAGGCCCGATACTACAGTTAAAGGGGTCTCAAGTCTGAGATACAACAAACTGGGCCACAAACCCAAATTCGTAAACCAACGGGGGCCTCAGCCCGATCGTATACTCAAATGGACCCTCCGTCCAATTCCTCATGAAATCAAATGGACTCCAAGTTCGAGAGTTTGTAAATCAAATGGATCTCGTGTCCGATTTCATATTTCCAAATCCGAAATCATTTAATCAAACCATCATTGAAAACCCTGTACGCAAAGGTATGACATAAAGCCGAAAACCTCGAAAAACGTGCAAATATGTCGATCCTAAGCTACCACAAACAAATGCACTCATGGCATCACAAAACATATATTAAAACACTTATAAAACATTTATGCATGCATCAAGTTCGAAAGAAAGGTCCACTCACAGACCGTCCGAAGCCGCGCCTCAATACTCGTGCCATAAGTGTCTCCTGGGCCAATCGTCGTCTTCGAGATCCTCGAACCTGTCCAAATTAATTTAGAGGATTACTAACTACTTATATAACCCCTTACTAAAGTCCCGTAATTTTTCTAAATTTCTAACTATTTTTAAACGCGTTCCTAAACTTTCGGACGTCCCGAACTATATCGAAACGATGTCTGATTTACACGAAACCAGTCCCAAAATATTTGTTACATTGAATAGATGATTTCACATGTTGAACACTTCCCCAAAGGAGGGCTCATGTGGGCTTCACGTGCCCCAAGAAGTTCCTGCGCGTGGGCCTCACGCGCCCAGCACTGTACATCATCCCTGTCCTCCAGCGGCCGTTCCGAACCAGCCGAACCTATGTAGCCGGTCCAGCCAAACTGGCGTGGCCGGTTCAGCCCCCTAAACCCTTCATTTTTCATCCAATATTTTCCTTTTCGATTCGATTCTTCCTAATTTGGTCCTAGGAACCTTTGTATGAAATCAAAACACCTAAAAACCTACTAAAACCCAATGGTTCGATTTGAATCCCACGGTTCAACATTTTTGATTCCTCTCTAGAACTTCCTCGATCTCTAACCATTCGCAAAACCTTCTCTAAACTTCCTAATCAACTTAATAAACCCATTACAATTGATTAAAACCATCCTCAACGTCAAAAATCAAAATTAAAAGGAAAAATGGAAAACTGATTACCTTGCAAGGTTTTTGCCTCTGCCGTCCACGGCGGCGATGCCCTGGCCAACCATGACCCTTCTTCTTGCTCTCTATTCCTTCCGTTGGTCTCAAACATGGTCATAAGGGAGATTGGGTTTGGATGGAGATGAAGGTAATCGGGTTTGGTTTGGGTTTGATATGCACGAACAAAGAACAAAGAAAAAGGGGTGATATGCATGAATGTAAAATGGTGTCCAGTGGATGAGTGACACTTGTCACTCATCCATTGGGCCTAGGAAAAATATATGGGCCCCACTTAGGACAAAATCCAAGCCGTCTCGTAGAACGTGCAATAGTACCACAGAACTTCCGTGAACCGTAACTTTTCTATCGAACGTCCGAATTTGACGTGTCACCTGTCTACAGATTCGTATCGTCGTGATCTACATAACGGTCCTAGGCCATCGGCCATCGGACCTCTCAGGTCAAAAGTCAACTATTTTCTCATATTCAACCAAATTACCAAAATGCCCCCGAACTTCCGAAAATCATAACTTCTTCCTCGAACGTTGGAATCATGTGTGCCACCTGTCTATGAACTTTTCACGTCCCAAACTACGTCACAGTTATCGGCCAAAGTCCATTTGACCGCCTGAATGAAAAGCCAACGATTCGCCCATTCCAAGAGCAAAATCGTTATTTCGCTCTGCTCGTCCGTTAATCCTCGTCTGATCCCCGATTAGCAAGGCTAATCCGTCATTAAATCTTAATTAATCCCAATAATTCGGGACGGGTCGTTACATACCATGTCCTCGTTGAACTTACGTTCCATCATAAATTATTACAAGTTTACATAAAGACTGCTTAAGGACTGAACTTACCATTACTCGGCTATGTTAAAATCCATTCTCAGTAGCCTAGACATGTCTAAAACACATTACTTCCCTTAGATTCAACCTTTCGTCAGGAAATGTAGAATCAATAACTCGAACCTGAACTACTATATACAATAATGAAAGACATAGACTTGCTCCCAAACCCTATTCACCAAGATCTTCATAATTGCATCATCTCTTAGGTATCTCATTCTAGATCTGGTAACCATGATAAGGTCCAACTTCTCAAAATCTATGCAGGACCAAGGTAGGTGCCAGATATATCAAAATCAAAACCATCAATTCAACTAACCATTGCTTACTTACTCATTCATGGGCTATGGGACCAATCAATTAGAAAACTCTCTCAACTATACTAGCTTCACATTCCATAGCTGTAACTACCATGTGAATGATTTTCTAATCAAATCTGAATACTCGAGTCTCCCTCTAATTACTAACCTGCATACAAATCGTTTAAATCAAGAAATTACCAAAATTAATTTTAAATTTCATATCCACAAAATATGTCAAAAGCCTTCATATCCCATTAATAAAATAGTTAAACTTAACATCAAATTCAATATGAGCCACTACTTGAGTTTTTCCCAAACTTCAATTCGTTACTTAAGGGTTTACTCCACATTTTCATTTTCCAACTTCTTTACGAATTAATCGCTTTCAATTTCGACTGTTCTCATATCTGAGCTCAAAGCTCAACATAAGTCAACATCCAATCCCTGACACCAGTGAACTTTTCAGACATAAGGTTTATAGTCAACATTTACTACTCCTTAAATAAGCTCAATGATTTACCAGTCAAGCCGCAGTACTCGTATACTGATCTTAATAACTGAATTTCATAATGTGCTTGAAAATGGTTCTGAATGTCTCCGAGTCACAATCAAGCACACATCACAATAATATCATACCCACATGCTTCATCATGCCATGGAACAAATAATACTAGGTCAACACATCCGTCGCAAAATTCATACCCAAAAAAACACAGTAATCACAAACAGTTCAATATAACATGTGCTAACATCTTGATACCTATGCATAAGCATACATTTCCTATCTCGTCTATGCGTTCTAAGTCGACATCTGAATCACGTAGACACTTACAACTTTTAAATCGCATTTCCTATCTATCCTTCCTTCAAAAATATATATTTATATATATTATATATTTAACCACGTAATACGTATCTTTCTTCTCTCTTTCCCTGGATGTTTTTCTTTGTTTCCTTCTCCACTTCACTATAAATCTAAAACTGATACAAGTAATTCCTTGAATTTGAGTTTTTTTATAACACCCAACTGCTATTTCAACACAAGTACCTCGTTAGATCCGAGGTTCCTATTTTAGTGGACCTTCTTACTCTTCCCCGAGTGGTGGATAATCATGTTAGACTGACCCTATACTCCTTAAATTCCATCTAATCACACCCAATTCTACAACTCCATGTAGTTAACTTCTCAACTAGTCTACAACACTCAATTCTTACCTTAAGTCCTCTGGCTACTTAGAAGTTGGGTGATCCATAATCCCACATCTCTTTAATGACTCGGAAGCAACTACTAAACACATGTGGCTTTCACTATGATACCACTTATTTACTGAGATAACAAGGCATCTATCCCAACTTCATCACTCGTAGGCTCATAACACCCTAGTACTAACATTCTTCGGGGAAATGTGGTACTCCTTAGTATCTTTTATCAGTACCGCGTAACTATATCATAGAAATTTACTCATTTCCTTACCCAACGTATTATCCTCCTCATACCCTCTCTATAAACAATACAAAATAACATAGTCACATCTCATGAATATCAAGATGTAACGACCCGTTCTGAATATCGGAATTAAATATTAATTAATTATGATTTAGAATGACTAATCGGGGATTAGTTGAGTGAAATCGGACGAAATGTGCAAAATGACCGTTTTGCCCCTAGCGTGGGCAAAATGTTGACTTTTAGTTCGGGCGGTCAAATGGACTTTGACCGATGACTATGACGTAGTTCGGGACGTCATGAGTTTATAGACAGGTGGCACGTTCGATTCCGACATTCGAGGAAAAAGTTATGGCGTTCGGAAGTTGAGGGGTATTTTGGTAATTTGGCTAAAAAGGGGTCAAATGTTGACTTTTGACCCGGGGAGTCCAATGGACGAGGGCCAAAGACCGTTACGTAGGTCTTGTCAATACGAATCCAATGACAGGTGGCATGCCGAAATCGGAGATTCGACGATGAAGTTATGGTCACGGGAACAGATTCGATTAACCGAACAAACCGGGATTTCGATTAAAATATTAATTTATTATGAACAGTACCTGATGATTGAACACACCTGGATGAGGGACAAGTGTCACCCATCCCTTGATTTAGGGCCTAAAGTCTGATCCATGTTTTAGGGAAAACATGATCATTGTGTTTTATTATTTTTAATTATACTTAATCTTTAATTAATCCTCCATTAATTCTCTTTGTCTTCAAACCGTGAACAAAATTGAGCATCAGAATTGAGAGAATTGGCTGCCTTCCTTAACTGATTTTGAGGGGAAAATTGAGAGTTTGGTGAGACTAACTCAGCTGGGCAAACATGAGAGACAGAGAGAAGCTAGAGAGTGAGAATCGAAGGTTTGGAAATTTTGGGGGGAAAATCTAATTTTGAACTATGAGCCTTGAGGATTGAAATTGAAGCATCATTTAGCTTCCTGAGGTTGTGACAAGTTGATCCAGATCAAGAACGAAAGGAATTGAGGCCCAATTGACACTGAACGGGTCTGGTAACAGTAAGCTTGAGTTCGAGCCTGAGTCGTGATCATTGAGGGATCAAACGACACAATTGATGAAGGGAAACTGTTTCTCTTGGTCCATTAAATCATTCTAGTGGATCAATTGAACGAAATCGAGTAAGGTTGGTGGAGATTCGAGGATGAACAGAGTCGACTGTTCTTCGAATGTTCATCCTTGATTTGAAGATTTGAGGTAAGATTGTTTGTAATTAAGTTCACATATCCCTAATTGAAACTAAGTCGATGCTAATGGACGTTTGAATTGTTGAAAACGGTGTCGAATTGATAGGAAACTAATCGGGTCACCTCGCGGGAAAAAGGACCCGTTTATCAGTAAAACGAGCGAGGAAGACAGTACTGTAGCAAGCGTGTGGTTCTCACGCGCAGCCACTCACGGCGGCGCGTGAGGGCGCGTACGGCCTTGTTTCAAGGTGAGGTCAACATGACTTTGAATCCTCTCAGTGTAACGAACATTTTGACACTAGTTTCGGGGAAATCGGATATTGTTTCGTTAATGTTCTGCGTATCCGAAGTTTTGATTTACGTGTTAAATACGTATTTAAATTCCAGAAAAATTGGGGAAAATTATATGAAGTATTTTGAGATGTTAGGGACCCTCTATAATGATTTTTGACAGGAATTGTGATTTTCAGAATTTACGGAAAAACGTGTAGCTCGGAAACGGACCGTTTAGACGGTGTGTGTGAGTGGACTTTGTTTTCTAACCGTGATGCATGCATATATGATTTAAATGCTTTATTATATGATTTTATATGTTTTGGCATGGTTGATATTTCAATCCGGTGATTTCTCAATTTTATGGATTATTATATTATTATATTTTGGCACGATTTTCGAGAAACTATGAAATTGATTGAAAATGATGTTTGGACTCGAGTTATAAGTCATGGATTGAAAATGATGTGTTGACTCGGGTATGAGTCAAGGATCGATTTCATGGATTTACGTGAAAATGGCAACTGAGGTTGCGAACGCATGGATTTGCGTGAAAAAGGATGTTTTGGGCGTGAGACCCAACTGGATAGTGATTTTGACTCGGATTTGGAGTCACTTGTGAATTTGATGAAATTGATGATTTCTTGTGATTTTATGATTATTTTAATCAGTCTTTCGGGCGTCTTTTACGAGGAACGTGCAAAAGATGTTTTGGGCGAGGCCCGGAGTCTAAATGATTTCTAAACTGATTTCTGAGTTGGTGAGTCAATGATGATTTCTGAATTATTTTATTGGTTTAAATGTGATTTTAAAGATTTACGTGTAAATGTTATTTTGGGGCTTGAGACCCAGTCGGGAATGATCTTGACTTTGTATGAAGACAAGGTTTGATTGAAATGTTTTGGGATGTAATTCCCGAGATGGTTTTCCTTGTGATTGTGAAATGCCCAGACGATCGGAGCTTGGGGGGATTACCCAGACGACCGGTGCTTGGGGGATGTGATTGTAGGATCGTGAGTTGATCCTATGGTAAGCCAGCTTCTCGGATGTGACTGAGCCTGGATGTACCACTCGGATGTGTCTGAACCTGGGGATGTGTTCGCCCAGATGTGACTTAGCACGAGGGTTGAGCCCAGAGGTGTCCGATCCCGAGAGTGTGGCTGGATATTGGCCTACGCGTAGTGCAACACTTGTGAGTAGTGCAGTTGATGGTTTGATTGTGCACTTGTGAGTAGTGCAGATGTGATTGTGATAGTTTGTGCACTTGGGAGTAGTGTTGATTGATGTTGTTTGTGATCACGCACTGGTATTGATGTTTTATAACATGAACTGATTTGGTGAACATGAGTTTTACGGACCATGGGAACATATGTTTTGATTTTATCGGTCTGTTGTTCATACTTGAATGATTTCATACTATTACTCATGTTTTATGTTATGCATGCAAGTTTGTGAAAACTGGAGGGTAAGATTGTGTTTTGGTAAATGTATTTCTAAAGGTTCATTTTTGTCCACTCACACCTTTTCTGTTTTGTGACCCTCCAGGCCGTGGTACGACGTTCGGGACTGATCGTGAGGCAGAGGTAGCAGCAGAAATCAACGCAATCATCCATTGTCTGGCAAGCACTGAAGGGTAGTTTCGGGCCTTTAGTTGACTTGTCAGACGGGAGCAGGACCGGACACGGTTTTTGTCGTCCAGTTGGGATGGGGTCCTGTCACAAGAATTCAATTATAATATCAATATCACCATTCCAAGGGACCGCTCCAACTCATGCATAGAATATACTATTTCACAAAGCACAAACATAGCCATATAATGAACAATAACAATCAATTTCCATGTTGCACAAGCCACAAGTCATGATACCAAAGCAACCATTACATAGGTTATAGGAAGTTCTCGACGACTCCTAGTATCAAGAATTCCAAGAAATCTCAATATCTACCTTATAGGCACCTTCAATAACGGTTACTGTCAGGACCCACCCCGGTTTCACCCCGAAAACCGAGGTAAATCCTGCTCCCGTCTGACACCCTGACACGTAACTAGAGTAAACCACCCAACAAGCACAGTCAGACGCAGGAGAAACTATACAAAACATTCCGAAGTTAAAGTTTACAGAGCGTAGTACTCATACAGAAGAAAGAAAACTGATAAACCAGATACACGCACACGGAAAATTTAAAACACTCCGGGGTCGCTCTCGTAACCTCTATGCCTCAGACGCTGCCTCGATGACGAAACCCCGCGCTAGCTCCACGACCTGTAGGGCAATTTAAAACAGAAGGTGTGAGTGGACCATAAATAAGAAAAGAATTTCCGAAAACCATTTCATAATAAAACCAGGGTTTTAGCCCTCCGTTTTGAAACCACATGCATAACCCAGTTACTGAAAAAATTATCAATCACGTAAACCTCATCATAAAAACATAAACACTATAAAAACAGTTGTAGAAATCATACCATACGCATCATAAAAACCGTATCAGAAAACATAAGTACCAAGCCATAACCAATCGATCAAACCTGCTGGATCTATCCGAGTCTTTAAACTCAACAGGCCTACGAGGGAAATATCAATATATCCGAGTCTTTAAACTCCCGAGTCTTTAAACTCAATCCGGGTCTTTAAACCCAATCCGGGCCCATCCCCCGTCAAATCAATATCCGAGTCTTTAAACCCAATAACCAGATCCAGTAAATCCAATCAAAAACCATTTGAAAACCATTTATCAATCCATATCCAAACCCGAATCCGAAATCACTGGTCCGATACCCTTCCGGCATCCAGAACCATCATTCCGAACCAAATCCGGAATTCCACTTTTCATCTTTAAAACCAAATTCCGATGCTCGAAATCCGATTCTAAAACCAAAAACCTTAATCACCAAATCATGTTTCAAAATCCCTTTATGAACATTCAAACCACTTCTCCATTGAAATCCCAAATCCAGAGCATCATATTCAGAAATTACACTTTTCTCGTAAAACGTGTAACTATGTAAAATCAACAAAGCATATCCGATAAACATAGAATCAGGATTAAAACCATAAAACAAGTAATTAAAAGCAGTTATGCATGCTCGAGTTTAAGGAAAGGGTCCACTCACAGTACCGAGCCCTCAATCGCGTCCCGAACGTCTCGTACGTTCCTCAACTTCCTCGGGAAGTCCAGATCCTGTTAACAACCACCAAAGTACGTTACTAACACGTCTACGAAGGTCCACCTAATTTTCCCCAAAAATCCCCGGATCTTAAACTAAACGAACCGGAACCCTAAACCTTCGACCTCACAGAACTACCTTCAAACAACGTCCAAACAACCCGAAACCAATTCCATTAGACTCGTCACTACACCTAGACCAAAAACTATGTTGACCATTTTCCCAACCGCCGCCGCACGCGCCCCCACGCGCCGCCCAAAGTGGCTGCGCGTGGGCCTCACGCGCCAGCTACAGTACCATCGTCTTCCTCGAGTCGACCCGGTCGAACTGGCCTCTGCAATTCGAACCGGCGTTCCCAGTTCTCCGCCGTCCCGTCTCCGTTTCCTTTCCTTCCTTCACCATCTTCATCCTCCAGACCTAAACTACCATTTCCCCTACTCCAAACACCTCGACACGACCTAAAACCCATCAACTCAAACTCAAAACAAAACCCCGTACAACCCCTGTTTTCTTCTCCGGCCACCCAGGTCCTCCCCCGTCACAGTGGCTATCTTAAATTCTTCCTAGGACCTTCCTAAGTCTCACCCAACACACAGAAACCTTCGAATCAGTCCCTAAGTCCACGACTTTCGATTTGAAAATCGACGGCAAAACAGAGTATCGAAAGGAAAACCAGAAATTACCTGTCCTCCGGTCGCCGTCGTGAGCTCAGCCATGAGTAAGTATCTCCTCTCGTCCTCCTCCGTCCTCTGGACACCTCCACTGGCCTCGATTGATCGAACACGGCAGCACCACCACCCAAAACTCCTCTCTGTTCTCTGTTTTCCCCCCTGGTTTTCCTGTGGCTCACAACTCACCCACACACAACCACCACACCTTCTAACCTTCTCACTGTCTCCCTCTCAATCTCTGATCACTCACCCCCTCACCAATTTACACAAACGCAAACCGTCACCGTCCAAATCTCCCAATTCCCCAGTCTCTGTTTCTCTTTGGTTTGAAGAACAAACACGAACACAATGCCCAAATAATTGGGACTGTGTTCCCTAGAACCAACTAGAACCCCTACACGTGTCACCATCCTCCCTCTTCCTCTCACAAGTGGCTCAATCTCAGACCTCCATTTGTCCCTCTCTGTTGCACAAATCCCAAGTGCAAAAGACCAAAATGCCCCTTCTTGAACCCCAAAATTACGATTGTGCCACTAACTTTCTAGACCCGTAACTCACACATCGTAAGTCCGATGAATACGTGCCGCCTGTCATCGAACTCAGGACGACGAGATCTACCTAACTGTCCTCGGTCAACGTACAAAAGCCCGTTCGTACGAAAAGTCAACTTTTCCCCCTACTTTAGCCAAATTACGGTTATGCCCTCAACCTTCCGAACATCATAACTTCTTCCTCGGATGTCGGAATCGGGCGTGCCACCTGCCTACGGATTCGTGACGTCCTAAACCACGTCACAGTCATCGGTCAAAATCCAATTGACCGCCCGAACTAAAAGTCAACTTTTTGCCCGAACAAGGGGCAAAATCGTCATTCTAGGCTAACGATCTTATCGGGACCAACTAACCCCTGATTAAGCTCACTAATCTCTTCTTAAGCACGGTCTTAACCCTAATTTCCGGGACGGGTCGTTACAGTTACAGCTTCTTTAAAACATGTACTAATAAACATGTATCAATGTATATATAATGGACCTTTGTTAAGTTAATCATTCCCAACAAAACCAATTCAAAAACAATCAAAATACCCTTACTAAATCCCTAAGTATTGCAAGAGTATGAGTTAATCCAAGCAACATTCCAAACAATTTACCATGATCCTAACTCCCACAAAGGGCTATTTTGGGAATCTTATCCTTCTATATTTCTTTTTGTGAATCACAAATAACTATTCAGCACTGCCTAACCTCTTTTTAGTACTTAAACATATCACTTGTCCAAGACAAGAGAAGGGGGTACGAAAGAATAACTACATAATTGCATCTCATGTATTCCCACAACAATGTTATCTTATTCATTTGCGTACAATATGTCCGCTTTCCAGCTATTCTCTAATCCTATTTCAGCAACACAAGTCACGTCTAAACCATATCTAGACATCTTGTCTCCTGTTGGAGTTCCCCTTTGCTATTCCTGACTAACAAAGATCTTACTACACATGTTAGATCCAACAAAGGACCTTTCACAATTTAGTCCACAAAACACTTATTCCAACCGGGGACACATATTCACTTGTGCCATCCAAGTCCATCATATCAAAAATTACACTGACTTCCATTAGTGAGCTCACTTGTTCCTTAACGCCATACAACTTTTTCCCCTTATTAATACGTGACATCCATTATTCACGACACTAATCCAGTCCAACATTACCAATGTCAAGGAAACACACTATCTAACAACACATATCACATATAACCAATTAAAGTAAAGCCTTAACACTACCTCGGGGTTCCAATTCTAGTCTCACTACCATGCCCTGCACAAGGCTCACATATCGAAGGCATGAAAATTTCAAGAACAAATTAGAACCTAGACTCTGATACCAAGTTGACAGGACCCAACCTAGAAGATATCATATACAACATATCTGAGTCCTACTCCCGTCTAACAGGTAACCTAAAGTACCGAAAGTACCCTTGAAACTCTGCTAGACAAGGGATACTGGCACACTCGAGAGCTCATGCCTCCACTCTATAACAACCTCAGTTCCCGTGCAGCGGCCCTGGAGGGTTTCAAAACCAATGGAAGTGTATGAGTGGATGAAAATAAAAACTTTAAAAATATAGTATAAAACATACGTAGTTCCCTCCGCTTTGGAAAACAAACTATGCATGCATCAGATTTATCAATAAAGCAACAAACCTCGAAGTACGTGCCATAAACAGAAAATCAGTTATATTAGAAGACCTATCCATATAAATCCATACCAACATGCAACCATAACAATCACACTGAATCTGTAAACCATATTGAATTCAACCAATCATATCAACTGACCCAACCTCAACGCCTGCAGGTTAAAATATCTTGTCAATATGCACTGCTAGAAGGATAATATCATTCGGGAACTAACGAAGCCCCAAGCTCGACGTTTGAGTGTGGACTAGCTCAGGAACTAATAAAACCCCAGGCTCGATGTCTGAGTCACGGTCCTAGTCTCAGGAACTAACGGAGCATTATTTTGACGTCTGAGAACGTCCAACCAATCGGCATCCCGATGAGGGTTAACCACAATCATCACACACCATCATAATCATCACAAATACCGAGGAACCACATATACATATCAACAACAATTCAAAACCATAATTCAATATCTCGAGCCTAAGTCCAAAACCACAACTCAATCCAAACCTCGTAAAATGAGCCATTAAAATATTCCATAAAATCATATAAAATCCCTATCTATCAATCACCATCAGAATCATATAAATATGAAATAACACGTATGAAACCATTTCCCAAACTTAAAAATGACCCAGAACACAATATACCCAATTTTCTCACAAAACATGCAAGGTTGCAACTTTCGTAAAATCACCCCAAATCCATAAAAAAAAATCATGTAAAATTATATAAACATCACCATCAAGTAAAACACATATTAAATCATAGAAATTCACGTAAAAATTGCATGCATAGGATTTAAGGAAAACAAATTTCATTCACACGTGCCTTACGTGCGGTCGAACTGCATTACACGTTTCCTCGTAATGTCCGAGAATGTCATATCCTGTAAAAAGAAATCACTTCTAAGGTTCACTAATCATCCCAATTGACTCATTTTTAAAACCCAAAATTTCTAGGATTTTTAAACATATTAAAATAATGGCTAAACCCTTCGGACAGTCAAAACTGGTAGAGACGGTATCGATCGCCTCGAAAATCGTACAGCTGAACTCGTATCATCTAATACATAAACTTTCAGGTTGAACAAATTATGAGAATTGGCACCATGTGCCTACCCGCACCACCTGAAGTGGATGCGCGTGGGACCACGTGCTAGTAATGTTCATCGTCAACCTTGGCCGGGTTAGCCCACAGGTCTGCACGCAGAACTCGACCTTGCCCTAAAACGTCCAATTGTTCATCTTTTCCATCCTTTCTTTCACTGTTATCATCTAATCTATCTCTTGGTTGGATCTATGATCCCAAAACGAAGAAAGAACAATCATAAAACAAGGGACAATATGACAGGACCCCACCCGATTACACAAAAAAAATGCCATCGGGCACTGCTCCCGTCTGACAGACACCTTGTCATACAAGGGATACACACACAACTCACTAATTCATGTCTCCGCCTCTTGAGCCTCGATCTCCGTGCAGCGGCCCTAGAGGGTTACAAAATCAAAAAAACGTGTGAATGGACAAAAAATTAGTTTAAAACATCGTTTGAAATCATATTGCTTTTAACCTTCATTTTTCAAAACCATGCATGCATACAAAAACCATTTCCTTTTGATTAAAACGAAACACAGTTATCATTCTCGAAATACGTGAAAAGTATCTTCAAGTCAAGGATCATACAAAACCATCAAGCTACCTACAAGCCAATGCATTCATTCATATACCACTAACCCATCATCGTCACATTATCAATCATCAACAACAAACAATCAATCCATATCCAATATCACCACATGGTCTACATAGTCGTTCATCATCAATGCACAAGCATCACATCAATCATCATGTTCACCACATCAATCATCATATCACAAGTGCACTACCGGCAGAAAATATACTCGGGAACTGGAGCCCTGCTCGATGTCCGAGTCATCACAATAACACAAGGCCAGAATCTCCACATGAGACCATATCAAGTCATAAACACACATATAACCACATAGAACCACTTCGCAACCAAGTCATAAACACACATAATACTCATCTCAGGGTTCAGAGCCCCAGGCCCGACGTCTAAGACATACATCCAATCCACATAATCAGCACACATTATCATATCATTACATATCACATATATTGGGCAAACACGTTTTCTCATCCCAACTCAAGATCACATTTCACCATAACATCACACATCACATATCACAATCCAAATCCACAATCAGAATCACGGGCCTAAGCCCCAAACACAGCTTAATCACACTTTCTCGTAAACCAGGCCATTAACGCTACTTTCGTAAAAACCGTCTAGATATCATATGAAATCCACAAATATACCAAATCATGTTATCTCATGTCATTATTATCATTCAATTCAAAATCACATTCGAATTAGAAATCAAAATCGAATTTACGTAAATCCTCGAAAAACGCGTAGTAAAATACTAATAAAATGTTCATAAAATCACTGAAATTCACATAAACTCCCAATCAATCCAATATCATCAAAATCACATATAAACACATATAATTCATGTAAGTATGCATGCATAATAGTTTAGGGAACGAAAGTCCACTCACACACCTCTGAATAACCGAAATCCGCTTTGCACATTTTTTCGTAAAATCTAGGAGATTCACCTCCTGTCAAAATTCACACCTAAGGGTCACAAATCATCTCAATTAAATTCCAATTTAATCCCATAATCTTCCAGGATTTTAAACGTATTAAAAAAAACCGTAAAACCTTCAGACAGTCAAAACTACCCTGAAACGGTGTCCGATTGACACCTCATGTATAATAGTTCATGCCTCATTATGTCCATCAGTGCAAAAGATGATGGCACTAGTTGTATCAAGAAGCTCATTTTGAAAGTTGTGAACGATGCCAGCTTGGCTTAATGCACATGACATTGGAATTTCTGAGCAATTTCTAGCTCATATGGGGCTTCACTCTTTATCTTATGACTATGATCAGATCAAAATAAACTACAAGACTTATAAAGAGATTTGGACTTTCAATGAGATGACAGAAATATGTGTTGATGAGGAAGAGAGGACGAAAAGGAAATTGATGTATGCCACTGTCAATCTTGCAAATGTTGGAAAGGGCAAGGGAAAGGTTAACTCATAGTTTAAACCATTTAATATTGTGAATCCAAAGCAATCTGGACCCAAGCCTAGTTCATCTATTGGACAAAAGAGGAATACCAATAACTCAGGCGTCTCTAAGAAGCAATTTCATCAACCCCGATCTTAAGACTCACAAACAAAACTTCAAGAAATGTTTTTTTCTGCCAATCCATTGAGCATGTAAGGCAAAACTACCTGGTTTCCAAGAATGTCTTGTTAAGAAATGTATGCATCTAAATAATGTTTTTGTCACAATAGTGTCAAATATGATTTGTGTTCCTCAACATTCATGGTGGTTTGACACTGGTTGTTCAATTCATATAACAAATTCTTTGCAGGGATTTTAAAACTAGAAGGGAACAAATAAGGAGTTTTTCAATGTTTTTGTTGGAAATGGAAACAAAGTTGCAGTCAATGTTTTTCAATGTCCAATTCATATAACATTGTCTTCTAGTTATATTTTAACTTTGAACAAAGTTCTTTATGTACCTTCCATGAGAAAGAATTTGTTTCTGTAAGTTTTATATTAAGAATAAGTTTGATAATCTGTTTGGTTATGTTTTACCAAATGGAGATTTATTGAAAATTCAATGCACTTATTACACTGAATGTTTGAATGTTGATCACATTGCCTCAAAGAGGATGTTAACTGATGAGAATTCATCTATACTTTGGCGTAGATGACTTGAACACATCTCAAAAGAGAGAATGATGAGGCTGATCAAGTCTGGTGTATTGCCAAAACTGGATTTTGATGATTATCAAAACTGTCTAAGCTATATTAAAGGCAAGACTAATAGATTTAACTGTAAATCTAAATCTAAAAGAAGTGGAAAACTTCTATAAATCATCTATACTAAATTCTATGGTCCATTTCCAATAAGAAAATTATTTGGTAACTCCTATTATGTTTTCTCCATTGATGATTTTTCAAGATATTCAAGTATTTTTCTGACTTTTGAAAAATCTCAAGTTTTAAATTGTTTTAAAAGTTCCAAATTAGAGGCTAAAAATAGATTGATAAGAGGATTAAGATAGTGAGGTCTGATTGTGGTGGATAGTACCATGGTAGATACACAAAGGTTGGGCAAAATGAAGGTCATTTTGTATTGTTTCTAGAGTAGGAAGGTATTCTAGCTCAGTGTACCACACCAGGAATACCATCTCAGAATGGTGTACTAGAAAGAAGAAATAGAACATGGAGGGAAATGGTGATCAGTATGATGTCCAAGTCTAATTTTTTTTTATTTCATTTCGAGAGAAGCTGTAAAAACAGAAAACTTCACCCTAAATCGAGTTCCATCTAAAGTAGTGGTTTCCACTCTCTATGGGCTTTGGATAGGTAGAAAAACAAGGTTGAACCGTTTCCACACTTGGGGTTGTAGTACTGAATCTATGCTCTACAATCCAAAAGCAGGAAAATCGGATGAGAGAACAACCAGTTGAATCTTCGTATCTAGAAAAATCCATGGGGTATAGATTCTACTGTCCTAATTCTCATACTAGGATAACTGAAACTCAAAATTGCAAAGTTTATTGAAGATTTTGGGACTGGCTAGTCAGAAGAAAGAACAGTTTTTGTTTTTGATGAGATGACAAGTGAAAATAATGATGATGTTCCACCCTCCTGTAATATTGTGATCTTGCTAGTACCATTACAGGTTCCAGAAGTAAGTTTTGATTTGAAAAGAAATGTAATTTTACCACAACAAGCTGTCCCAACTATGCGAAGTACCAATTCCAGATTCATAAATTTCAAGTGGTTGCTGAAACTCAAATACGTCCAAATCAAGAACAAGATCAAAATCCAATAACTCAAGCATCAATAAGACCTCAAAGAACTAAAAGATCTGCAATCTCAAGTGCCTATGTAGTTTACCTAATAGGCTGAATATGACATTGGAGATGATTTTGATCCAATCTCATATAATGCCATGAGCAATCCTAACGCTAGTTCCTGCTTTGATGCAATGCATGAAGAAATTCAATCCATGTACAAAAATAGTGTTTGGGTTTTGATGGAAGCATCAAAAGATAAAAAGAAATTGGATGCAAGTTAATTTATAAAACTATGGGAAATACAAAAGGGAAGATTAAAAGACTAAAAGCAAAGTTGATTACAAAAGGTTTCAATTAGAGATATAGTTTGGACTATAATAACACATTCTCACATGTTTCAAGAAAATGATTGATTCATAATCATAATGGCATCAACTGCTCATTTGAATTGCATCAGATGTATGTCAAGCGACATTTTTTAATGGAAGCCTCACAAAAGACATTTGCATGAAATAAAATTCAAGATTCATTGAATGGGGGAAAAACAATTGGGTTTGTATATTGAGCATGCTAAAAGTTGCACGAAAGTGACATTTGCATGAAAGTTGTTAAGTCAAACTTCATTGGTACTATATGTAGATAACACTCTTCTTGTTGTTCATCAAAACTCCTTCATGATGCTAAGAAGATGTTCTCTGATAGCTTTGACTTGAAGGATTTGGGAGTTTCTCACTTTTTTTTTGGAGATAGAAATTGATAGAAACAGGTTCAGAAGAATGTTAGGACTATCTCAGAAGAACTATGTTGATAGGGTTCTTTAGTGATTTAACATGAAGATCTGTGATGTAAATGATGTACCTATAACTAAGGTGACGTAGCACGAAGTATAATAGGGTAAACAACTGTAAAACCCTAAAGAACAAACATTGGAATCCACCAGAAGATAACCGAGAAAACTCTCAAACTTGATTGAATAAAATATATGATAAAACCAAATAAAACGTTTAAAGGTTGTTTAAATACCTAGGAAACCCTAAGGTGAAACCTAGATCAAAAAGGAAAAAGAAACTCTAATTAATTAAAATTCCGAAAATACTAGGAAAACTTTAAAACTACTTTTTGAGGCCCTAAAAAAAGATATTAGGCTAAAAAGACTCCTACGTCACAGCATATCCTGTGAGTTTGATTTGTCTCATCGTTCCCTTTCCGGAAAGGTATCGTAAGCCCCATTCTGAGCTCGGACGCCAAATCTGTAAATTCCGCTTACGTCCTTTTTGCAGTTTTCGCAACATCTCTTCCTCAATCCATTACGCCATTTGTTGTACATCAGTCCCCTCCACTTCAGAAGAACTTGACCCTGAGTTATCATCATGATAGAGAGCTACATCTTCACGGAACTCATACATGTCAGCCACATTGAAAGTATTAGAAATTCCCATGGATTCCGACAAGTCTAACACATAAGCATTGTCGTTGATTCTCTTCAGCACTTTGAATGGCCAATAATTTTTCTATTTCAACTTACTTTATGTACCCGCAGGGATTATTTCCTTCCTCAAAAACACCATAACAGAATCACCCTCTTGGAACACCTTAACTCGCTTATGTTTGTTGGCTGGTGTTTTATACTTGGCATTGGTCCGCTCCAACTTCTATCTAACTTCATCCCTAACAGCCACTACACCTTCAGCTATATTTTCTGTAGCAACACTTACTCCATGACCATTAGGCATGTAACAACCCGTCCCGGGAATTGAGATTAGATTAAGCGTTAATGACTGATTAGTGAAGTTAATCGGTGATTAGTTGGATGAATTCGGACGGACGGTGCGAAATGACGATTTTGCCCCTAGAATGGGTAAAAATGTTGACTTTTCGTTCGATCGGTCAAATGGACTTTGACCAATGACCGTGACGTAGTTCGGGACGTCACTAGTTCATAGACAGGTGGCACGTCCGATTCCGATATCCGAGGAAAAAGTTATTACGCTCGGAAGCTCGAGGGTACTATGGTAATTTGATCGAATAGAGGCAAAAGGTTGTCTTTTTTGACGACAAGAAAATTCCACGTATCTCGAGGGCCGTTAGATAGGTCTCGATGCCCTGAGTACAACGACAAGAAGCATGTAGTCATTGGAGTTCGGATGACAGAATTATGGGTCTAAGAACATAAGGGGCAAAGTGGTAAATTGTTAAGACAGGGGCAAAATGGTCTTTTGCTGTCTAGGGATCTGTGTTTAGCAGGATGAGGACATCTGTCCTTACTGTAGTGGAGTTTTCTACCAGATATTGGGAGGCCAGGACACGTGGGTCTCTTCTGGTTGGTTCCACCGTGTTCTCTCAGTTAAGCAACGATGATCGATTAAAATAGGGGAAGACTGTGTGTAACCGTAATCTGTGTCCAGGAGTAAGAAGTTTAGGGTGTGTTTATGAGTAAGGTGAAACACAGGTGATTCGTGTGAGTGTGGTCTGAGGTAGAGTGAGTTGAGTTTTTTTGTGTAAGTAAGAAAACATAGATCGTGAAAGAACTGTGACTATCAAACAAAAAACCTTCATCTTTTGGGAATCGGTTATTGGTACTGGGCAATAAGCTAGAAGGAGGCCAGGACGATGAGAAGACAACGATGGAGGCCACTACGGAGGATTAAAGGCAGGTAAGCCGTCGTGACGTCTCTGTTTCTCTGTTTTGTTCAAGATGGAAAATATGAGTTTTGGTGAGACAATGAATGTCTGTGGTGCTACTTTCAGTCTCTAAAGGTTGCTATTGAGCTTGAAACGTGAAATCGTGGCCGAAGGACATCGCAGTGGCCGGGAACAGAGAGCTGATTTTTTTGCAAATTGTCCTTCGAATTGGGAGGTAAGTTCCAAGTGTTAGATTCTTGTGTTTAGGTATTAAATCAGTTGTAGATTAAGAGAAAAAACACGTAGGATTTAACAGGAGGGAAATCAGTTTGGAAAAACGTTGAAAACAGCCCTGAACCGCCTGTGCCGGTTTGAACCGGTTCAAACTGGGTTTGTCTCAAGGTAGGAGACGATGAACAGTGGGTGCGTGGGGTCCCTTTTGGGGAAGGTTCCAACTCAACTTTTAAAGTATTCGATGTAACGAACATTTTGGCACTGATTTCGAGTCGATCGAACATCGTCTCGATAGGTTTCGGGATGTCCGAAGGTTTTAGGGCTCGTTTAAAAATAGTTAAAAATTCGGGAAATTATGGGGTTTCAGTATGACCATTGTGAAGTAGTTAGTGATCTTATTATGGGATTTGGACAGGTTCGGGAAAGCCGGTGATAGCGGATTAGCCGGAAACGGCTTAAGTACTCGCTTATCGAGGCGACGACGCGGTCTGTGAGTAGACTTTACTTTCTAACTCTTGATGCATGCATATATGTTTTTATATGTTTTCTATACGTGATTCTATGATTTGATTTATGATCTAGATGATTTACGGTTTTGCACGGTTTTCGAGATATTTACGGAATTGCGTGTTTTACTAGATTTCGATCGATGTTGTGATTTGATTTCGGAATTTGAAATATGTTTTGATTTCAAATATTTAAAATGGATTTTGGAAGGTGATTTTGGGCTTAAAGCCCAATTCATAAAAGTGGTTTTAAAGAATGTGATTTCGGGTTTTTGAATCGGATTTTCGAATGACGATTCGGGATTCGATTTGGAACTTGAAAGTGGATTTCCAGGTTTGGGTTCGGAATGATTATTCCGGATGCTAGCTCACAGAATGATGGTTCCAGATTCGGATTTGGAAACGGTTATGGATATGAGTTCTGGGTTTGGATTCTGGATCCTGATGAGATTGCAGATTCGGATTCGGAAATGGATAAATGGTTTTGGATTGGATTTGCTGGATCTGGTTATTGGGTTTAAAGACCCGGATATGATTATGATGGGGGCGGGCCCAGATTGGGTTTAAAGACCCGAATTGAGTTTAAAGACTCGGATATTGATATTTCCCCCGTAGGCCTATTGAGTTTAAAGACTCGGGAGTTTAAAGACTAGGATTATATTGAGGCCTGGATTGAGTTTAAAGACTCGGGAGTTTAAAGACTCGGATAGATCCAGCAGGTTCGATGGATGGAAATGTGGTTTCAAATGTGTTTTGGATTTCACTGAAACTTGATGATTATGGTTTTTAATAACGGTTTTCCAATGTTTTGGGCTATGCCCGGATGATATGGATTTTGATGGTTTTGGGATGAGGCCTGGGATTTGAGAAAAGGTAATGAGTTCAGTTTTCTTAAATGGTTCGAATGACTTGAAGATAGAAAGGTTTTATGACATGACTTCTGATATGCATGCATTGGATTTTAAATGGAAAGGGAAAATGCAATTGTATTTTTTGATAACTGTTTTTCTGAAATTATTTTTTATTTTTGTCCACTCATAGTCTTTTCATGTTTTCGATACCCTCCAGGTTGTTGCTGTACGGGCTGTTGGTCGAGAGAGAGATGGAGACATCACATACGCGATCCACAGTAGAGTCTGCGCGCTCTGGGAAGTCCGGAAGTTTTGAGCAGTTCAGTCAAGATTCCCTTGTCTGACTTACGTGTCACATGGAGGTTGGACGTCAGTTTGGCCTTCGTGTGACTCGTAAGTTAGACAGGAGCATGACTTAGCCCTTAATCCCGAGGAATTGAGGGTGGGTTGTGTCAATTTGGTATTAGAGCCAGGTTTTGTGCGCTTTGCGTGAGGTATGGTACCTAGAGACTTTGGTTCGTTCACTTGGGTGTTGTGATGCTACTGTGGATGTGATGTCTCGATGCGAAACAGCCCGTCATCAACCTGGATGTGATAGTGACAGTAAGTTCATTAGTGGGTAGTTAGCGGCAATTGTTAATGCCAAGGTGATAGTCGCTCGATACGCGGTGCAAGGTATGACGTATGACGGCTTAGGGCCATAGTAGTTAGCGTGTTTGGCACTGGATATGCTCGATGGTTGGATCATAGGGTTGGTATGTGGAGCCCAATGTCAGCCTGTTGAGCTGGTGGTACACGTAAGCCGAGGATGCTGGTTGACTGTGGTTTGTTAGGTCAGATGACCTTTTGGTGGCCTCTTGGTCAGTATGGTTGAGATCGGATTTGGGCGGCTACGAGTAGCCAGATGCCTGGAGTGATGGGGCATAGGAAATTACTTTGAGTTTTGGAGGGACAGACTTTGTCGGGTGTGACGACCCGAGTGGTAAGGTTGTTGTAAACTAGTGGCTGTCGCTGGTTTGGATAACCCGTATGATGAGGATGATTTGAGGAACTCCTTGGGATGACTGGTTTGGATTATGAGTACCCGAGTGAGAAACCCCGAGAGTAAGTGCTTAGTCGATAAACCGAGAGTTGGGGGTTTTGGTTAGATAGTTGTTGTGGTTGGGCCGATTTACAGCCAGATTAGTGATGGTGCTGCTGGGATGCAGCCTAGGTATTTGGCTTGGTGGGTGACTCTGGACGAGTCCGGTGAGATTATGGTGTTTGGTTAAGCATTGTGTTGCTCAGAGATGTGGATTACCAGAGAGGTCAGTCTCCCTAACCCGAGCGCAGGTGGAGAGTTCCCCTAACCAAATGCCACATTCTCCAACACAACCGACATCCGCTGACTTGAGTCCAACAAACTCGACATATTCACCACATCCAGATGAGTCCACGAGGACCAACCTTACTTATGGTCAACCCGACCATACCAACCAAGCCTGATCCAACACTAAGCATAGGTCCATCGCGCTTCTGCTGCGCTACTCTGATCAACTAATGGCATCCTGACCGTTTGTACCGAACATGACCTGCCCATGGTCATCACATCTCCCAGCTCGGTCCTCCTACTAGACAGCGGCACCAAACGCCTGGTCATCGCCTCATCTCACGATGTTCCTATCGCCCCATTACACACATCCCAGCTCGTGGCACATCATCTCCAATGTAGGGTCCACAGCATACTAATCCCGAACCTCCGTTCCTACCGAGCCAAAACTCTCCACCTGCGCTCAAGTCAGGGAAACTAACCTCCCTCGTACTCCACATCCCTGAGCAACACAATGCTCAACCAAACACCATAATCTCACTGCACTCATCCAAAGTTACCCACCAAACCAAATACCTCGGCTACATCCTAGCAGCACCATCATCACTCCGGCCGTAAATCGGCCTAACGACAACCCCAACTTACCGTTTCCAGACTAAGCACTTACTTTGGGGTTTCTCAACAAGGTTCTCGCATTTACCAACCTGGTTATCCCAACGGGTTCCTTACATCCTTATCATCACTCAGGTTATCCAAACCTTCAGCCTCCAATAGCTCCCAACAACCTCACCACTCAGGTTGTCACAAACAACAACCAGTAACCCTTGCCAGGGGGAAATATCTTAGATCTCAAAGTAGTTTCTCGACCCTGCCACTCGAGGAATCCGGCTACTCATAGCCGCACAAGTCCAATTTCAACCAAACTGACCAAAAGGTCACCAATCCATACTATAGTCAACCGGCCTAACTAGCTACCGTCAACTAGTTTCCTCGGTCCACGTATACCACCAGCTCAATAGGCTACTACCAGGCCCCACAGGCCGACCAGCCTACTCAAACGTAGCTCACTGGCTACCATCTAGGTTAGCCACACTAGCATCCATCCGACCCTATGGTCCAACCGTCGAGCATATCCAGCGCCAAACACGCTAACTACTCCGGCCCTAAACCGCCAAACGTCATACCTTGCACCGCGTATCGAGCGACTATCTCCCTGGCACTAAAAATTGCCGCTAACTAACCACTAAAAAACGTACTGTCACTATTTCGTGCAGGTTGTTGACGGCCTGTTCCGTGTTGAGACATCACATCCACAGTAGCATCACAACACCCAAGCCGACAAACCAACGACCCTGGGAACCAAACCTCGCACAAAGCGCACAAAACCTGCTCTGATACCAATTGACAGGACCTACCCCTAATCCCCCGGGATTAAGGGCTAAACCCTGCTCCCGTCTAACTTACAAATGACACGAGGGCTAAACTGACGTCCAACCTCCATGTGACACGTAAGTCGGACAAGGGATTCTCGACCAACCATCCTAAAAGTATCCGGACTTCCCAGAGTGCGCCGAACTACTGGAGGGTATCGAAAACACGAAAAAGACTGTGGGTGGACAAAAATAAAGCATAAGTTCAAAAACAGTTCAATAAAACAATTACATTTATACCCTCCATGTAAAAACCAATGCATGCAAATCAATACATGTTATGAATCCATTCCTATCAAAACCATTTGAAACCCAAATCAAATCCGCTATTCAAATCTAGGCCTCAACGTCAAATCACAAATCAATCTCAAATAGGGGAACTCAGTCCCAAAACTCGTCAAATCCAATTCATCTGGGCCACTGCCCAAAACATCTGAAAACCAGTGAAAAACATCAATCATACGAGTTTACTGGATCTCAAGTGCGCCCGAGTCTTTAAACTCAAAACCATACGCAATAACCAGGCCTTCCCGAGATATCAACGAGTCTTTAAACTCAAAATACAATCACAGGCCTCGGGGGGTATCATAACCGAGTCTTTAAACTCAAAACATATCAATCCAGGGCCCTCCCCTCGTCAATCAATCTGAGTTTTTAAACTCAAAACCAGATCCAGCGGTTTTTCTTTTTCTTTTTCCGGGTCTTTAAACCCAAAACCATTTTTCAATCAACAGTGAAAACCAGAGAAAATCCTCATCCGAATTCACAACAATGATTCCGTAAGCCGGCATCCAGAACCACTATCCCGAACCCAAATCCAGACTTCCTTTCCAAGACTCAAAACCAAATCCGAAATCTCATTTCCGAAATCCAGTTTCAAAATCGAAAGCTCATAAATAGGGCTCCAAGCCGAAATCACTTTTCTGAAATCCATTCCAAATCCTTCAAATCAAATCATACTTCAAATCCCGAAATCAAATCATTAAAACCATCGTCAAATCACAAGATAGACCGAACCTCGTAAAACGTGTAATTCCGTAAATAACTCGAAAACCGTGCAAAATCGGAAATCATCAAGATCATAAAGCAAATCATAGAATCATGTATAGAAAACATATAAAAACATATATGCATGCATCATAAGTTATAAAGCAAAGTCCACTCACAGACCATTCCGATGTCGCCTCGATACGCACGCACTTACGCCGTTCCCGGCCATTCCGCTATCCTCGGCTTTCTCGAACCTGTCCAAATCCCATACTATGGTCACTAACTACTTCAAAATGGTCATACTAAAGCCCCATAACTTTCCCGTATTTTTAACTATTTTTAATTGAGGCCTAAAACCTTAGGACATCCCGAAACATACCGAGACGATGTCCGATTGACTCAAAACGATCGCCAAAATGTTCGTTACACATGTGCTTACTCATGCCTCCGCCTCACGATCAGCCTCGAACACTGCGCCACAACCTGGAGGGTCAATAAAAACCAAAAGGTGTGAGTGGACATAAATAAATCAGTTTATAAAACCATTACGGAAAGACGTTTTTACCCTCCACGTAAAAACAATGCATGCATACAAAAATCGTTTCGCAAACCGTTACATTTTCAACATAAGAAATCCGTATATGAAAATCAAAAACATTTTCCATTTCTTAATCTTCGGGTCTTAGCCCGCAATCGTAAACACAGGGCCTCATCCCAAAACCACGAAATCAAATCCAAGTATACAACATAAACCAAATCCATCAACCATATAAACCGGGCTACTGCCCCACACATCCGAACATCATAGAATAACAATGATTCACAATCGATCAGTTTGCTGGATATCAAGTGCGCCCAAGTCTTTAAACTCAAAACCATGCGCATAAACAGGCCTTCCCGGGATTTCAACGAGTCTTTAAACTCAGAACATAATCAATAGGCCTCGGGGGTATCACAATAACCGAGTCTTTAAACTCACGAGTCTTTAAACTCATTAAGGGCCCTCCCCCGTCATCAATTAACCGAGTCTTTAAACTCAAAACGTGCTCCAGCAATAGCACCGAGTCTTTAAACCCAAAACAGTTTTCAACGGGTCTTTAAACCCAAAACATTTGTCAAACACAACAACGTGGGATCCATCCCAAAATCACATTTTTCACAACAGGACTCATGGTCCAAATTTCCACATTCGAATTCCCAAATCGTACTTCACAAAACATATTCAAATCATCATTAAACACGGGGCATGTATAATCACACCAAATTACTTTATTAAATCGTTTTCCATTCCCAAATTCGAATTCGCAATAATGACTCCGTAAGCCGGCATCCAGAAACATCATCCCGAACCCAAACCAAGAATCCGTTTTCAAACTTCCGAAACCGACATCTTGTTCATCAAAACTACATTTATGCCCCGAGCATCAAGCCCGAAATCACCTTTTTCAAAATCCATTTTAAATCCTTGAAATCACATCATTTTCCAAATCCAAAAGGTTAAAGCATCAAAACCACAATCATAATCACCAAAATCACGGTTAAATCACAACATACTCGAAATCTCGTAAAACGTGCAAAATCTTGTCATTCTCGGAATACGTGTCAAAACTGTAAACCATACTCACAACCGCAATCAAAACATCTTAAAAGCATGATACGCACAAGTCATATAAAATCTTTCGCTAAATCATCATCCAAAACATACGGGACCCATATCTCGAAATACGTGCAAATTCGTGTGCATATCAAAAATACGTATAAATACGGAAATCGAAATCAATCACAAAATCATAATCATAATCACAGAAATCATAGAAATATTTATGCATGCATTAAATTTTGAAAGCAACGTCCACTCACAGTTTTCGGACGCATCAATCGCGCCCTGTGCGCTCCTCTGTAGCTTCAGGAATGTCCGGGCCTGTAAAAACGTACAAGGAGGGTTACAAACATCCCCAAATAACTCGTATGATTTTCCCTAATTTTCCGGATTTTTCGACGTAATTAAACTTAAGGACTAAATCTTCCGAACCCTCGAAATTATCCCGAACGACTCCCGATCGACTCGAACCCTAAAGGTAAAATTTTAATTAGACTAAAAGGATTAAATCTCATGTTGACCGTGATCCGAAAAGACCTCGCACGCGCCGTCACACGCCGGCCAAAGTGGATGCGCGTGTAGGCCACGCGCCTGCTACAGTGTCACCATCTTCACCCGTTTCCTGCTATTCGGGTCCTCAACCCGCGAGTTCAACCCGTTCACTTAGCCCTAAATTCTCAATCAATTGCTCTCGTTTTTTATCCTAACTTCTTCTATAACCTTTTAATTTCAGTTCTATGTCGATTACTAGCCTCGACTTAGACCTAATCGACCAATCCAAACTCGAACCTCAAATCGGGTCGAAGTCCACAACTCACCCAGATCGAACCCATTCCCAAATTAATTCAGACAGTAGTTTAAGGGGACCTAGACGAACAATTTAACACAGTCAATTGAACAAGAACTCACCTGTAGACGATCGTCCTCAACACTATGAATTTCCAGAAGCTGGAACTTGAATTCCTGAGCAAACCGTGATCAATCCTCTTCAATTCTTGCATGGTGATGTTTGTAAAGGTCTCAGAATGCTAACACGGCCCTCGGTTTCGTTCGAAAAGCCTCAGGAATTAAACTGGATTTTTCCCTCCATTTTCTAGTTTTTATTCCCCGTCTCATACCTCTCACTCTCAACTCTCTCTCAGACTACCAAATGCTTGCAAAATGATGCCAAAATGAAATCCACTCTCGCTCCCCACCTCGGTTAATCGATCCAATGGGTGGCAACTCGTGGGAATCCTTCAGCTGATCACTGTGGAGTTTGTTTCCCGCAAACAGACCCCAAGATCAATTTTAAAACCTCACCCGTGCACGACATACAGTCCCAACCATCATGCCTTGTTTCCAATATCCTTAATCCAATTAAACAAATTACTCTGATCAGTCCACTACAGGATTTAACAAAGAAATCGTGCAGGGCACTCACGGCTACACTCTGTTTTTCACGGTGGTGCTACAGTAACCCGTGTAAAAAGACCAAAATGCCCTCCAACTTCCGTGACCCGTAACTCGGTCACCCGAAGTCCGTTTTCCGCGTGCCGCCTGCCGTTGTACTCGGGGCCTCGAGACGAACCTATCGGTCTTCGGGTCGTGTGAAAATCAATTGCATTTCAAAAAGTCAACATTTTCCCCCTAAACGTCCAAATTACGGAAACGCCCTTGGGCTTCCGAACGTCATAACTTTCACCACGAACGTCGGAATCGAACGTGCCACTTGTCTATGAACTCGTGACGTCCCAAACTACGTCACCGTCATCAGTCAAAGTCTGTTTGACCTATTGAATTAAAAGTCAACGTTTTACCCACGACCAGGGGCAAAACGGTCATTTTGCACCGTTCGCCTGAATTCGCCCAACTGATCACCGATTAACCCCGCTAATCATGATTAGTTGCAAATCTAATCCCGAATTCCGGGATGGGTCGTTACAAAACCCCTGGTCTGCGCAAAATGTTAACTTTGAGTTCGGGCGGTCAATTGGACATTGACCAATGACTGTGACGTAGTTTGGGACATCACGAGTCCGTAGACAGGTGGCACGCCTGATTCCGACATCTGAGGAGGAAGTTGTGATGTTCGGAAGGTTGAGGGCATGACCATAATTTGGTTAAAATAGGGGGAAAAGTTGACTTTTCGTACGATTGGGTTTTTACACATAGACCAAGGACCGTTAGGTAGATCTCGCCGTCCTGAGTTCAATGATAGGCGGCACGTGTTCATCGGACATTGGACGGCGAGATACGGATCTAGAACGGTAAGGGGGTAAAATGGTAATTTTGAGTCATAGGGGTAATTTGGTCTTTTGCACATTGGGATTTGTGCAAAACAGATTGGGACAAGTGTGGAGTGTTGATTGGGATATTTTGTGAAAGGGGCTACAGGATTGTGACATGTGGCATAGGTCTAGTGGGTTCTAGGCGTGTGCACGGTTCCAATTAAATGGGCCGTGTGTGTGTGTGTGTGTGTGTGTGTGTGTGTGTGTGTGTGTGTGTGTGTGTGTGTGTGTGTGTGTGTGTGTGTGTGTGTGTGTGTGTGTGTGTGTGTGTGTGTGTGTGTGTGTGTGTGTGTGTGTGTGTGTGTGTGTGTGTGTGCAGCCGTGTTCGATGGGAGAAAACAGGGACTGAGTTTGAGGGAGGAGGTGATCGAATTGCAGGGAGAGAGTGAGTTCCTGAGAGTGAGGGAGTGTGATCAGAAGTGTTTGAGAGGAAGGGAGTGTTTGGGGAAGTTTGAAGGGTCGATTGAGTGTATGCAGAGAGTGGGAAAACACAGAGAAGTGTCAAGGGAGTTGGTGGTGGTGTTGATGTGTAATTGATCAATCGAGGCTGGTGGTGGTGTCCAGAGGACGGAGGAGGCTTAGAGGGGTCGAATAGCCATGGTGGAGCTCACGGCGGCGGCCTGAGCACAGGTAATTTCTCTAATTCCCTTGTTTGCTCTGTTTTTCCGTTTTGTTTCAAACGGTTAGTGGTGAAGCTAGGGGCTGAGTTGAGGTGTTTGGTGAGTTCTAGTGGACTCAGTAAGGTCTTAGGAACCTTTTGGTATCCACGCCTTGACGGGGGATTGCACGGCGGAGGCCAGAACGACGGTAAGTTTACTGTGTTCTCTGTTTTTCAGTTTGGGTTCAAACTTTAAGTCATGGGTTTTGAGGTTGAATCGAACTGTTTTAGGGGTTTGAAGGAGTCCAGTGAGTTGTCTTGGAGCTTAGGGAAACAATTTGAGGTTAGGGAATGGACGGGTGGCCGGATTAAAGAATAGAGTTTGGGAGGTTACGAGTTCGAGTTAGGGACGTTGGTTTAGAAGCTGTGTCGTCATGTTTGGTTGAAGGGAATAGGTTGCTGGGTTGAGGACGAAGAGAATAGTGAAAAGAGGGAAGAAAATGGTGGACGGACGGTGGAGAACCGGCCACGCCAGTCCGGAACAGTGCACGGGTCGAGAGGTTGAAGATGAACAGTGACTGTGCAGACGCGTAAGGCCCACGCGCAGCCACTTTGGGCGGCATGTGGAGGCGCGTGCGGCGGTTTCTGGGGAAACTGTCAACTAGGTTTTTGGTCTAGAAGTTGTAACGGATCTTTTAGGATAGGTTTCGGGTTAATCGGACGTCGATTCGAGTAAGTTCCGCGGGATTGAAGTTCTAGGGTTTCGTTTTACACACGTTTGAAGTTCGGGAAAATTCGGGAAAATTAGAAGGACCTTTGTTAACGTATTAGTGACGTATGTTGGTGACTGTTGACAGGATCGGGAATCCCCGAGGAGATCGAGGAACGTACGGGGCGCGAGTGACGTGCCAGTGACTGTGAGTGGACCCCTTCTCTATAACTGAGCATGCATAACTGCTTTTAATTACTTGTTTTACGGTTTTATATATGATTTCATCATTATTTGAATATGCTATAACTGTTTTACTTAATTGCACGTTTTTCAAGAAAGTACGGTTTTTGGCACGTTTTACGAGAAATGCTTGATTTCTGCTTGGGATGTTATGGTTTTGGGATTTCAAACGATAAGTGATTTTCAATGACTATAAAGGGATTTTGGAACAAGATTTCGATGATTAAGGGTTTCGGTTTTAGAATCAGATTTCGGAAAGCGGAATTTGGTTTTAAAGTTGAGATGTGGATTTCTGGATTTGGATTCGGAATAACGGTTCTGGATGCCAGAATGGCGTCAGACCAGTGGTTTCGGATTCGGGTTTGGATACGGATTTAGAAATGGTTTTCAAATGGTTTTGATTGGATTTGCTGGATCTAGTTATTAGGTTTAAAGACCTGGATATTGTGATTGATGGGGGACGGGCCTGGATTAGGTTTAAAGACCCGGATTGAGTTTAAAGACTCGGAGTTTAAAGACTCGGATATATTGCTATTTCCCTCGTAGGCCTGTTGAGTTTAAAGACTCGGAGTTTAAAGACTCGGATTATTGAGGCCTGGATTGAGTTTAAAGACTCAGGAGTTTAAAGACTCGGATAGGTCCAGCAGGTTTGATCGGATAATGATGACTTGGATTTATGTTTTGTCGTACTGTTTTCATGATGCTTATTTTGTGAAGTATAAATGTTTTTATGATGAGTTCTATGTGGTTTATACCGATGTTTAAAGAAATGAGTTGTGCATGCATGTTTTCAAAACGGAGGGCTAAACCTTGATTTGTTATAAAATTGTTTTTGAAACTTTTATTCGTTATGGTCCACTCACACTTTCTGGTTTTTACTTGCCCTCTAGGTCGTGGAACTAGCGCGGGTGTTGACGTTGAGGCAGCGTCGGAGGCATAGAGTACTCGAGAGTCTTCCCGGAGTGTTTCCGATTTTCCGTTGTGCGTGTACTCTGTGTATCGTTTTTTTTGTTTTCGTAGTTTAGTACTATGCTCTGTATAACGGTTGATATGTTTTAATTTCTCCTACGTCTGGCAGTGTAACTTGTGGTTTTTGTGAGGTTGTTTCGGTCTTTCATTTTTGGGTTGTCAGACGGGAGCAGGAATTAGTCCCTAATCCTGGGGGATTAGGGGTGGGCCCTGACACCAATCGCACTGGGGTCATCACAAATCAAACACGCTTCACTTTGAAGCCCATTGGTCACTCCAACCTCCAGACTGAACTACCTGTCTCCCAGGAACATCCAACTCAAATCCCTTCCAAATCTCTCGATCTCCTGGGTCTCCCGACCAATATGAAATCCATTCACAATCTCAACCACGTACATAGGGCCGACCCAGCACTAGATCCAAGTCCAGTATCCATACGTATGCAACCACAGACCCCATACGTCATGCACCACTCCTAAAAAACAGAGCACTCTCCTTATTTGTATGTCCAACATCCAATCTCTGTCTTGTCATCCTATCCTTCTGATCCACTATATTCAATCCTGAGTCAAAACCACTCCAGTCCCGATCCACTCACTCCTAAGTGGATCCTACTGCCTAAGTTTCAAACCACTGCATCAAATCCAGTCGATCTTCTATACCGCACGTCTAGTTTGTGGATTCTCTTCAATAACCTCATATCGATCAGTTATAGTCACTCATTTTCCATTTCCTTCCGTCATCCTTCAACGGGACTCACAATGGTCCTCAGCCATGTCATCACAACGACTATAATCTCCTAACACTCGCTACACTTGGCGTCACCAAGTACTTTTCTACTCCTGAACACAACACAAGTGTCCACACTTAAAGGGGGTCACAAATCCTAACATCCCAATAGTTTGTCTCCCAACATAACTCCGAGTAGTTACCACACAACCTACTCACCACCTCGGGACCAAACACAGTACCTCATTATCTCAAACTCAATACCTCCTGATTCTGAGATTCTAACCATGAAACTTAATCTGTATCACGAATACCACTATTGGACCACCTGTCCAAACATCAACTCACCGACCTACTCGTTTGTCGGTATTCACTCTTTCTACACATCCCAAAGGGTATCGATCATCACTCCTCCTGATGATCGCATCTCAACCCTTCCGAGGCTCCACTTCAAGCTCCTATTATGATACGAGTCACCAATACTCGAAATCCTCAATCCACAATCACGAGCCTCGGACTCCTCAGGTATCACCCTCAGAGTTAACAATCACCAAACATCAACCTCGCCATATGCCGATGTATACCAACACATCCGGGGGAGTCCACTAAAACCAACCTCATGAACGGTCAACCCGACCATACCATCCTAGCCCGATCCAATACGAAGCATAGGTCCACCGCTCTTCCGCTGCGCTACTCTAATCAAACCAACGACATCCTGATCGTTCGTACCGAACATGACCTGCCCATGGTCATCACATCTCCCAGCTTGTGGCACATCATCTCCAATGTAGGGTCCACACCATACTAATCCCGAACCTCCGTTCCTACCGAGCCAAAACTCTCCACCTACGCTCAGGTCAGGGAAACTAACCTCCCTCGTACTCCACATCCCTAAGCAACACAATGCTCAACCAAACACCATAATCTCACTAGACTCGTCTAGAGTCACCCACTAAGCCAAATGCCTAAGCTGCATCCTAGCAACATCATCATCACTCCGGCCGTAAATCGGCCCAACCAAAACAACTATCTAACCACAACCCCAACTTATCGTTTCTAGACTAAGCACATACTTTGGGGTTTCTCAACAAGGTTCTCGCATTTACCAACCTGGTTATCCCAACGGGTTCCTTACATCTTTATCATCACCCAGATATCCAAACCCTCAGCCTCCAATAGCTCCCAACAACCTCACCACTCAGGTTGTCACAAACATCAACCAGTAACCCTTGCTAGGGGGAAATCTCTTAGATCTCAAAGTAGTTTCTCGACCCTGCCACTCGAGGCATCCGACTACTCATAGCCGCACAAGTCCAATTTCAACCAAACTGACCAAAAGGTCACCAATCTATACTATCGTCACCCGACCTAACTAGCCACCGTCAACCAGTTTCCTCGGCCCACGTATACCACCAGCCCAACAGGCTACTATCAGGCCCCACAGGCCGACCAGCCTACTCAAACGTAGCTCACTGGCTACCATCCAGGTTAGCCACACTAGCTTCCATCTGACCCTATGGTCCAACCGTCGAGCATATCCAGTGCCAAACACGCTAACTATTCGGGCCCTAAACTGCCAAACGGCATACCTTGTACCGCGTATCGAGCGACTATCTCCCTGGCACTAACAATTGCCGCTAACTAACCACTAACGAATGTACGATCACTATCTCATCCAGGTTGATGACGGGCTGTTCCGCGCTGAGACATCACATCCACAGTAGCATCACAACACCCAAGACGACAAACCAACGACCTTGGGAACAAACCTCTCGCAAAGCGCACAAAACCTGCTCTGATACCAATTGATAGGACCCACCCCCAATCCCGTGGGATTAAGGGCTAAACCCTGCTCTCGTCTAACTTACGCATGACACGAAGGCTAAGCTGACATCCAACCTCCATTTGACACTTAAGTCGGACAAGGGATTCTCGATCCAACCATCCTAAAAGTATCCGGACTTCCCAAAGCGCGTCGAACTACTGTGGATCGTGGTGATGATGTCTCCGTCTCTCTCGACCACCAGCCCGTATCATAACAACCTGAAGGGTATCGAAAACACGAAAAGACTGTGAGTGGACAAAAATAAAGCATAAATTCAAAAACAGTTCAGTAAAACAATCACATTTATACCCTCCATGTAAAAACCAATGCATGCATATCAATACATGTTAAGAAACCATTCATATCAAAACCATTTGAAAACTCGAATCAAATCCGCTATTCAAATCCAGGCCTCAGCCTCAAATCACAAATCAATCTCAAATAAGGGAACTTAGTCCCAAAACTCGTCAAATCCAATTCATCCAGGCCACTGCCCAAAACATCTGAAAACCAGTGAAAAACATCAATCATACAAGTTTACTGGATCTCAAGTGCTCTTGAGACTTTAAACTCAAAACCATGCGCAATAACCAGGCCTTCCTGGGATATCAACGAGTCTTTAAACTCAAAACATAATCACAGGCCTCGGGGGTATCATAACCGAGCCTTTAAACTCAAAACATATACCGAGTCTTTAAACTCAAAACATATCAATCCACCCGCCAATCAATCCGAGTTTTTAAACTCAAAACCAGATCCAGCGGTGTTTCTTTTTCTTTTTCCGGGTCTTTAAACCCAAAACCATTTTTCAACCAACAATGAAAACCATTGAAAATCCTCATCCGAATTCACAACAATGATTCTGTAAGCCGGCATCCAGAACCACTGTCCCGAACCCAAATCCAGACTTCCTTTCCAAGTCTCAAAACCAAATCCGAAATCTCATTTCCGAAATCCAGTTTCAAAATCGAAAGCTCATAAATAGGGCTCTAAGCCCGAAATCACTTTTCTGAAATCCATTCCAAATCCTTGAAATCAAATCATACTTCAAATCCCGAAATCGAATCATTAAATCCATCGTCAAATCACAAGATAGACCGAAACCTCGTAAAACGTGTAATTCCGTAAATAACTTTAAAACCGTGCAAAACCGGAAACCAACAAGATCATAAAGCAAATCATAGAATCACGTATAGAAAACATATGAAAACATATATATGCATGCATCATAAGTTATAAAGCAAAGTCCACTCACAGACCATTCCGACATCGCCTTGATACACGCGCACTTACGCCGTTCCCGGCCATTCCGCTATCCTCGGCTTTCCCGAACCTGTCCAAATCACATACTAAGGTCACTAACTACTTAACAATGGTCATAATAAAGCCCCATAATTTTTCCGTATTTTTAACTATTTTTAATTGAGGCCTAAAACCTTTGGATATCCCGAAACATATCGAGACGATGTCCGATTGACTCGAAACCAGCGCCAAAATGTTTGTTACATCGAATACTTTAAAAGTCATTTGAAAAGTTTCCCAAAAGAACAGTCACGCGCCCTCATGCGCCGCCCAAAGAGGCGGTGCGTGGGAGCCACGCGTGGACACTGTTCACCTTCTTCAACCCGTGTTCAACTGGTTCAGGCCGGTCCAACAGTCTGGCCAGTTCAACTGAACCGGCGTGGTCGGTTCAACGACCTCCCTTGCAAGTTTTTGTCCCGTTTTCAATCCTTTTCCTTCCAATAATTCGTCCTCTCTTATAGGTTCGATTTGATTAATTAAAACAAGAAAATATGGCCGTTTTCTTACCTTGCAAGACGAATTTCAAAATCAAGTTTTTCCCCCCTCTGAGTTCTAGCATTTCCGACCACCTCCTCCCGTGACATCAAAACCAACCAACTCCTGTTGACTTCCAAAACCTCCTCCAAAGTACCAAATTAAACATTAGTCACTAAAGTCCTAGTTTCCATGATCGAATTCAGAGTAAGCTTTTATGGGTTTTACTCTTACCGTTCAACGTAAGCCTTTAAACTTGAGTCCATGGAACTCGTCTTCACGTCCTTGTCAATTCCCCTTCACACATAGTAGACAGAGAATGATGTTTTAAGGGTCTTTGGGTCAAGGTACCTCACGGTTGCAGTCCCCTGTTTTCGTGGTTTCCACGGCCACCGTCTTAGACGGCCCTCAACGGTGGCACCACCATCCTCAATCACCTCCTCAGCCACACACTTCCCCGACCAGCAATGTAAATCATGAGTTTGGTAAGAATCTGGGTCCAGTGTCACCAACTGCACACACATACCCTCTCTGTTTTCCAGCAACCCGTATAACCCAGACTGTTTTCTCCATTTCTCCTCACTGTCTTCTCCCTTCTTCTTCACTCTTCCCCTCTAATCTCTTTGGTTTTCACTCAAACACCCATCACCAGCACTAAGCTCACATAACTGAACCCAAAATCCATTATTTCACTCTGCCTTGTTTTATGGTAATCGATCAAACATGTGAGAAAAGGCTGGAACCAACCAAAACCTCTCCACGTGTCCAAATCTCCCATTATCTAGTGCAAATATCCACTATAGTAGGGACAGATGTCCTCATCCTGTTGGGCACAGATCCCTAGACAGCCAAAAGACCATTTTTCCCTTAAATGTCCAAATTACTATTTTACCCCTCACATACTCAGTCCCGTAACTTAACCGTCTGATGTCCAATGACGGTGTGCCGCCTGTCGTTGTATTCAGGACATCAAGACCTATCTAACGGTCCTTGAATTACATGAAGAATACTTATCGTGGAAAAAGTCAACCAATTCCCCTTTTTTACCCAAATTACCGAATTGCCCCTGAACTTCCGAATGTCATAACTTCCTCTTCGAATGTCAGAATCGGACGTGCCACCTGTCTATGAACTCGTGACGTCCCGAACTATGTCACAGTCATCGACCAAAGTCCATTTTACCACCCGAACTAAAAGTCAACATTTTTTCCCATTTCAGGGGTAAAATCGTCATTTTGCACCGTCCATCCGAACGCATCCAACTAATCACCGATTAACTTCACTAATACGTCATTAACCACTAATCCAATCTCAGTTTACGAGACGGGGTGTTACAATCTACCCCCCTTAAATAATTTTGACCTCGAAATTCTGGATCTACTAATTGGGGAACATCTAACTGGTCTCACACCTTGGTCTCCTACCTGGTGTCCAGCACCTGCCAATCCAAAATATCCTAACAATGGCCAAACTGTCATCTTAACTTACTCAACCAACTTTTTAGTTCAACGGAAGATCTTCCCAATCGCACTGGGGTCATCACAAATCAAACAAGCTTCACTTTGAAGCCCATTGGTCACTCCAACCTCCAGACTGAACTACCTGTCTCCCAGGAATGTCCAACTCAAATCCGTTCCAAATCTCCTGATCTCCTGGGCCTCCCGATCTCCTGCATACACGGTGTTAACCGACAGGTGAGTTGGTTGGTGAGTTGGCTTAGTTACGGACACGTGGTTGTGATCCGTAGGAGTCGTGGATCTCCCTAGTGTAGCGGAGTTGACTTTTAGACAGTTGGTCCAATGGTGGTATTCATGTTTCGGATTGAGTTCCATGGTTGGAAAAGGTGGATATACTTCCAACATGGTCAGAATCTCGGAATCAGGAACTTTTGTAGTTTAGACGTTGAGATGTGTTGATTCCGAATTGGTGTTGGATGTCGCGTTAGAGAGATGGATACTTTGGAGTTTGATTTGGGGATTTATTAAAGGAACTTTAGGACTTGTGACCCCCCCCCCCCCCCCCCCCCGGTCATGGACACGGGTGGATGTGTTCGGGAGTAAGAAGAGTACTTGGTGACGCCGGAAGTGGCTTGTGTGGCGAGTGTCGTAGGATTGTGCTAAGTTGGATTAAGGCAGGATGACTTGTGATGTCCTAGTTGTAGACCATTGAGAGTTCCGTTGGAGGATGATGGAAGGGAATGGAAAAGGAGTAACTAACTAATTGATTTGAGGTTATTGAAGAGAACCCACAATCTAGACGTGCAGTATATAAGATCGATTGGATTTGATGCAATAGTCTGAAACCTAGTCAGTAGAACCCACGTAGGAATGTGTGGATCGGGATTGGATTGCTTATAATATGTTTGAGTAAGTATGGGCAGTAGGATCGTCTGTGAGACACAAGTTGGATAGTTTGACCACCTTGTAATTGTGCAGGATATGTGTAGTCCGACTCGCAGCCGTATGAGTATTGGACTTAGATCTAGTGTGGGGTCTGCCCTGTGTACATAATGAGAGGAGCTCGGGGTTCATGCTGGCCGGGCGACCTAGGAGATCGAAAGACTCGAATTGGACTCGAGCTGGTGTTCTTCGGAAGACGTGTTGGACTTGACGTGTTGGCCTCTTATTGGATTGGACCAATAAGCTCTAAAAGTGACACGTGTTTGACTCATAGTCAGGTAGTAACCCATCTGGTTACAAGGATGTTGGTGTGCCCTAGTGATACAATGTACGGGTGACACGTACACTATGGTGTTGTTGGATGGACGTTGGGAATAGTAGAGATTGGCCGATGTCATTGTGGTCAATTAGTGGAAGTATTATAGGATGACGTTGGAAGTACGTGAGGATATACTCTACGAGCCGTGTTCAAGGTATTCTAAAATATCTTTGTTTCATTCAAGGTTCGTAGGGTTTTCCTTGCTTGTGATTGGTGGTATGCACCGTGGTTCTAGTTGGTGGTAACTGGTGCATGTACTTGGAATGTGAACGTATTGGTTCTGGCATGGTCGGAACCATGCCGATGTAATTGGACGTGCAGTGTGATGTTCTGGTAGAAGTGTTGGTGAACAGCTTCGTGCCGAGGTACGCGGTGAATAGTTGGACGATCGGCGTAGTCCGATATGATGGATTTTTGATGGAGTATGTGGGTCGGATCAGGGTGATCCCGAGTGGTTGATTGGTTGGTGGGACCCTGACTTTGAGATGTTTGATCACAGTTAAACTGGTTTATATTAGGGTCCAGTCATAGAGAGATAAATGGAAGGTGGATGGTGTTTCCACAGGTTGCCTATGTTAGTGGTTAGTAAAGCCACTAGTGAGATGATTGGCTGAATTAGGGGAATATACGAGTACGTTGTGACTCCTATGAGATCAGCGCGGATCACTGACGGAAGTTGTATGAAACATTGTATGAATCATGATGCATAGAAGTCCAAGACCGGTAGATGTCGTCTTGTGAATGGGTGTACTTGATAATTGTGTTTGACAACAGCGAACTCGCAAGAGGTACTGGGACATTGATATGAGGTACGCTCGACTCAAGAAGGAGTCGGAAGTGTTGAAACTAGAAGCAGTGATGTGGTGGCATACCCAGTGTTGGTTGAATCGTGAGTGTCGGCTGGTGTGTTGTGCGAGGTACCGCAGTACGAGTTAAACGGTGTTGATTCCAGGGAAACTCAATGGATTACAAGATGAACTGGAAGTTGGTTGTGTGACTTGATTGACAGAGATGTGGTGACAATCTGGACACTGTCAGGATAAACCGGAGTGGCAGGTGTTGGACACCGGGTAGGAAACCCAGGTGTGAGATGAATTGGATTTCCCCCAGCTCGTGACAGAGGTATGGGATGCAGAAATTTGGGGACGAAATTCTTTAAGGAGGTAGATTGTAACCCCCCGTCCTGGGAATCAGGATTAGATTAAGCATTAATGACGGATTAGTGAAGTTAATCGGTGATTCGTTGGATGAATTCGGACGGACGGTGCGAAATGACGATTTTACCCCTAGAATGGGCAAAAATGTTTACTTTTTTGGGCGGTCAAATGGACTTTGATCGATGACCGTGACGTAGTTCGAGACGTCACGAGTTTAGAGACAGGTGGCACGTCCGATTCTGACATCCGAGGAAAAAGTTATGAGTTCGCAAGCTCGAGGGTACTTTGGTAATTTGATCGAATAAGGGCAAAAGGTTGACTTTTTGGACGACAAAGAAATTCCAAGTACCTCGAGGACCGTTAGATAGGTCTCGATGCCCTGAGTACAACGACATGTGGCATGTATTCATTGGAGTTCGGATGACAGAATTATGGCTCTAAGAACATAAAGAGCAAAGTGGTAAATTGTTAAGACAGGGGCAAAATGGTCTTTTCCTGTCTAGGGATCTGTGCTCAGCAGGATGAGGACATCTGTCCTTACTGTAGTGGATTTTTCCACCAGATATTGGGAGGTGAGGACACGTGGGCCGCTTCTGGTTGGTTCCACCGTGTTCTCTCAGTTATGCAACGATGATCGATTAAAACAGGGGAAGGCTGTGTGTAACCATGCTCTGTGTCCAGGAGTAAGAAGTTTAGGGTGTGTTTGTGAGTAAGGTGGAACACAGGTGAGTCGTGTGAGTGTGGTCTGAGGTAGAGTGAGTTGAGTGTTTGTATGGAAGTAAGAAAACAGAGATCGTGAAGGAACTGTGACTATCAAACAGCAAACCTTCAATTTTTGGGAATCGGTTATTGGTATTGGGCAATAAGCTAGAATGAGGCCAGGACGATGAGAGGACAACGGTGGAGGCCACGACGGAGGATTAAAGTCAGGTAAGCCGTCGCAACGTCTCTGTTTCTCTGTTTTGTTCAAGATAGAAAATATGAGTTTTGGTGAGACAATGAATGTCTGAGGTGCTACTTTCAGTCTCTGAAGCTTGCTATTGAGCTTGAAACGTGAACCCGTGGAGGACATCGCAGTGGCCGGGAACAGAGAGCTCATTTTTCTTCAAATTTTCCTTCGAATTGGGAGGTAAGTTCCAAGGGTTAGATTCTTGTGTTTAGGTATTAAATCAGTTGTAGATTAAGAGAAAAACACGTAGGATTTAACAGGAGGGAAATCAGTTTGAAAAACGTTGAAAACAGCCCTGAACTTGGCCGGTTCAAACCGGGTTTGTCTCAAGGTAGATGAGGATGAACAGTGGGTGCGTGGCTCCCACGCATAGCCCCTTTGGGCGGCGCGTGAGAGCGCGTGGGGCTCCTTTTGAGGAAGGTTCAAACACGACTTTTAAAGTATTCGATGTAGCGAACATTTTGGCATGATTTCGAGTCGATCGGACATCGTCTCGATAGGTTTCGGGATGTCCGAAGGTTTTAGGGCTCGTTTAAAAATAGTTAAAAATTTGGAAAATTACGGGGCTTTAGTATCACCATTGTGAAGTAATTAGTTATCTTATTATGGGATTTGGACAGGTTCGGGAAAGCCGGTGATAGCGGATTAGCCGGAAACGACATAATTGTGTGCAAATCGAGGCGACGACGTTAATGGTCTGTGAGTGTACTTTGCTTTCTAAATCTTGATGCATGCATATATGTTTTCTATACGTGATTCTATGATTTTATTTATGATCTAGATGATTTACGGTTTTACACGGTTTTCGAGATATTTACGGAATTGCGTGTTTTACTAGATTTCGATCGATGTTGTGATTTGATTTCAAAATTTAAAATACGTTTTGATTTCAAAGATTTAAAATGGATTTTGGAAGGTGATTTCGGGCTTGAAGCCCAGTTCAGAAAAATGGTTTTAAAGAATGTGATTTCGGGTTTTTGAATCGGATTTCCAGATGACGATTTGGGATTCGATTTGGAACTTAAAAATGGATTTCCGGGTTTGGGTTCGGAATGATTATTCCGGATGCTAGCTTACGGAATGATGGTTCCGGATTCGGATTTGGAAACAGTTATGGATATGAGTTCTGGGTTTGGATTCGGGATCCTGATGAGATTGCAGATTCAGATTCGAAAATGGATAAATGGTTTTGGATTGGATTTGCTGGATCTGGTTATTGGGTTTAAAGACCCGGATATGATTATGACGAGGGCGGGCCCGGATTGGGTTTAAAGACCCTGATTGAGTTCAAAGACTCGTGAGTTTAAAGACTCGGATATTGATATTTCCCCATAGGCCTATTGTGTTTAAGGACTCGGGAGTTTAAAGACTCGGATAGATCCAGTAGGTTCTATGGATGGAAATGTGGTTTCAAATGTGTTTTGGATTTCACTGAGACTTGATCATGATGGTTTTTAATAACGGTTTTCCAATGTTTTGGGCTATGCCCGGATGATATGGATTTTGATGGTTTTGGGCTGAGGCTCGGGATTTGAGAAAAAGTAATGAGTTCAGTTGTCTTAAATAGTTTGAATGACTTGAAGATATAAAGGTTTTATGACATGACTTCTGATATACATGCATTGGTTTTTAAATGGAGGATAAAAATGCAATTGTGTTTTCTGATAATTGTTTTTCTGAAATTATTTTTTATTTTTGTCCACTCACAGTCTTTTCATGTTTTCGATACCCTCCAGGTTGTTGCGGTATGGGCTGTTATTCGAGAAAGAGACGGAGACATCACATACACGATCCATAGTAGAGTCTGCGCGCTCTGGGAAGTCCGGATGTTTTGAGCAGTTCAGTCAAAAATCCCTTGTCCGACTTATGTGTCACATGGAGGTTGGATGTCAGTTTAGCCTTCGTGTCACTTGTAAGTTAGACAGGAGCATGACTTTGCCCTTAATCTCAGGGGATTGAGGGTGGGTCATTTCAAGGGAGCTTCACGAGGTCCACCACATGACTAGGTACAACAGTATAAACAACGGCAAATGGCGACTTCCCCGTGGCACTATGAACTGCACTATTGTAAGCGAACTCCACCTGTGGAAGGGCATAGTCCCACTACTTCGGCTTATCACCACAAATGCTACGCACCATGTTCCCCAAAGTTCTGTTTAACACCTCTGTCTAACCATCAGTTTGAGGATGGGCAGTGCTACTACAATTCAAAATACTCTCGAACATCCGCAACAAAGTAATCCAGAAATGGCTAAGGAACTTGGTGTCACGATCAGAAGTTATAGACTTAGGCACCCCATGCAGTCAAACAACCTCCCTGAAATATAGTTTGGCTATGTTGGACGCATCCGCTGTCTTCTTACAAGCTATGAAGCGCGCCATCTTGGAGAATCTGGCAACCACAACAAAAACAGAATCCACTCCTCTTTGTGTTCTAGGTAATCCGAGCACAAAATCCATAGCTACATCCTACCAAATATCTTTAGGAACAAGTAAAGGCATATACAACCCAGTATTTTGAACTTGGCCCTTTGAAGTTTGGCACGTATAACACTTTGACACGATAGCTCCAAGATCCTGTTTGAACTGTGGCCAATAGTATCTCTCCTATAAGCTTGCAATGGTTTTATCTCGACCCAAATGGCCACTCAATCCTCCACCATGTAAATCCCGAATCAGCTTCTCTCGCAAGGATGAGATAGGGATACACAACTAGTTACCCTTGAACAAATACCCCTCATTAAGAAAGTAATCTGTTGTTGGTTCTAGATTAACACACTTTCGCCATACTTCTTTGAAGTCCTCGTCACTTTTATACAACTCCTTCATAAATTCGAACCCCACAATTTATGAGAAAGTGTAACCAGCAATGTAGCTCGTCTACTTAGAGCATCAGCCACACGATTTAGGGTCCCTGATTTATGTTTAATAACAAATGGAAACGTTTGCAGAAAATTCACCCACCTGACATGCATCTTATCAACGTGTTTTTGGCTATTAATGAACTTCAAGGCTTGGTGGTCGGTAAACAGTACAAACTCCTTTTGAACGAGGTAGTGCTCCCATTGTTTCAAAGCCCTCATGACCGCATAAAATTCATGTTCATAAGTACTCCACTTCTGCCGTGCTTCACTCAATTTTCCGAAAAGAACGCTATTGGTTTATTTTCTTGTGACAATACAGCCCCCACTCCTACTCCACTAGCATCACATTCGACCTCGAATACTCTCTCAAAGTTCGGAAGAGCGACAACTGGGGCGGTACGAAGCTTTTCTTTGATGCGGGCAAAGCTCTTCTCTTGCTCGTCCCCCCGCTAGAATTTTCCCTTTTTCAAACATTCGGTGATAGGTGCCGTAATGATGCTAAAGTTCCTTACAAACCTCCTGTAGAACGTGGCCAACCCGTGGAAGCTTCTCACTTCAGTCGCCGACCTAGGAGCCAACCAATCACGGATTGCCCGAATTTTCTCATCATCCACATGAATGTCATCCTCACCAACCACAAATCCCAAAAACAGCAACTTATTTGTACATAAAGTACATTTTTTTAAGGTTCATATACAACTTATTTTCTTGCAGAACCCCTAAAACTTGCCTCAAATGCACCATATATTCTTCTTTTGTTTGACTATAAATTAAAATATCATCAAAGTAAACCACAACAAAAGAGCCAAGGAATGGACGAAGAACCTGATTCATAAGTCTCATGAAAGTGCTAGGTGCGTTTGACAACCCGAAAGGCATGACCAACCATTCGTATAATCCATCCTTTCTTTTAAACGCCGTTTTCCACTCATCACCCGGTCTGATTCGAATCTAGTGGTAGCCACTCCGCAAGTCTAACTTCGTGAACACCTTAGAACCCTCAAGTTCATCCAACATGTCTTCCAAGCGCGGTATGGGAAATCTGTATTTTACTGTTATTTTGTTGATTGCTCGACTGTCAACACATATACGCCAAGCATTCTCCTTCTTAGGAACTAGAAGGACAGGAACCGCACAAGGACTCAAACTCTCTCTGATAAATCCCTTCTTCATCAACTCCTCAATTTGCTCCCTCAAAATCTCATTCTCCTTAGGACTCATACGGTAATGAGGCAGATTTGGTAGGCTAGCTCCAGGTACTAAATCAATTTGATGTTGAATATCCAGCATAGGTGGCAGTTCATTAGGAAATTCTTTAGCCACGAGCTCCTTGAATTCCCTCAACATCTGCTTCACACCAGTGGGAATTTCGACTTTTTCTTTTCTTGTGGTCATTAATCCCTTCATCACAACGGGATAAAAAGAATCTTCTTCTTTGATTGCCTCAATTACCTCCCGCTCATTGCTAGTCAAAGTCAGGAAACTCGAACTCTCCTTTCTTGGGACACTCATCTTTCCCGAATGTGTGATAGGAGCCATAGCAATTTTGTGATTATTCCAAGTGAACAAGATAACATTGTCTCGACCCTTAAAGGTAGTATCCACATCAAACTGCCAAGGTCGTCCCAATAAAATATGACAAGCATCCATATCAATTATGTCACATAATATTTCATTACTGTAGTGCTTACCAATGGAGAGTGGTACACGACATGTTTCAGAGACTCGAACTGAAGGTCATTTCTTCACCCAACACAGTGAATAAGGAGTGCTATGTGGCTCTGTTGGTAGCTGCAAATGCTCCACCAGTTTCTTCGACACAAAATTCTCATAGCTACCATTATCTACAATCACATCACATATTTTGTTTTTAATGGAACAATGAGAACAAAATATACTATTACGCTGGCCTACCTCTTTTGGAGCTAAAAGAACTTGTTGCATCACCAAAGTAACTCGTTCTAAGCCCTCTTCAATTGTAAACTCGGCTCCTTCATAGTCATCCTCAAAACTTTCTCCTCCTTCTTCTTCTTGACCATCATCATCCACGTCTACTAAATTGGCATGTCTCCGGTCAGGGCAAACATTAGAACGATGCCCTTATTTGCCACAACGATAACAAATATCCCCTGTGGGTCTAGCATACAGATTCGGATTCTGCTTCTGGGGCTGATTTCGAATCTGCCCCCTATCAAAATTCCTGCTACTCCCCTCATTACCTCCTCTAGGCTGGAAATTTGAAAGTTTTGAAGTGTCTTGCTGCACGGATTTTCCCTTATCATTAGGGAAAACTGAATTATTTTCAGATAAATCCGGCATATTCCTCTGATAAGGCAATGTGCGTTTTTCTTTTTCCATCAACTCGGCCTTCATCGCCATGTTAATTGCCTCTTGCAAGGACCACAAATTCTGCAAGCCAATCTTCTCTTGAATGGCAGGTTTCAGCCTATTCATATACGTCTCCACCTTCTGATTCTCGGTCTCCCATAGGTTATTTCGTTCAGCCAATCGCATGAACTCATCAGTATATTCAGTCACTGTTTTGATGCCTTGAACACATCCCATGAACATCCGATACAAAATTTGCTCGTGGTTAGCAGGTAAAAATCTCTCCATCATAAGTTGTTTCATCTTTTTCCATGTCCGAACCCTATTTTTCCCTTGCCTTTGACGGGTATTCTGGAGTTGATCCCACCAAACAGCCGCTGTGCTTTTCAAACGAAAAGTAACCATCTTTACCATCTTGGCCTCGGGAATCTCCATGAGCTCAAAAAATCTCTCTACGTCCACCAACCAATCTAAGAAATCTTCAATTTTTAAATTTCCCGAAAATTTTGGAATATCAGCTTTAATCCGATAATCATCATAATGGTTGCGGTTATGGTTATTGTGACGTGGCTCTTGGAGTTCCTCTTCAGAATCGGAACCACCTTCTTCCTCACGAAATCTCCTAGGGTTTCCCCTATCATTACCTGCCTGATTGTTTCCTTGGTTGCCTTGGTTGCCTCTTCGATTATTCTCTAGCAACAACGCTCGTAGCTCCCCAAATTGAGCAGTTAATTCCCCAAATTGAGTAGTTAATTCAGCGAGACTACGGTTTCGGGCATCGATACGACGGGTTTGGGCATCCAAATCCGCTCGAGTAGCAGAGACATCGTCTACACGATCAGCCATGGATAGAAATCAACGATAACTAGAGGGGAGAAACCCGCTCTGATACCACTTGACGCAGCACGAAGTATAATAAGGTAAACAAACGTAAAACCCTAAAGAACAAACACTGGAATCCACCAGAAGATAACCGAGAAAACTCTCAAATTTGATTGAATAAAATATATGATAAAACCAAATACAACGTTTAAAGGTTGTTTAAATACCTAGGAAACCCTAAGGTGAAACCTAGATCAAAAAGGAAAATAAAACTCTAATTAATCAAAATTCCGAAAATACTAGGAAAACTTTAAAACTACTTTTTGAGGCCCTAAACGACGATATTCGGCTAAAAGACCCTTATATCAAAATTTTTGTGAGTTTGATTTGTATCGTCGTTCCCTTTCCGGAAAGGTATCATAAGCCCCATTCTGAGCTCGGACGCCAAATCTGTAAACTCCGCTTACGTCATTTTTGCAGTTTTCGCTCCATCTCTTCCTCAATCCATTCCGCCATTTGTTCTACGTCATAAGGGTGATAAGTTTTCTTATGGTTAATGTCGTAAAACTGGTTTTGAGACTGGAGCTATGAAATACATGCCTTTTGATTCAATTGTTGGCAGTTTGATGTATGCACAAGTGTATACTCGATCTGATTTGGATTTTGCTCTTAGCGTACTTGGAAGATTTTAATCGAATCCGGAAATAGCACACTAGAATGCTGGTAAAAAAAAGTACTCAGATACTTGAAGAGAATACGATCACATGTTCTAACTTATCAACAAGTTGAGAACTTGGAATTGACAAGCTATACAGATGTTGATCTTGGAGGATGTACTGATGATCGTATGTCAACCAGTGGATATGTTTTCATGTTAGCATGAGGAGCTGTCTCATGGAGAAGCAAAAAACTAACAAACAAATCAAATTCTACTATGGACTAGTACATTGGATGTTTTGAAGCAACTAGACAAGCAATTTGGATTAGAAACTTGATTCTTATTAGAAGATTGTTCACAACATAGAAAAGCCCTTGTAACTGTACTATGACAATACTGCGGAAACCTTCCTTGCTAAGAATAATAAGAGATCAAAGTTGTCAATGTTTATGGACATTAAGTATCTTGCAGTTCAAGGCAAGGTATGAGAGGGCATCATTGATATTAAGCATCTTAGTACATTCAAAATGATTGCAGATCCTCTCACTAGGCATTACATACTACTGCTTTCAATAGCCTTGTTAATCAGATGGACTTACCAAGGTCACTTGATGTTTAAATATGGGAATGAACACCAATATGCTGATCCATATCAGTAATTAGACATTAATCTAATTGAATGATGTTTTTCGATATATAGTTGTAATTTATCTACTTGAAGAAGTGATAAATTTATTAAGTGTCTTGCATTCTCTGTGACTGTCATATTGATTTTAGACAGGATGTTGTTATGCTGAAAAACCTATGTGTTCTAGGATCAAAGTCATGTGGAAAGATTATAATGGTACCAAAAATCATCTCAAACCAGATTTCCATTTTCGCAGCAAAGATCAATAATGTAAGTTATATGTGATTTTTTTTTTGAACGGTTCTCTCATTAAACTGGTTCTCCTTCTCTCTTAAAAAACACACAGCTAGCCCTAGTTCTTTTGGGGGTAGGGGTGCTCTGGATCTCTACCGCCTGGTGGTGGCTCTGGAGTTAACTCCAACTTCATACTCCCTGATTTCTTTCTTGCTTTCCTCTTGTGTAACGCCCCGGACGTTCTGAAAATGTAATATTATAAATATTGAATAAAATGACGTTTTTACCCCTGTGTTTGTGTGGTCGATTTGTTGACTTTTTGATTTGGAGGTCGAACGGACGTTGAGTGATGACCGTGACGTAGTTCGGGATGTCACGAGTTCATAGACAGGTGGCACGTCCGATTCGGACGCTCGGAGTGAAAGTTATGATGTTCGGAAGTTCAGGGGCATTATCGTAATTTGGGCGTTATAAGGGGAAAAAGTTGACTTTTTGTTTGACAATTGATATTCATTTGACTCGAAGACCGTTATGTTCGTCTCGACGCCCCGAGTACAACGACAGGCGGCATGCTTGAAACGGACGTCGGATGACCGAGTTACGGGTCACGGAAGTTGGAGGGCATTTTGGTAATTTTTGCCCTGGGGGCATTTTGGTAATTTCCGCACGGGGTACTGTTCACCACCGTGGAAAACAGAGCAGCGGCCGTGGGTCTTGTGCGTTCAATTGTTTAAGGTTTAGTGGAAGGCTCAGGGCTTTGTTTATGTCGTTTGAGGTAGTGGTGCTGGACTGAGTGGCTTTGGTGCACGATTTGGGCAGTGCTCAGTGCACGGGGGAGATTGAATTGGCCATGGTTTCTGCGTGCGTGGGAAACATTTTCAGAAAAATCTCGGACGGTTTCCCACGGGTTACTGGCCGCTTTGATCGATTACCTGGTCGCCTTTGAGTCTGGGAACTCATTTGGGATCTTGCTGCCGAGGAGTGACTGAGAGAGTTGAGAGAAACAGTGAGAAATCGGTTTCGGGTTTTTGGGGGGAAATCTTAGAATTCAGTTTCTACTGGCTTAGGGATCACACTAGGCACACTGAGAGTTTTCTGGGAGCAGCAGCAGCATAACCGTGCACGAAATCAAGCAAATTGAGCAAGGATTGCTCAGGAACTCAGGTACCAGTTCAGAGGTGAACCAGTTGGAGGGAAAAATTTGAATTCAATTCCTGAGGCTTGTTGATCGAAACCAAGGGCCATTCTAGTCTTCTGGGAGCAAGAGGGAACCAACCACATCGAATTCGAGGGACGACACTCACGAATTGGCCAAGAACGGAGCTCCCTGGTTCTGAGAATTTTCGAGCTTGAGGACGACGATTTCCAGGTAACGACGAGTTCAATTGTTTGTGTTATTGTGTTCGTATGGGTCCCTTTATGCTTCTGGTGGAATTAATTTGGAAATGGAACCGTGTAGGGTGAGTTCTAGAAGTCGACTTGTTCGACTGTTCAAGCTTGAGTTGGGTCGAATTGGTGTAAGTCGAGGTTAACCATTGATGCAGACCTAAAATAAATGGGTTAGAGAAGATAATAGGATTGAAAACGGGTAGAATTGACTGAGAATTGAGGGCTAACTGATCGGGTTGAGTCGCGGGTATCAGACCCGTTTAGCAGGCTGTTCGGGTAAGGGAGATGACACTGTAGCTTGGCGCGTGGCCTTCACGCGCAGCCACTTTGGGCGGCGCGTGACGGCGCGTGTGACGTCAACTCCGATCACGGTCAACATGAGAATTAATCCTTACAGTCTAACTAGCATTTTATCCTTAAAGTTCGAATCGATCGGGAGTCATTCAGGATAATTTCGGGAGTCCGGAAGATTAAGTCTTTAAGTTTATTTTCGCCGAAAAATCCGGAAAAATTAGGAAAAATCCTACGAGTTATTTTGGGATGTTTGTAACCCTTCTTGTACGTTTTCACAGGCCCGGACACTTCCGAAGCTACGGAGGAGCGCGCGGGACGCGATTGACGTGTCCTAAGACTGTGAGTGGGCTTTTTGATTTCTAAATTGGGCATGCATGACTATTTTGCTTATTTATCTCATGGTTTTACATATGATTTTATGATGGTGAGATGATATATCGGTTTTACATGTTTTCACGTTTTTCGAGATATTTATCGTATTTCACGCATTTCGAGATTTCAGTTTTTGCCTATGCATGCGTGATGATTTTGATGAAGTACCTGGTTATGAATATGCATGTTTCGGATTTATGATGTTTGATCATATTGTGAAGTAATTTTCGGAAATTGCATGTGACTTCAGACCTAAGTCCTACTATGTTGTGATACGATTTCGGAATGATGTTGGAAAACAGTTGTGATGAATCATGGTTTATTGTGTTTTAGAAACGGTTTTGGGTTTAAAGACCCGGTTGATGGTTGGATCTGGTTTTGGGTTTAAAGACCCGGTATGTTGATGTTGGGGGCGGGCCCGAAAAGTGAGTTTAAAGACTCGTGAGTTTAAAGACTCGATTATTATGATACCCCCGAGGCCTACGAATCGTGTTTTGAGTTTAAAGACTCGTTGTTATCCCGGGAAGGCCTAATGTTGAGTTTAAAGACTCGGATGGATCCAACGGCATAATCATGATTTTTTATTTACGTTTTACTTGATTTGTGCAAATAATGTTTCAAAATGATGGTTCTGGAATCTGGTATTATTAAATGGTTTTACATGAGTTATGGCGATCCTTGTAACGTTTTTCATGTGTTTCGGAAAAAGAGTTTTCAAAAGTTTAATACACAATTTTGAATATTTGGTTATGCATGCGGATTACAAAACTGGAGGGCGAACCCGATTTCGGAAAAACTGTTTTTTTTTTCTGTTAAACTTATGTTTCGGTCCACTCACACCTTGTTGTTTTAAATTCCCTCCAGGTCGTGGTACAAGCGTGGGGGCAAGCGTCGAGGCAGAGGCGGAGGCATAAAGTTTTCCGTTGCGGAGTAGTTAGTTCACAGAGTAGGACTTGTTCTTTAATTTGTTTGTAATATTGCTCTGTGAAACTGTGGACTTGACGTCCAGTCGGATGTATTTGTTTAATCTCCCTGGTCTGACAATGGGTGTGTTGTAATTTTAACTAGTTTTCCGGTCTGTTGGGTTCGATTGTCAGACGGGAGCAGGATGCTTCCCGATTATCGAGGCGATAATCGGGGTGGGTCCTGTCATCTTGGTTCCCTTCTCCCACTTGGCTTTCAGATCTCTCTCCTTCTCCCCTCTCTTTGTGGGCTTGTTGGAAGGTGGCATGGGCATAATGGTGTGTCTTCTCTGTTGTGTTGCACCACAGATTTCTCCAAAGGTGTAATCACTTCTATTCGAGTTAATGCTGTATTTTCTTATTAGTAAATAAGAAGTTATATGTGATTTTGGAATGCCGATATAGATTGCCTTACTTCATGTCATTTGAGATTCCGTAATTTGATACATTGTGTTAGTGCGGTGGTTGAATGTTGGTCTTGTATTGATGTGTGATCACCTTTCCAATTGAGTTTGTATAGCTAGTTCAAAGAAACTCATCTAGGAAATTGTAAGAGATGTGAGTTTTGTTGAACTAAGTATACAAACTTAGTTAAGGACTAAAATGAAAAAAAGAACCTCGTGAGCAGGAAATCAAACTTGTTTAAATTCAAATATGAAACATTTATGTTCGAATCCGTCGTAAACTAATTAAAACCCCCAAATGATAAGCTTGGCCGTTTTTGAAGATGTAGTATCTATAAAGAGATTGGTTCCTTTTCTAAGACTAATCAGATTCTGTAAACACTTATCCTATTGAAAATATGAATCATTAAGAGTTGAGAGAAAAGATTATCAACCTCTAATATCTGTAATACTACAGATCATCCTCCTTCATCAATGGCTTTAATTACTAATAAGCCATTCTTTTATTTATTTTACTCATTTTGAATTCTTTAAAACTTGAATGTGATTTAAGACTATGATTGTTTGATCTTGGATTGATTTAGAACACAGAAAATCTAACATTGTCTGGTGCAATTAGTCGAAAATGTACAATGCTTCATTCGGGATATGGTTTCGTAGTTGAAAATGCATCATTTATTGAAATGTGCCAAGAACATGGAATCAACTTTATTGGGCCTAAGGTAACTACTTCAAGTGATACAATTCAAGTTCGGAAGTTATTTTTTTTATCTTATTCACATAATTTGATGTTTTAGATGTAATTATGATAAGCTAATGTTTAATTTGTGGGTCAAAATCTCACGTGACTTAAGATTGATATATTTGTTAAGCCATTATTCAAGTATCATTTTGATGTCATCGAATGACCTTTTAACTTATGTTTTCAATTAATTTGTGTCATCAATGGGAGAAAATGACCCTTCTTGTGATATTTGTGCAGAATTAGAAAGAGAGATTAATTTTGAGAGGAATGTAAAAAGAATGGCTAAATTCGAAGTGAGAATGAAGATGTCTCAAGATGGAAATCGAGCCCTAAACCTGTATCACCGGACCTATTCCAATACATGTCCTAGGGCTATCCCATACCTGTCCTAGTGTTGTTCCAACCAAGTACTCGCCTGCGCTTGGCCTGTTCCAAGACCATGACTTGGGCACGCCACGACTAGCAATGCCCATTCTTCCATCTAATGTGCTTGCAATTCTATCCAAGCAACTCTCCTTGCAATAGTGCACTTGAAACACTCATCATAGGCACTACCCAAGCACGCTCTCCCCGCAAATCTATGTCCTGAGCACGCCAAGTGTAACAACCCGTCCCAAATTTATGAGATTAATTAAGGGTAATTAGGATTAATTAAAGATAATCAAGTATTATCATGACTAATCAGGGATTAATCGAGGAATTTTGGACAATCAGTGTAAAATGACGATTTTGCCCCTAAAATGGGCAAAACGTTGACTTTTGACACGGGTGGTCAAATACTCTAGGACCGAGGACCGTTACGTAGATCGGGACGATAGAAGTCCATAGATAGGCGACACGTTGAAATCAGACATTCGACGAGAAAGTTACGGTTCACGAAAGGAAAATAGAACTATTCACGCAAATCGAGAAATGTGGACAAATGGCATCTTTGGATTGGGGTGGAAATATGAGTGGACGAATCAGTGAGTGACACCTGTCCCTCATCTTACTGACCCAAAATCCAAACATTTGGGATTATGTTTATCTTCATCTTTTTGTTCTTCCTTAACCCGAAACCCTCCCAAACCCAAACACCTAGACACTACCTCACCTCACCTTCTATTTCTCCATCATCTCCATCGTTCATCATCTAGAGTGAGGGTGAGTAAGACCAGAGGAACGGACAGGGAAGGCTGAGCACAGCGGGGACCATGGCGGACAAAGGTAACCCGAAACCAAAAACCCATTTTGACCCAATTTTGGAAAATCATATTTTGACGTGTATTGGTCGATTGGGTGGATCCTAACATGTTCTAGGGATCAAGGTGACCTGGTTGGGACTATTTTCGAGAAGCTTGGTGGCCTGAAACGTCTAGGAACAGAGCTGGAAGTTCATGGTTTTGATTAGATAGATCTGTTAATGGGGATTAGACGAACATTTAGGAAGAAGAACGAGTGAAATGGACTAGAAATGAGGAAATGGGAGTCGGGTCAGGTCACGGGTCTGCACGACCCGGTTCATGGAAATGGGTCTGACCCGCGGGAGGTTGAAGACGATGCTAACGTCATCATGTTAGGGTGTCAGGTCAGGTGGCCCAATTACAGGATGACACGTGTCACCGTCAGTGCCTAGTTAGCACTCACATGTCAGTGATATGGACCAATCAGATGGTGCCACGTGTCAATGACATGTTGGTGATGTGGGCCAACCAGCTGCTGACACGTGGCTGTTGACTTTTTATCAGTGTTGACTTTGACTTTGACCAGTACCATTTTAAAGGTTTCGACGATCCAGATCCAATGGTGGCGGTTTTGGGTCGATCGGAGATCGTTAGGTTTGTCAAATTGAATTTTTTAGCCTAGGGAAGCTTGTACGGGACACGTTGACTTTTCCGGGAGTTTTGGGGGTTGATGATTAGGACTTGTATATATGGTTAGTGAGCTTTGAGTGTGATTTGGATAGGTCCAGATGTTCCGGAGATGGTGAATTAGCCCGGAGAAGCTTAGGGCACGGATTTCGAGGCCCAACAAGGACGGTTTGTGAGTGGACACTTGTTTTCTAAATATGATGCATGCATAATTGTTTTATATGTTTTATATCTATGATTTGAAATGCGTTGAGTGCATATGATCGTTGTATTTGGTATTTACGTATTTGCACGTATTCCGAGGTTTATGGTTTTATATTGGGTTTATACATGCTTGTGTTTTCAATAGTTTTATTAATGGAATGATTTCGGATTTGGAAATATGGAATCGAGCTTGAGACCCATTTGACGTATGAACTATCGGACTTGATGTTCATTTGATTTAATGAGGTATCAGACTGAAGACCCATTTAGTTTATGATATCGGGCTTAAGGCCCAATTGGTTTATGATATCGGGCTTGAGGCCCAATTGGTTATGAAATCGGGCATGAGTCCCAAATTGTGGTTTATGTATATGAATTGTAGAAATGGTTTATGAAAGTTATACTTCGGGCATGAGACCCAATTATGGATTTACGATGATTTTATGGAAAAAGAATGGATGAAACTATATTCCGGGCGTAGGCCCCTTTGATAGGTTTTGGGATGATTTATGAAATGTTTCCCATATGCCATCCTTATGTGTGGATCGTCTCTTCCAGATATTCGGTACCCTGGAGTAGTCACAGTACATTGCTTGAGAGGGGTCGCCCTATGGAGAGACCGCATAAAGGCTCACGGAGAGAGGCTCGGGATCAGGATTGCATGAGGGTAAAAACCTCCCCCCAAGGAGGGTCATTGACCTGAGTGGACCTTGGGAGACTCAGAATTGAGACCTCTGAGTAGCACGCCTAGCTTAGGACCGTGACATTATGACATCTGGGATGTCAGGCATCTGAGATGCCAAGGATTGGTAAACTGTATTTCGATGGATTGGTTGGTTAATATTAACAGATTTGGGTTGTGACCCACATACTTGGTTTTGGACTGAGTTCCTATCCCGACTCGGCCCATCTAACACAATATTGTTCGCTTTGGGCCCAACCCTCACGGTTTTTTTTTCAGGAGCTCACGTACAACTTCCCAGTAGGTCACCCATCATGGGATTGCACCAGCCTCAACTCGCTTAACTTTGGGGTTCCAATCCCCCCAAAGCCACTGAGCTCCCAAAAGGCCTTGTGTTAGATAGATACATGACCACACATATAAGGTACTTCACCTTTCCCTCCCCGAGCGATGTGGGATCGTTCATCGATCTTACCTTTCCAATCTCACGGGTTTTGCTCACCGATCTTGCTTCTCAAGCTCACGGGTCTTGCTCACCGTTCTTACTTCCAAGGCCGGGTCTTATAGTTCCCATGTAACGACCCGTCCCGAATTCCAGGATTAGCTTAGTAACTAATCATGATTAGTGGGGTTAATCGGTGATTAGTGGGGCGAAATCGAACGAACGATGCAAAATGACTGTTTTACCCCTAGAATAGGCAAAATGTTGACTTTTTTATCAGGCTGTCAAACGGACTTTGACCGATGACTGTGACGTAGTTCAGGACGTCACGAGTTCATAGACAGGTAGCACGTTCGATTCCGACGTTTGAGGTGAAAGTTATGACGTTTGGAAGTCTATGGGCATTTTGGTAAGCTTGGTTAAAATGGGAGAAATGTTGACTTTTTGACCGGGATGTCCGATGACCGAGGGTCGAGGACCGTTACGTAGATCGGGATGATACGAATTCATAGACAGACGGCACGCTGAAATCGGACTTCGAACGGGGAAGTTGTGGGTCACAGAAGTTTGATTTCACGATGCGCGCATTACGAGGCAAGGACACGTGGCTTATTCTGATTGGGTCAGACATTCTAGGTGGGGCCCATGGACCAATAACCTTAAATTATCGACTTAAGCCTTGATTGGTGAGATTGGATTAAAATATTAGGATTTTAATTGTTTAAAAATTCCCACTTAACTCACTTTTAATCTTGGCCCTTCATCTGACCCCTGCTTTCAATCCAGACCGTCCATCTTCCCTCATCCCATTCTGAACGAATTCTACCACCTCTGCTATAACACAACCTGATACCCCATTTTTCCTTCTCCCATACAAACATACCACTCCTCACCATCTCCTATGTGCTTGTGTGTGAGAGACCAACCTTAGTGAGGGACTAAGAGACAGAAAAGACGACGGCGGCGGCACGGAGGTTCACGGTAGGTAAGTTGACCGTGAGCTCCTCTATGTTCAGTTTTGAGAGTCGAGTCTTGGTTGTGATTTTAAACTCCTGGTTGCTTCTATTAAGACCTAGGGACAGAGACGAACACCATGGACCTGATTTCGAGGCTCGATGAGGGCTGGATCGAGAGGAAGGTCAATCGAAAATTCTGGGTTTCGGATTTTTGTTCAGAGGTAAAGATCTAGACGTGTTTTCTCGATTTTAATTTCATAAACCTCTTAATTGGACCTAGAAGAACATGTAGGAAGAACCTCCGTAGGAAATGGCTGAGAACCGGCCAGACCGGTTCACCGGTCCGGTCGAACCGGAAAAACCAGAGGACCGGGTTCAGTGCGAGGTAGGGGATGACACTGATCACGCGCAGCCGCTTGCAGCGGCGCGTGGGGGCGCGTTTTGGGTCCAATGGGGAAGTGTCCAACATGTGAAATAATCTAATCGTTATAACGAACATTTTGGGATTGGTTTCGTGTCAATAGGACACCGTTTCGATATTGTTCGGGACGTCTGAAGGTTTTGGATTGAGTTTAAAAATAGTTACAAATTCGGGAAAATTACGGGACTTTGATAGGAGGTTAATGAAGAGGTTAGTGACCCTCTAATGTGAATTGGACAGGTTTGGAAGTCCCGGTGATAGTGACGAGGCCCGGGAAGGCTTATGGCACGCATATCGAGGCGCATCGTACGACGGTCTATGAGTGGACTTTGGTTTTATAAAATATATGCATGCATAACTATTTTATATGGATTATGATTGTGATTATATGATGTTGATTTGGATATTGGTGAATTATATGGTTTCACGCATTTCGAGGCTGTTTACGTGTTTGCACGTAAATCGAGATTTTTCCAGTTTTACACTAATTTTCCATACTTATGGTTTTGGATATGATTTCATGAAATGGTTTTGAAATTGGAATGATAAACTCGGGCATGAGGCCCAATTGTTTTGGAAACCTCGGACTGGGAGTCCAATTGAGTTACGTAATCGGGTCGGGGGCTCAATTGCTTTATGAAATCGGGCCAGGGGCCCAGTTATTTACGAAATCGGGCTAAGACCGATTTGAGTTATATAATCGGGCCAGGGGCCCAGTAGATTCGTGAAATTGGGTCGTGGGCCCAGTTGATTTACGAAATCGGGCATGAGGCCCAGTTGGTTATAAATGTGATTTAGGGTCGTGGACCCTAAATGGATTTAAATAAACGGTTTTGGATTTGATAAATCAGATGTTTGGACTTGTGATGTTTGGATTTGATACGAGGATATGTGATGGTCTCCTCCAGGTGTCTAGGACACTGGGGAAGTCACGGTGCATTGCCTGCGAGGGGTCATTGTACGGAGGTACCGGACCGTATATTGACTCAGGAGCAGGATTACTATGATTGGACGTCTGGGACATCAGACATCTGGGATGTCAGAGATATTGACCCGGTGAGACCCCAGGTATCACGTGTTGCTTATTATTATACCGTGAGATATGACGTCTGGGACGTCGAGCGTCTGGGACGCTAGGCATCTGGGATGCCCAGGATGGTTTAAACATGTTTTCCTAGAAATGGTATTTATGGTTATGGTTTTGGGCGATGGCCCACTTGGAATTTGAAATTGGTATTCTAGATGTCGGATTTAAATAATATACGTTGGTTTTCGGTATTCATGGTTTTGGGTAGAGACCCACATGATTTGGTTTTACGGTTTCTGGGCTAAGGCCCTAATGGTTGTTTTAGTAAATAGTTTACTTACTGGTTTTCGATGCATGCATACGTTTTAATGAAGGGCATAAATATCTTATGAAATGTGTTTTATGAACTTGTTTATTTTCGTCCACTCACAGCCTTTATTGTTTTTAATGCCTTTCAGGTTGATCACGGATGTGACTGTAACAGAGACTGGGACATTGCATGCCTCTTCCATCGATCCTTGCGCACTCTGGAAGCCCGTCGGGGTAGTGGCTTTCAGTTATCCCTTGTCCAACACTTCGTGTCAGACGGGAGCATGACACATCCCACTGTAATCCCGAGGGGATTGGGATGGGTCGTGTCAAGGTGGTATCAGAGCAGGTTTGCTCTTCGTGTGCGCACTGGTTAAGGGTGTGATGTCTCTTGGGGCTGCAGTTTGTTATCAACCTGGTAGATAGCCTTGGGGTTTGAATAGTGGATAGAGTACGATTGGCCCGATACGCCGTGAGTTGGTGTGATTCGACCCAAGTGGTGTTGGGAGTGATGAACTGGTGATGTGGGACCGTCGGTTCGGTCATGTGGTATTAGATTGTTGTGTTGCTAGGCACAGCTGGGTCTGAGAAACCCCATTCGAGGAGTGATTTGAAAAGGTGAACCTCGGTTGAGTAATGGTCTAAAATATGAACCCTGGTGGTGATTGCTAGTGTAAGGGATGTTGGTACATCGGAGTTAGCCGATGACCTTCGTGGTGGAACCCACGTTGAGTTGATGGTAGGATCGGAACCGACGTCTATACGATGTTAGGACCGCGGGGTCGGTCAGGTTATGGATTTTACTGCAGAGGACAGTTGGGTTCCTCTGAACCATAGGGTGTGATTGTGGAGCCCTAAATCATGATGGGATTCGATCCACGGGTACGGTTATGAGATGAAATATGGAATTCCCAGTTGTACTGAATGATAGTGTAACGCGTGGATACGGATCTCGATAGCGATGATTGTTGGACGGTAGTCTTGTGGAGATGACTGGTTATCGAGAGTACTTGGTGTGGTTGTAGTAGTCAAGAATCAGGGGGCGTTCAGGGAACGTTCATTATTCCGATGTGGATTGTCAGAATGGTGGTACCCATAGTTGTGGAGTACGAGTAGTGATACAGGATCGTCGCTCGGTATGAGCGGAGATCCAGGGTTATCAACCTTGCACACTGTGTGCTCGTGTGGATGTCTGTATGTGGGTGCTGACACTAGTATGGATGTCTGTGTGCTGATACAAGTGTTGGTGATAGTGCATTGGTACTGGTGTCGGTGATTGAGATTGTGATGAGCCACGAGTTGGGATGTAGCTCTGTCATGATGGACATATGTTCGGTATTTGAGATTCAGTAGTGGTTGAGTCATGGCCTGGATAGGATCCAGCGGAGATTGTGAGGTGTTGGGTTAAGTCCCAACAGTGATGAGGTGATAAGAGATGGATAAAAATGTATGATTGAGACAGGAGGAATCTTGGGATGACGTCCCCTATGTCATGAGAATTAGTGGATTTGGGGAGTTGTTGTCAACTCCGAGAGTGGTGTGATTTTATGTTTCTAATAACCCCAGAAGGTACAAAGAAATTACTGATATTGGAAAAGACGAGGAAAATAATTGGTGGTATGGATGTGGGATTTTGTGATGTGAAAAACCTGGAAACTCGGGGGTTGAACCGTAAAGGTTGAGATGTGAGATGAAGGTAGTATTGTATGCACATCCAAAAAGGGTTGAGTAATTCCCAATCGGAATAGGTGTACGTGCATAAATATTGATTAACGGACATGAGGTCTGAGTATGGGTTTGATTGCGGACACGTGGTTGTCCAATTGAGTTGAGGATGTGGGAAGTCCAGTGGTTGGACTTGACACCTCATTGGGGGCATGTCTGTTCCCAACACGGTTGGAACTTTGGTTTCGAGGAGAGTTCTGATTGGGGGACGAGAAGAGTGTTCATTTCCGCATTGGTGATAGGTATTCTGAAGTCATTGGGGTTGACTCCTTACTTTCTTCCCTGGCAGACGTTGATTGTGGTTACCAGTACGTTGAGCGTGTATTGGTTGGTGGGCCCATGTGTGTTTTGGGGTCATCATGAGGAGTTGCGTATTTCGAAGTTAGGTAAACGAGATTTCTCATTTTCTGCTTGGTGGCAGACGATGTTGGTTTACATGGCGTGGCGAGTGCAGTGAGTTTTATTTGCATGCACGTAGGATGAGTATTGGCGTCATCGTTTTGGATCATCCTTGGTTTTTCCTAGGTGGAATGATAAGGATCGATACGAGGTAATCAGTGAGAACCCACAATCTCGGCGTGTCTCGTCGTTGACTGATCGGTTTAGTTGTGGGAGTTAGCTGTCGAACGTTGTGACAGTATACAGATTAGTTGAGGGTGTAAGACCCTATGGCTTGGAGCCTAGTAGTTAACTGTGTGGGTCCTAGGTGGAGCAGGATCGAGACGTTTATAGTCGGGGACGCAGTGTTGAATCTGGGTCGTGATCTTGATGATCCAGATAGGGGGGAGAGTTATCACCCTTACTTTGGTATGTGAGTCGTAAATGACGGGACCGGACTTCTTTTTGAAGTGAATCACGTATGGTATATTACTCGGGTGAGTAGGTTTCCAACGTGGTAAGATTTTGTCAACCGTAGACGGGTGGATGTTGGGATTGGCTTCCTTATGAAGTCAATCGAATGTTTTGAGCAGGTAATCGATAGGTTCGATTTTGGTGTGTTTTGGTAGACGTGAACGAGATTTCGGGTTTTGGAATCAAATTTCTAGGTGACCATTCAGGATTCGATTTCGGAACTTGAAAGTGGATTTCTGGATTTGGGTGCAGAATGATTATTCTCAATGCTAACTTACGGAATAATGATTTCGGATTCGGATTTGGTAATGGATTAAGAATATGATGTCTGGGTTTGGAGTCGGGATTTCTCACGAAATTGCGGATTCGGATTTGGACTTGGAACTGGATGATGGGTGGAGTTTTGAATTGTCTAATGCGGGTTTGGACAAATGGACTCCATTATTCGAAACGTGTTTGGCTATGACCTAGGTGGTTGTAGTCTAGTCAATGGATAGATGTGTGTACTTTATACATGGTTCGAGGTACGGTACTTTGCAGGCTTGTGGTGCCTGGTGACGGTATACGGATTATACCCGAGGTACGTCGGTGAGCGTGTTGGTAGTCGGATTGGTTCTGATACCATTGGATTAGTTGAGGTTGTGAACTGGACATCGGCTACTGTGCAGTGGGTCATAGTGGTTCTGATGGGTTCAGTTACACGCAGGTCGAGTGAGGTGTTGATTGTTGTACACTCGAGATGAGTAAATTGGTGGTTAGTGTAACCACAAGTGGGTAAGTGTCAGTTTTCGACTGACAACGGTCAAGTGGTGTCAAATTGTCGGGAGGTGTCAACGTGGATTGTTGAGTGGGGTCTGATGACTCCCAGTGGAAGTAGATACCAGGATAGATTGGTGATTGAGGAAGGAACCGTCGAGTTGTTGCGTCAACGAAATGGTAGATTTTACATGTGGTGTCAATTCGAAACGTGTGGTTCTGTCATTCGACGGGGTAGAATGTAGTCGTTACGACGTGAATACTAGTGGTACGTTTGGGTGCGGACGAGTTTTGTTCCGATTAGTTGGTGTACGAGTGTACACGTGTTTCGAGGTCGATTGTACTTTCCACGGGGTGATTGTGGAATCAGGATAGTTGGAATTTCGAGAATGAAACTAATTAAGGAGGGAAGAACGGTTGGGATTAGATCGGCTAGAATTTCGAGGACGAAATTCTTTAAGGAGGGAAGGTTGTAACGACCCGTCCCGAATTCCGGGATTAGATTAGTAACTAATCATGATTAGTGGGGTTAATCGGTGATTAGTGGGGCGAAATCGGACGAACGATGCAAAATGACCGTTTTGCTCCTAGAATGGGTAAAATGTTGACTTTTTGATCAGGCAGTCAAACAGACTTTAACCGATGACCGTGACGTAGTTCAGGACGTCACGAGTTCATAGACAAGTGGCACGTTCGATTCCGACGTTTGAGGTGAAAGTTATGACGTTCGGAAGTCTAGGGGCATTTTGGTAATCTTGGTTAAAAGGGGCGAAATATTGACTTTTTGACCGGGATGTCCAATGGCTAAGGGCCAAGGACCGTTACGTAGATCGAGATGATACGAATTCATAGACAGGTGGCACGCTGAAATCGGACTTCAAACGGGGGAGTTGTGGGTCACGGAAGTCCGATTTCACGATGCACGCATTACGAGGCGATGACACGTGGCTTATTCAGATTGGGTCAGACATTCTAGGTGGGGCCCATGGACCAATAACCTTAAATTATGGAATTAAGCCTGGATTGGTGAGATTGGATTAAAATATTTGGATTTTAATTGTTTAAAAATTCCCACTTAACTCACTTTTAATTTTGGCCCTTCATCTGAGCCCTGCTTTCAATACAGGCCGTCCATCTTCCCCCCTCCGATTCTGAACGGATTCCACCACCTCTGCTATAACACAACCCGATACCCCATTTTTCCTTCTCCCATACAAACACACCACACCTCACCATCTCCTCTGTGCTTGTGTGTGAGAGACCAACCTTAGTGAGGGACTGAGAGACAGTAAAGACGACGGTGGCGGTACGGAGGTTCACGGCATGTAAGTTGACAGAGAGCTCCTCTATGTTCAGTTTTGAGAGTCGAGTCTTGGTTGTGATTTTAAACTCCTGGTTGCTTCTATTAAGACCTAGGGACAGAGACGAACACCATGGGAAGAAGGTTGTAAGAACAACCAGTACAGATCTTGGATCGGAAGGACAAGGTACTACGTCGGAAGACGATCCCTCTCGTGAAGATTCTCTGGAGAAACCAGAATGTGGAAGAAGCCACATGGGAGCCTGAGGCTCAGATGCGAAAACAATTTCCTTATTTGTTTCTTTGAAATTTCGGGACAATATTTCTTAAGGGGGGAAGGTTGTAACACCACGGAGATTCGAGGATTTTAATATTGTAATTTAATGTGTGAATTGACGCTTTTACCCTTGTGATTGGTGTGGCCAAATTGTTGACTTTTTGATTGGTGGGTTAAATGGACTTTGACCTATGACCGTGACGTAGTTCGGGATGTCACGAGTTCATAGACAGGTGGCACGTCCAATTCAGACGATCAGGGAAAAAGTTACGACTATCGGAAGTTCAGGGGCATTACCGTAATTTGGACGTTAGGGGCGAAAATGTTGACTTTTCGATTGACAACTAATTTTCACGCGACTCAAGGACCGTTAGGTAGGTCTCGACGTCCTGAGTCCGTAGACAGGCGGCACGCCGAAATCGGATTTCGTACGAGGAAGTTATGGTCAGAAACGTGAAATCGGGAGGTTCGTGTCTCGGTTTTCGTGTCAAATATTTTATTCTGAAATTTTTGATTGGAGGACACCTGGTTAGTGACAAGTGTCACTCACCCATTGGCTGGATTGGATCAAGCTCCACTAAGCATTTAAATAAAATTAAAAAACCACTTTTGATCTCAGCCCTTCATCTCAAAACCCTCAGATTTCATCTCAGCCCTTGATCTCATTTCTGAGATTCAATCTGGGCCGTCCATCATTTCCCTCCATTTCTATATATTTCCATACCCGACACCCACATGCTGCCATTTCGATCATCACACCTGTGTGCACCTGACCCTTTGCTTCAGGCGTGGCTGGACTGAGCTGGTGAGGGCTGAGGCACGACGGTGAACGGCGGCAGGCGGCGGCGAGGTGAGCGGTTTTAACCCGAAACGGTTTCAAAAACTCAGGAATTGGTAACTTGAATTCCAACGTTTGGTTTTGGTTTTTATTTACCCTAATCAACTCTAGGGACTGTTAGGAACATTTTGGGCTCGAGTTCGTGACTGGAGATAGCCTGAAAGGAGGACAAACAGCAACGGGAGAACCAGCCCTGTTCATCAAGGTAAGCCCTCGATCCTGTCTATGTTTTTCGATTTTGAGTCCATAGAACCCTTTCTGGAATTTAGACGAGCATCTAGGAACAAACTAGGACTAAAACGGTTGAGTATTGAAGGAATGGTGACCGGGTCATGATCGCGGGTCTGATCGACCCGAGTTGCAGAAATACGGGTCAACCCGTTTGAGGACAGAGGTGATGACGTGGCACCCTGTCAGACTGTCAGGTGACGTGGACCAACCGTGAGCCAACACGTGTCACATGTCAGTGCACAGTCAGCACTAACATGTCAGTGACGTGGCCTAGTTAGGGACTGCCACGTGTCACTGACATGTTAGTGACGTGGGCCAGTGACGTGGGCCAGTGCCGTGCTAACACGTGGCACATGTCAGATCTGACACGTGGCCTGACAGATCAGTGAGGTGGACCAATCGGGTGTTGACACGTGGCACCTGTCAGAGTCTGACATGTCAAACCTGACAGCTGTCAGATGACGTCATGCTGACGTCAGCAGTGACGTCAGCGATGACATCAGCAGGGACTGTTCCTGCGTTGACCGACGCGTTGGCCGGCGCGTGGGGGCGCGTGTGAACAGTACTTTTGGTGGGACCACCACCATTCTTTAGGTTTCGACGATCCGGATCCAATGGCGGTGGTTTCGGGTCGATCGGAGATCATTAAGTTGGTCAAAATGAGGTTTATTGCCTTGGGAAGCATGTCCGGGCGGCTTTTTCGGACCGGTTTCGGTCTAGGGTTTCATGGCTAAATGTTAGGGGTTTGTATTGACCTTTACGTATACATTGGATATGACAGGGATTGTATAATTGTACCAGAACGAGGGTATACGTTCGGTTTTCAGCAGGATTGTACTGTGAGTGGGCCATTTTCTTAAACCCTTGCGTGCATAAATGTTTTCTGGTTTATTATACATATTCACATGCTAAAAACAAATAATGGTTTTGATGATATGGAAATTATGGTTATGGCACGTTTCACGGTATTTGGGCTTGAGACCCGTCTGATGAAACTTAATGATTGGTTCGGATTTTATCTATGTAAATATATGCTTTGCATGTGGATATCAATAAAATGTATTTGGTACTGCACTGTATAGATTCATCCATATGATACTGTCTCCTCCGGATGAGGTACCCCGGAGAGGTCACGGACGTCTAGAACGTCCAGCGTCTATGACGCTAAGCATCGGGGATGCTGTACCCGAACGGGGTTCGGGGATTGAACTCGGAATTGAGACCCGAGTGGCACGCGTAGCCTTGTGATTGTGACCTTATTGGACGTCAGGGACGTCAGACATCAGGGATGTCAGATTGGAGTGTATAGTGCAGTGGCTAAAATTATACTTATGGCTTTATTACATGCCTTATGATTCATGTTATATGATTTATGGTTTTAAATGATGATGCATGCATGTTTGGAAAACGGAAGGGGTAAATTATATGTTTTACTTATCAAATGATTTTATAAACTTGAGTTTCGGTCCACTCACCCTTAATGTTTTGGTAACCCCTCCAGGTCATGATACTGAGGTAGAGGAGGAACCTGAGGCTGATGCATAGATCTACTTCTGCGTACCTGAACCCCTGCTGGGTGGTTTACCCGCAGGTTTATGTTAGAGTCGTGCTCGCAACTTGTAATTTTGGATTTCATCCCTTGTCTGACATCTGTTTAATTCGGATTTGATGTATGACTTTAATTTGGTTATTTATGCATTTGATGTTTTGAGGTTAAAATTGATATGAATTATTGGGTGTCAGACGGGAGCAGGGCACGTCCCCTTGTGGTCCCTGTGGGATCGGGGCGGGTCCTGTCATTTGGACCTGTCCAAATCACACTCAAAGGTCACTAACCATCTAGAAAAGTCCTAATCAAGAACCCCCAACATTCCCAGAAAAGTCAATGTGTCCCAAACACGCATCTCGAGTCTTTATATCTCAATTTGACCAACCTAACGATCTTTGATCGACCCAAAACCACCACCATTGGATCCGAATCGTTGAAACCTTTAATATTACACTGGTTCTACCTCGAGATTCGTGCCCACGCGCCCCAAGTACTATTCAACGCAAACTTCAACTTTGGTCAAAGTCAACGTTGACGCCAACGGTCAACGCTGATGTCATCACTAACATCAACAAGGCGTCATCTGACAGGGTCTGACAACTGTCAAATCTGACACCTGTCAGATCTGACAGTGTGACGTGTCAGCAGTCTACTAGTCCACGTCACTAACATGTCAGTGACACGTGGCAACACCTGATTGGGCCACATCACTTGCATATCAATGCTGACTATGCACTAACATGACACGTGTCATCCTCTTATTGGGCCACCAGGCCTAACATCTGACACTTGTCAATCTAACATGTCAGGTCTGACATGATGATGGCATCATCAGATGACGTCATCTCGTCTTCTTCCTCTATTCAAGTCAGCCCGACTGACTAAACCGAGTCGCGCAGACCCGAGACCCTCCCCTAGCCGATTCTCCGTCGTCTGACCACCAAATCCTTCCATTTTTTCTCATTCTCTTCGTCTTAATCTCATTAACCTCCCTAAGACCTCAAAACAGGAAGAAAGGGGCTAGAGATTACCTTTTGAACGATGAACAGTGATAGCCAATTTCCAGCTCCCTGCCTGAGCTGCTCCACCGTCCTCAGCCTTCGATTCCAGTCCCCATCAACTCGTACAGACCCCAAGAATGCAACCCAATCAATAAAAAGTCCCAACAGACCCTCAAAACTGAAACTCGAATTTGAACCCGAAAATGCTTACCTACGGGTTTCCCGCCATTGTGCTTCTCCGTCCTTGTCGTTAGCACCGCCGTGTTCGTCTCGACGTCCTCTTTCACTCTCCATTTCACTCGACTTGCAGAGGATGAAGATATGGGGAGTTTTGGGGAGGGATATACGTTTAGCGGTTTCAGGTTAAGGGAATGAAACAGAGAAGGGGGTAGGTGCATGTATGTAAAGGGTTGGGCAATGGATGAGTGACACTTATCACCCATCCATTGGGCCCGAACAAATATCTGGGTCCCACTCAAGATAAAAGTCCACTTGTCTTGTAATTCGTGCAATAGTACCCTAAACCTTTCGTGACTCATATTTTCTCGTACGATGTCCGATTCCAATGTTCCGCCTATCTACGGACTCGTATCGACTCGATCTATGTAAGGATCCTCGGTCCTCGTGCATTTGAGCTCCCGAGTTAAAAGTTAACTTGTTTCCCATGCTTAGGGGCAAACTCTTCATTTTACATCATTCGTTTGAAAATCCTCGACTAATTACCGATTAGTCCCGATAATCCTTAATTAATCCCATAAATTGGGGACGGGTCGTTACATCATTTATGGAACGCTTGAGTTAATTGGTTTTCGAATGCATGCATACTTTTTAGTGAAGGGTATAAATATCTTTTCTGAAATGTGTTTTATTAAACTATTTATTTTCGTGCACTCACAGTTTTAATGGTTTTTAAGACCCTTCAGGTGGATTGAGGATGAGGGCTATAGTAGAGACCGTGACATTACACTCTTTTACTGATCCTGGCGTGCTCTGGAAGCCCCAAGAGGGTCAAGTTCTAGGTTTTCCCTTGTCTGACACATGGTGTCAGATGGGAGCATGGCACATTCCGCGTTAATTCCAGGTGAATTTGGATGGGTCGTGTCACCACGACTAGCAGTGCCCATTCTTCGGTCTGCTTCCTACGCTGCCTTGAGATTCACTTCGCTTAAACAGCATGGAAACGCATGATACGTTGAGTAACCATAGTTCCTAAATTCTAATCTTCCCAATTCATAGTAACTAGAAACTCACTTTCGAAGTAACTCTAAAATTATGGTTTAACTAGGAATGTAACACGTTACAAAAAATAGTTTGCAAAGGCCTTGCTAGACTCCTTCAAAGAATCCTAAGTCCATGGGGAAGCGAGTTCGTTAAAAAAAATATATAACGAAGTGATTTCCTGAACCTTTGGTCAAGTTGGGCTCAACTCCAATTTCCAGTACAATTTCTGAGATCTCACCTCTCGAAGTAAACCTTCGATCTAGCCTAACACTTAACAATAAAGTTGCCACACATTTTGTAGAATAATTCGTTCACACCTCCCATACGAGTCCTAAACTTGTGAAAACCGCCGAACATGAAACTTGATGGGAAAATTCTAGCTAACTTGCAATTGAAAAAAATTTAGGTTAACTCAAAATCTATTTTCTACTCATGACTACTCAAGGTCACGTTGCAAGTGAGTAAAATCCAACGTCAACTAACAATACTAACCATTCGAGGAGATGCTTAGACATGAGAAATCAAGATTAATGATAATTAAGTATATGCAACCTAGCGACACATTCTCAAACTGTTCTCTAACACCAAATTGACACATCCTTACTTGAAAAGTCCATCTAGACGTCAAAATTATGGTATGCTGATCGATATCTAACTAGTGATGTTCTGATGACGAAAACTAAGAGTTTAAAAATTGTGAGTTTTACGAACTCGTTTGAAACGTAATTAGTATTTTCACCGTGACAGTAGAAGTTTAAAACATACTACATTATTTTGATTATCATAAAGTTCACGCAACTACCTGAGTTACCTGATTCACAATGCATCACACCTGACTAGCTGATGTCAATATCAAAGCGACATCCGAAGACATCCTCGAAATGCGTGAAACACTTCAAAGACGTGAGCGGTACAAAAATAGAAGGATGAATGGACCTAACATTTATTTTAGTGTAAAACCCACAATTTCTAAAATATAGTTCAACCTTTCAGTTTTGAAACACAAGTTCACAAGTTAACACATTACAAAATATGTTGTTTTACGAGAAATGTAGTCATAAGACACATTCCAAAGCAAAAGTACACAATGTATAACCCACTAATTATGCTATTGAGTTACTTGAATCTTGTGTACATGACATGTTGAGTATCTATAATTCACTCGCGTACCTCGACCACATGAAGGCTGGGTGCTAAGAACCGTCACCTCGTGTCCTTTAAAGGTCGGGGACAAGCTGGCGGCTCTAATGAATTAGTATTCAAGCGAGCGTAGGTGATCGATGACATGGAAATTGGTCTGTCGCCTATCATTTGGGTATCTGAGATGCCAGCAACTCCTAGATAGGTATACAACTACAATCTCGACCCAAATATTGTATCTCTAAAGAACCATCTCAAGGTTACCATTACTCTATTTATAGTCACAAACAAGCATTATGAGATTTCTTTAAACACAATCAATACTAATAAGTCATGCTAGGGAATATAACGATCATCATCAATAAAATATGCGCAAGTATATATAATAATCTTAATCAGCAACAGATGCTCACATAAAGTATGCTTGAAAGAAATCATGAACAATCACGCAAAATAATCAATCAAAGCATACATGGGGAAAAAATTAATCATCGTAAAATGTGCAAGTAAAAGGTTACTATAATAACCATGTTTGGGAAAGAAGTCCACTCACTAACTAGTCGGGAAGTCGAAATCACCCAACATACCCAGCCAACAGAAGCTCCAAGCTTGTCCAAACCCTACAAAGTTTACTATAAACTTCCCAAGGAAAACACTAAGAAAACCCCTCCAGAGTTACCCTAAACGATGCTTAAACGACTCCAAACAGACTAAACACATAATTAGACGATCTGAAACATCCCAAAACTAGGCTCATGCATCGACATGGACCAGCGACATGGACCAGGAAACTGTCATACACAACGGTATAAGGCAGAAAAGTGGGCTCACACACCAACATGCCCTGGCTTGAGTTGGCAAGTGCCGACCACACACCACCATGCGCTCTCACATGCCTGTTGATTCACAACGGAATATTTTGTCACTATAACAAAATATTTTGAATATTCCATCTGTTTTCTTGGTATTAGGGTTAGTTATGATGCCGTTAACTTTTAACGAAATATGCTAATGATGTTAGCATATTCCATCAACTATTGACGATGTCAGTTAACTTGACCATTGATAGTCTTGCCGGAGGCGACAACCGGACTATTGTCGTTGATGGCGGCCAAATTATGGGAAATTCACCGAAGTTCATCTTGAACTCCAATTTCGATCCAAAAACTACCACTCAATTCGAAATTCACGCAGGGATCTATAACTCCCATTTTTAGTTAACAAAGTTCCTTAGATGGGATAGAAATTCACCGGGAAGCCTCGGTTGTTCGTAAAGAACCTAGCTTTTTGGTGAGCTTTTCCGCCATCGATCTCCCTCGAAACCAACATGGAAACAAATGAGATCGAAGAACTTTACGGGACAAACTCAACAGTCGAAGTTCGGGTCAGGAAGCTACCTAGTTTGCTCAAAAAGTCGTAGTGAAGTTCAATGAGCCCGTACAACTTCATTTCTTTGGCGAGCTCGATGCCGTCGTTCATGGACCATAAACACCACACAATCAGACTATAATGAAGCTTTTAATCACAATGAAGACAATGGTCAGGTTCATAAGAACAATTTGACATGGTTTGATTCTTAAGATCATCAATAGGCGTCGATATCTCTCATCAATTTCCTGTTCGTAACCCGAGCCACAGTGAAAGTGTTCTTTGTGTGTTTTCGAGGGTGACAGAGAAAAAGACCATTAGAGATGATGAGTGAGTGGGATGGGCTCAGTAACATAAGGTGAAAATTATGTTATAACCTGGGCTTGCAAGTGGTTTGGGACTAAATTTCTGGATTTAGACCAAACTGGGCTCACATTACACACAAAATAACGGCCTAATCTACTAATTAAAGTAGGCTGATTAAAAGCCAGCATTTTCTTTTTCGGTCCAATCAAATTTCCAACTTTCAAATAGGCTGATTAAAGGTAAGTGATTTTGGAAGACAGGCGGTTTTGTTGAGTAATTTTCAAATATGCACAAAATATAAGTGACATTTGATTTATATTATTACTCACATTTTTTTAAATATATTTCCAAAATAAGATTATACCTTTAAGGCTAGAAAAATTAATTATGTTATATATGATTTGTTTGAAAACCAGCGTATGGTAACCTCACATTGGATATAATTTTATGTTTTCTTTGAGCAACATAGATGGGCTCTATGGTAATTCCCCGAAGTGAAGGATAGGAAAATGCAATAGCAAACTGCGGACACGTGTCCGTGACAATAGAGAGTTCACTTTTTCTATTACGTCACTAAGCAGGGATCTACAATCGCCATTGTCATTGTCGACACGTAATCAGCTAAACAGCAACCTGATTGCATTTTGTACAAAAGAAACAATATCAGCCACTCACAGTACGACGCGTGAAGAGAGAGATCTAAACAACCGTTTCGCATCTACAAAAAAGGAAATCATAGCATACTTCCGGTTGCAGTATATCACTTTCTCCTTCGATGTAACAAATTAAACCGGCACACGTATTTCGATGCAGAAGGAGGGACGGTTTCTAATTTCCGTATGGGTCCAATCAAATTACCAGTCAATCATAATATGGAAGGGCACTTAGGTCATTTTGGCCGGCTCTACTCAAACTCAAAGCCCATGTATCTCTCCCCGCCAGCGTGCCGTGCGTACAGAGAGGTGGTTGCCGAACCCAGCCCGGCCCTTCACTTTGACCACACAACGGATTGAGTTTTAACGCCGTCAAAGGGTTTTAACGGCCACCTCCCCCTTTGTCTCTCGTGTTTGTAGGAGCCTGGTCCAAATCTGTATAGTTTTTATTTCTCTTTCCGTTTGTCCTGATGATAGAATCCGAAGCAAACCAAAGGAAAATTTAAGGAAAAAAGCAATCCCTCTCTCTTTCTCTCTGGCGAGGAATTGGAATCTCGCCGGAGAATCCCATAGACTCCGACGAGGAGAAACATCGGTGGAGCTGAAAGAGGAAGAGGGAGGCATAAGAGAGAAAACGTGTAGCTTGTGAGCAAGAGAATGAATGCATAAAGGGAAAAAAAGAAAAAGGAAAGGAAAGAAAATGGTTAACGTGCATTGCAGGGAAAAAGAGCATCAAAGAAGCTTAAGAGGATCTTATACGACACAGATGCCTAGATGATCCCTTCTCCAATCCGCTTGCCTTATGCCGTAATTTATTCGATTTTTTATTTACTTTCTCCCTCCTCTTCATCTTCGTTTTAAATTCATCTCTCTCCCGTTTCTCCCATCTCTCTCTCTCTCTTTCTTTCTGTGTCTACCTGTCTGGTCTTTCCCCTATACATTACTCCAATTGCAATTTCAACGTCTGTGTTTGGCTGTGATTTTACCGGCTGATCGGTTCCTTCGGCAGTTCAGCTCAGCTCAGACGTTGATTTCGTATCGGCAAGTTCATAGGTTAGCTCCGGTGCCGTTACCCCTTTGCTGAATTTCATTTGATTAATTTTCCTTTTTTATTGCTTTTTTTCTTTTGTTTAATTGTTGCTCGTGATCTTGCTGATCTTCGTGAGAAATGCTCGCAGATTTGCTACTAAATGAATTCTATAATTGCTTGTGATTCGGTAATTATGATAGAATTGCATTCATATATCTTTATTAAATGCTGGTTAAATTTCTCTAAACTCATCATAATTGAGCTACTTATGATGGAGATCTTAAGCTCATTCTGCTTGTAGATTTTCTCCCTCCTAATTGTAGCTATAAATTTCGCCTGCCTCTTTTCTTTCTCCTGAATACATAATTCTTAGAAGCAGAATCAAAGCTTTCCAATCAGCTTTTGTTAATGTTGGAAGAGAACTTTGAATAGCTTGGCTGTTGGAGATTGAGTCTGAAATGTTTTGGGTTTCTGCAGTCTACGTTCATCATGCCGTCTGAGATAATGGACCTCGAGGGTTTGTCCTCTTCGTCCTACTTCTCGGAGGATTTATGTTTTGCGAATGAGGTACCAACAATTGTGCATTCCCAGTTGCAGACTTGCAGTTCAATTGGTCGTTTATTTAGACCTAATTCGCTGTTTTATTATATTAACATACTCTCTTTTCTCTTTATATTTTGTTATGAGATTCTTCAGATTCTTATTAACTTTTTTCTCTTTAGTTCTCATCATATTTATTCTATGTATTGACAACTTTGGCAGAGGCAAGTTGGCTTTTGGAAGTCAGATAACATGCCTGATAATCATGGTCAGTGTCATCAATCTATAACTGCTGTCTTTCCGTTTGGTTCATACGGAGCATTTGCTTGCAGTCTTACCAATTAATTCTTGTCTAACTTGTCTTGAAACCAGTGCTTCAGAGGGCATTAATGATTAGCTTTGAGAATATTTTGTCTTTGGTAAAAATTCACTCCTAGAATACTATTGAACTAAGATGCCATTGCAATCAATCCATCTCTGTGACAGAACACCTGACAGTTAAAAATTGTGTGTTCTTTTCTTGGTACCCAACCTGTCAAAAAGTTTTCATTGCCGTTTTCTATTGCCATTTCAGTCGAGAAGTTTCTAGTTGAATTGATGCCGAAAATTGATTTTTTACCGTCGGCTCTAGTTATCATCTTATGTACCGATAAATTAATCAAATTTAGCTTGAGTTTTCAGAAGTTACTCACCTTCCCTGAAGGAATTCTGATATGTGGTGTTGTGGTTGGTTTTACTGGAACGAAATAGTTCAGAATTTTGAGTAGGGGAAGAAGTGGCGATGGCCATTGTTGATGCAAGAAATGGATCAACCTACTCCTGCCTCGCTGAGCTTCCTTCGCGATCCCTCTCGAAATATTGTGGCCTGCACAGGAAGAGGGTAAATGCAAAGGGACACCGGTGTGATGTCGGCCGAACAGTCTCCGATGCTTAAGTCAGTTAAGTAGGAGCGTACTGTTGTAATTTAGACAGCGTGAGGGCAAGATTGTCATTACCTTTTGGAGGGGGATGCCCTTGTATTTATAGTAGCATTGAATGTGTTTGTTGGTGTTTGTCAATGTGGGATAAATGTTGCTGCCTCTAGGAGTTTGACAGGTGTCCTGTGGTGGTCCCGGATAGCATTTATGACTTGTCAGTAAGCCTTGCCGACCAGATTTGGTCTTCCTATGTCGTTCTTGGCTTTGTTGGCGTAATCTGAGACTTTCCTGGGACTGGTGGAGCGGGAACAGGGCAGATTGGTCCGGGCCTTTGACCAGGCCGACCAGTTTAGGTATGAACAGAAGTCCCCTAAGTCGTTGACTGAGGTGGATTGCCTCGGTTGAGGGCTTGTATTGTGATTGTCGGCCTGTTCTGGTGCGTAGTATGCCAGTCCCTAGTCCCCCAAGCCCTTGATAGAGGAGAAAACCGAAGGATGGGAGTTTAAAACTGGCGTTGGACGGGTGTAAGTGGGTGGCCGATCGACCTGGGGGTACCCTGCAGGCCGACCACCTTGGTCGATCAGCTTGCGCGGGACCTTACACGATGAGGTGACCGATCGGCCTAGGGGGTACCCTGAAGGCCGATCACATGTCACTTTGGGTACCATGGTGATCACCTTTGTCGGTCAGCTTGCGCGGGACCTTACACGATGAGGTGGCCGATCGGCCTAGGGGGTACCCTGAAGGCCGATCACTTGTAACTTGGTGCCAAGGTGAAGGATGTCACCTTGGTCGGTCAGCTTGCGCGGGACCTTACACGATGAGGTGACCGATCGGCCTAGGGGGTACCCTGAAGGCCGATCACATGTCACTTGGTGACAAGGTGAAGGATGTCACCTTGGTCGGTCAGCTTGCGCGGGACCTTGCACGATGAGGTGACCGATCGGCCTAGGGGGTACCCAGAAGGCCGATCACATGTCACTTGGTGCCAAGGTGAAGGATGTCACCTTGGTCGGTCAGCTTGCGCGGGACCTTGCACGATGAGGTGACCGATCGGCCTAGGGGGTACCCAGAAGGCCGATCACATGTCACTTGGTGCCAAGGTGAAGGATGTCACCTTGGTCGGTCAGCTTGCGCGGGACCTTACATCACCTTGTAGTGCGTTTTAAATGCGCGTGTAAATCGAGGTGACCCTTCCGCTTATCGAGGTCGAAGTGACGGTTGGGCTGGCCGACCATGGTAATAACGGCTAGTTTTTTAACCATGGTTAGAATTGGCAAGTATAAAAAGAGTGAAGTCAAGTTCACTTTTTACTATGTATCCTGCGGGGCTGTCCCTGAGCTTTTCTATGTATCCTGCTTCCACAGGGTCGTCCCCGAGTGCCGATTCAGTGACCGTGAGCGTCTCTGTTGTCTCGGTCGGCCTCTGGTTGGTTTTAGTGAGGGAGGTGGCATAACACGTCCGGGCTGAGAGCTGGTCTCCCTGTACCTGGCCCGGTCCTAAAGGTGTTGGGAATTTCATAAGCAGGAGGTGGGTGGATACGATGGCTCGTATCTGGTTGAGTAGGCCCCGACCAAGAATCGCGTTGTAAGCTGTTGGACAATCGACCACAAGGAAAGTAGTCAGTGTGGTGGTGGTGAGGGGCTCGGAGCCCATGGTGATTGGTAGAATGATAATTCCCCTGGGGAGGACAGAATCTCCCGAAAAACCAAGAAGTGGCGTGACATTGTGGTCTAATTCTTTCTCGTTCAAACCTATTCTTTGAAAAGCATCCCAAAAAAGTACGTTGACCGAACTGCCAGTATCGACGAGAATGCGGCCTACGTCGCAGTTTGATATTAGCGCCCGAATGATCAGGGGGTCGTCATGGGGAAAAACGATGCCCCGCTCCTCCTCCTCCGAGAAGCTGATAGGTTTCCATCCGGCCTTTGCAATCTTGCCGGGTCGGCTGGCGCCGATGCTGAGTACCTGGCTGGATTGCGAAGCCCTGTTGAAACCCTTCCTGGCCCGGTTTGAGGTGATGGGGGAAGATAAGGTCGGGCCTCCACTGATGGTATTGATCTGAAGGCGCGCCGGGGCGGCCTGTGCTCGGGTCAGAAATTGATCGAGTCTGCCATCGCGGACTAGCTGTTCAACTATGTCCTTGAAGGCGATGCATTCTTCAATGGTATGCCCATTGTACTTATGGTACTGGAAAAATGCCTCCTTGTTGATGACAGGTCGGTAGTTTGGGTTTCTTGGCTTGGGCTTCGGGATCATCTCCTCCACACTCAATAAGACATTGTCGAGGGTCGTGTTTAGGATCGTGTATGTCTCAAACCGGCGCCTGGGGCCTGCGCCCTCTACTACCAATCCTCTGCCCTCCTGAGGGTTCCCGCGGTGAAAGTCGCGGTCGTTGCGACCTGAACGTCCCCGCTTCTCCTGATTGCGAGAATCAAAGTGAAGCTTCCTCTTCCCGGTCTCGGAGCGACTGTCGTCGTGATTATGGGAGTTTGGTTGAGCTCTTCCCGAGCTTGTGGTTGGGGGGTTGGGCTGAGTGACTCTGCTCTCCTTTGGAGGAGTGTGGAAGAACTCGGCCTTCGCATGGATGCTTGCCTTTCTCATAAGTTCGGCATAGCTTCCCCACTCTTCCGTATGGGCCGCGTATTTGAAAGGAGACTCTTTGAGACCGCTCCGAAAGGCATTGAATGCGGCCTTGTCGTCTGTATCCTGGCAGCGGGAGTACTCTAAGCTAAACCTTGCGGCATATTTTTGGAGGGTCTCGTCCTCCCTCTGCCTGATGGAGAACAGATCGTCCGTGGACACGAGCCTGATTGTTTGGATCATGAACTGACTTAAGAACGTAGAGTGTAGATCCTCAAGGGAATCGATCGTGCCTGGCGGCAGACGGTAGAACCAGTTCAGGGCCGCGTCGGTGAGGGTGGAGCTGAAAATGAGGCACTGTTCGTCTTCCGAGGCATCGCGGTATGCCAAGGCAGAAGTGTAGTTGTTCCAGTGGGTGTTGGGGTCTCCTTTCCCGGTGTACAGAGCAATCTTGAAGGGCTTGACTCCAGTTCTGTGACGGGAGCGGAGGAGTCTTTCTGAGAAGGGGCCAGGGTTGGCCTTCTTCAAGGCTGGCGCCTTGCTCCTATCTTCCTTGGCCTCCAAGGCGCGCACTCTTTTCAGGAGGGCCTCAATCTCCGCGCTCTGATCGCTGGGCAGTTGGGTAGAAGTCTCATTCGGCCGTCGGTCCTTGTCCTGGCGGACTTTTGCTTCTCTGCCTTTGGAGTAACTACCGGCCGTTGAGTCTGTCTCGTCCGGACGATGCTCTCGTGAGTGGGTTTCGTTCTTCCTGGTTGTCTGGCAACCTCTGTCCCTTGGCTCGTGGTCCGGGTGTTCCGCGGCGACCTGGCGGTCGGTGGAGCCGTGATGCCGTATTAACGAGGTCCTCTCCTCTGACGTTTCGTAGGAGAGCCTAGCTGGCACGACTTGGCGTTCTTCCAGCAGCTGTCGGGCATCCCGGTGGATCTTGGTTCCTGAGGGTCCTGCCCCCGTCGGTTGGATAAGGAGGCGACCGGAAGAAGTAGGGTTCGGCCGTTGCTGTCTCCGCGGCTGGTCCGATGACCTCTCGACTACAATGTGCGCAACATGTGGCCTGTCTGCCTGTCTCTCCTCGACCTGTAAGCGGTCGGCCAATTCCTTTCCCGGTTGCCCCTCGCGTTGGGACATCCTCACGAGGGCAACCGTGTTTGCGTACTGTTCCGTTAGGAGTTGGTTCTTCGCGTCGATTTTGGCATTGTGGGCCTTCAGCGCGGCCACCTCGGGCATCAAGTCGTCCAGAGTCTGCCGGTAGGCATCTGGGACGCTCCCGGTTGTGTTTCCCCTAGTGAAGGGGGTGTGATTGAGCTCTCCTTCGTCTCGTTCGTCCGACATGACCTTTGGCAAGATCCGGGACGGCTGATCTGGTGAGAGAGCGTGGGCTGTTGTTTCAGATTCCCAGACGGCGCCAATCTGTTGATGCAAGAAATGGATCAACCTACTCCTGCCTCGCTGAGCTTCCTTCGCGATCCCTCTCGAAATATTGTGGCATGCACAGGAAGAGGGTAAATGCAAAGGGACACCGGTGTGATGCCTGCCGAACAGTCTCCGATGCTTAAGTCAGTTAAGTAGGAGGGTACTGTTGTAATTTAGACAGCGTGAGGGCAAGATTGTCATTACCTTTTGGAGGGGGATGCCCTTGTATTTATAGTAGCATTGAATGTGTTTGTTGGTGTTTGTCAATGTGGGATAAATGTTGCTGCCTCTAGGAGTTTGACAGGTGTCCTGTGGTGGTCCCGGATAGCATTTATGACTTGTCAGTAAGCCTTACCGACCAGATTTGGTCTTCCTATGTCGTTCTTGGCTTTGTTGGCGTAATCTGAGACTTGCCTGGGACTGGTGAAGCGGGAACAGGTCAGATTGGTCCGGGCCTTTGACCAGGCCGACCAGTTTAGGTATGAACAGCCATGACTTGATAGTGTTGATCCATGTATGATATGTATAATTCCAGTGATAAAGATAGGAAGTCGAGGACTGAATCAGAGGAGATTACAATATCAATTTTTATTGAGCTAATTACTTGTAGATCTGTGATACAGAGTCATTTTAATCCGAGTCTTTTGGTGTTATTATTATTAATTTCGTGGCACCTCTTCCTTCTTGGAAATGTCCATTTCCATTAGTCTCATTTTATACATATTTAGAAGAGCCTATGATTTCATTCTTCTTAATGAAATTATAGATTATTCATATGCATGCCCAAAAATTAAACGGGCTGCCAGACATTTGTCATTGCCCCTAATTCTAAGTTACACCAAAACTGATAATGCATTTCATTGTTCATAAAAATTATGGCATATGACGAGTAATTTCTGAATGAATATGACCACTGTATGAACTAGAGCTGTCAGCCCCCTTTTTTGTGCCTGTAGAAAAAAGAATGATATAAGTTATGCCTTTTATTATGACAATGGATTTTGCTTCTAATAACGAATAAGTGCTGATTCGAATCTTGTGAACAGAAAGTAAGAAGTCACCCGCTTCATCATCTCTGGAGAAGTATCAGAAGGTGAAATCTCTGGACCAGCCTGATTTTTTCCCAATGCGAGACTTGAAAGTGCATCCCAGCTTCAATAGACAAGCCGTGGGAGCAGAGAGAGCCTTAAATAAGTCCTTGACTTTTTCGAGGGCCATGCACCATGATTCAGGAGCAAGATCTAATGTAAATGTTGAGACAGCATCTAATTTCGGAGAAGGTGGTAAAGTCAATATGATGGGAGCTCAGTATGAGAGTAGCCTTTTCTCAAGTTCATTGTCGGAGCTATTTAGTAGGAAGTGTAAGTCTTCTGGATTCAGTCCTCCATATGTGCACATCTGTTTCCAGTGCCAGTTAATGTGCTTGAACTTTAAAGGAACTATCAGTCAACTACTTAATTAATACTGTGTTTTTCACTGTAGTGTCGTTTAAAAGATTTGATTTTATTGCTTATTTGCAACGTTTTTTTTTGCTGAATTCTGCTGTACTGATATTATTGTCAAGCAGTATGGACATTTTGCTGATACTCACTATGATAGGGCAGTAGTTTCTTTGATGGATTCTGTTTTGATGGTTTTTTCTATGTGATTTTTGTTGAAAATCAAGGTTTTTTTATGCAGTAAGATTGTCGTCGAACACTGCATATGGACATTCTGTTGATACTATTGCCTCCCACTATGATGAAGAAGAAGCTTTGGAATCCCTTGAAGAAATCGAGGCCCAAACGATCGGAAACCTCCTTCCTAATGATGAGGAGTTGCTTTCTGGAGTTACTGATGGGCTTGACTATAATGTCCAGCTCAGTCCTGGGGATGAAATGGAGGAGTTGGACCTTTTTAGCACTGTTGGAGGGATGGATTTGGGAGAGGATGGTTTTACAGCCGGACTGAAGGATTCTAAGTATCCTGGAGGAGTTTCTAATGGTCTTCCATGCATTGCTTCAATGGTTAGTGAACAACCTTATGGTGAGCACCCTTCTCGGACATTGTTCGTGAGGAATATAAACAGTAACATTGAAGATTCTGAGTTGAGAACCCTGTTTGAGGTATGCTACATATTTTAGTTGTGGGGTATATAAATATAGTATTACATGTTGTTTGTTCATCGACTATTGAAATTTTAAAACTGGAATATGCAGCAATATGGAGATATTCGGACACTTTATACAGCCTGCAAGCATCGCGGTTTTGTTATGATATCCTACTATGACATTAGAGCAGCCCGGAATGCAATGAAAGAACTGCAGAACAGACCATTGAGGCGCCGGAAGCTTGACATACATTACTCAATTCCAAAGGTGAGCTGCCATGATGTCAATGCCTATAGAGTTGATAGAAATCTGTTATTTTACCATCATGATGGTTACTTTGAGCATGCCAGTATATTTGGTAATTATCTTATACGAGTAATTTTATATTGGTAGTTTGTAATATCTTTATATTGTGCATGGACTTTCCATTGACGTATCTTGTGGGTTATCTCTCGTCAGGACAATCCATCTGAGAAAGATGTTAATCAGGGCACTCTTGTCGTATTTAACTTGGATTCTTCTGTTTCAAATGAGGAATTGCACCAGGTTTTTGGTGTCTATGGAGAAATCAAAGAGGTGACCTTATTTTACATTTTTTTATATTTGTGCATGGCAAAAGCAAAGCCTCTAATGCTTTGTCACTTTCGTGCCTGGAATGCAGATCCGTGAAACCCCAAACAGAAGTCAACGTAAATTTATTGAATTTTATGATGTTAGAGCTGCAGACGCTGCTCTTAATGCCTTAGACAGGAGTGATATTGCTGGGAAGAAAATTACACTTGAGCCAAGCCGTCCTGGAGGAGTAAGACGGAGGTATTGTCCTTGAACAATAACTTTGCTTCGTTGCTAGTGTATTTGTTTTCCGCAATACTTTCTACACTTCTATGAAAAAAAAAAATGCCGAGTAATCTAGCACTATGCTTAACTGGGTATTAACTTTAGTGCCATTTTTGATATATTACTAATTTTCCTTTCGTTGTATACTTGTTTTTTGCATCCAGCTCTGGGCTACAGTTATCTCCAGACTCGTTAGAGAAAGATGAATATGGCCTTCATTTGCAGCAGAGTAGCCCTCCTAACTCTATCACTGGTTTTTTGGGTAAATTATTTTTCTTTAAAAACCTCATGCTCATCGAACCTAGTTCAGATTATTTGGTCTCACAAAGGTCTTTAACAGGCCCAACTTCACATGGAGCGGTTACATCAAGTTGCACAGATAATGGAGCTATCATGGCTGTACACTCCTCAGTACAAGCTCGGTCCCTTGAAAATGTGTTCCAACATGGGATATCTTCAAGTGTTCCTAACACCTTACCTTCTGTGAAGAGAGCTAAATCAGTTGCCCATCAGTCTGGCATTACTGAGTCCAATCATTACATGGACTCGCTGAACTTTGACACCCATGGCACATCAGCCTTTCATCCTCATTCACTTCCAGAGTATCATGATAACTTAACTAATGGTGTCAACTGCAGCTCACCAGGCAGTGCAAGTATCAATGTCAGAGCACCAGAAAGAATTGATAACAGGCACTTTGCCAGAGTAAGCTCAAATGGACACTCAATTGAACTCAATGAAGGCGGTAAGTGAATGAAACCCAGAATGAACACTTACTATAATTTTCTTCTCCGTTTGTTATCTTTTATTATTTTGGTCATCTGTATTTGCTATCTTCCTCAGCTTTTGGCTCTACTAGCAATGTTAACTGCCCTATGCCTGGACATCCTTATGCATGGAACAGCTCCTATCACCCACATTCTCCAGGAATGCTGTGGTCGAACTCACCATTTTCTTCAGCTCATCCCATTTCTACCATCCATCCCGCGCAGCGAGTTCATGGACTTCCTAGAGCCCCTTCTCACATGTTAAACTCAGCTTTATCCATACATAACCATCATGTAGGGTCAGCACCAGTAGTTAATCCTCTCTGGGACAGACGTCATGCATATGCAGGGGAATCCCCTGAGGAAAATGGATTTCAACCAGGCTCTCTTGGGAATATGAGAATCTCAAACAACTCGCCACATTCAATGGAATTTTTTTCTCATACCATTCTTTCCCATGTTGGTGGAAACAGCATGGACCTGCCGATTGTCCACAAAAATGTAGGACACCAGACCCATCAACAGAGTTGCATGATGTTTCCTGGAAGTGGCCAGATGAATCCCACTATGAATTCATTTGATCCACCTACGGAACGTGCAAGAAGTCGTAGAAATGAGGGCAGTGCTAATCCGGCTGACAATAAGAAACAGTACGAACTTGATCTTGACCGCATAATGCGCGGGGATGACAACCGAACAACACTTATGATAAAGAACATTCCCAACAAGTAAGTGACTCTAAATAGAAAGAAATTTCATATTTTCAATGGCTCCTTTTATTATTTTCTCCTTGAATGATTATTGGATCAATTACTTTGACCCAACAGGTATACTTCAAAGTTGCTATTGGCTGCGATTGATGAACGCCATCGAGGAACTTATGATTTTATTTACCTGCCAATTGATTTTAAGGCAAGTAATTCTTGTTTGGATTATTTGCTTTGATATTGTTATGAACTGGAACTGCCAAGTGGCAAGTTAATTTACTTTGTTGCTGTATGATGAACTTTGTCTTCGTATCTGTTGCAGAACAAATGCAATGTGGGGTATTCTTTCATCAATATGACTGATCCTAGGCTGATAGTTCCATTTTACCAGGTTCCTTTTCTGTGAAGCTTTAAGATGATTTAAAAAAAAAAAGAAAAAAAAAATTTGTGAAAATTAAAGCTAAAAGAATTGTTCAATTTATGCAGTCATTCAATGGGAAGAAATGGGAAAAGTTCAATAGCGAGAAGGTGGCATCACTTGCATATGCCCGAATTCAAGGAAAAGCAGCTCTGATTGCACATTTCCAGAATTCAAGCTTGATGAATGAGGATAAGCGATGCCGTCCTATTCTCTTCAATACTGATGGCCCAAATGCTGGTGATCAGGTACTAGGATGGTGACATAACATACACACTTAATTCAAATGGCAGTAAATGTACTCACCCTTCTTGGCCAGCAGGTGCCTTTCCCTATGGGTGTTAATATTCGTACAAGACCTGGAAAAAGTCGAAGCATCACCTATGAGGAGAACCATGTTGGAAGCCCACCAAATTTTGGAGATGCAGAGAGTTCTAGCAATGGAGAGACTTCTGCAGGTCCTGCTAAGGAGTCCGACTGAGCTACGCAATTTTTTTGGGGCACTAACCATACAGTACAGAAGATTCTAATTTGGTTCCACCCTGAGTCCGACTCTTTCATCACGGATATTTAGGGTGGCTGAAGGGGGACGATGAAAGTTTCTTTCGGCCTTCCTTGCAAGCCTGTTTAAAATCTCAAGAGGATGAATGCTTGGCCAATGCTAAGCGATTTTCCAATTTTTTTTTCCTTTCACTATTTTTTCTTTTAATCTGAATCAGTTAGGCAAAAAGATGAAAGACGAAAAGGAGCATCAGATGGAGCTTCGAAATTTTGGCTGGTCTAAAGAGTTACATTATAACTGAGAAAAAAAAAAAAAAACCAAGCCCATGTGTATAGAGTTTCTTAGCAGTGAAAACTGTAAACTGCGGTATGATGAGAGGCATATAACTGCTGTATGTTTTTTTTTCTCCCCATTTTTCAGATTTTCTTTCCTGATTATGTACTTGCGTGTTATTTAGTTCTTTGGGGAGGCCATTTGTAACTACCGATATAAAGAATTCCAATTTTTTTTTTCTTTTTGATTAAATGAACTCATTGATTTTATGTTTCCAGTATTTGTCCGAGTCGAGCCCTTGCGAGTAACACGTAAAAATCTCCAGTTTTTGCACTTTTGAAGTTGGAAATGTTTCCAATTTTAAACAAAGAGAGCATTGTAAAAAAAACAGAACTTTTGGCATAAGATATCAACAGAGCTCAACAAAAATCGAGACCCGAAAATGATTGACATACAGAACAGAAGAATAGTTCTGTTTAAATACCAATTTCTTATGGACAAGAGGAATACCAGATGACGTCCTGCTCTTAACAGTTAGTAAAGTCCTGAATTGGTAGTTCCAGCTGACCCTTTTTTTTTGTAGGCAATGTTTGCCTTACTGGCTTCACTCAACAGCTTAAAAGTATTTTGAACAGTTGAGAACAAAGTTACATTCTTCAAATAAAAAAGAGATTTGGCCTTTACAGCATCTAAGTCCAGTCCACACATTCATCTTGTCTCAAATCACTAAACCCGGACATTGCCAATTGCCTGTGAGGTACATAAACAAGAACCTAAATTAAAACTTCCTTCTAATCACAATAAACCACATCATATCATCCAGGACGCCAACATTCTAATGAAAATCGTAAAGCAATTGGTGTCTTGGATGTGGAGGTTTTTACAAGGTATAATCTTTCCCTGTTTTGAAAGGTATAGGCTGTATAGCAATAAGCATAAACTCTTAAACACCTAAAAGAATATGAAAGATCCACTTACAGGAACAGGCGTGAGTATCACTTCGGGTAGAGAATATCGTAGTGACCTGGTCGATATAGCAAGGTAATAAAGGGACTAACTTTCTCAGAGCCCTCACTAGCCTTTGAAAGATCGCTACCAGCAGGAACAAAATCATGATGATTCACACTAACACTACCGTTATCACAGGAGCTGCGGTCAAGGTACACAACACGGATTGCCACACCCAATGCATCTGACAGGGCAGTGATGTGCACGTGGTCACTTTCTTCACCCATTGGTTCCACTGATGACTTGCAAAACTATACCAAGACAAAGACCATGGCAGAGAGGTCAGATATGCTCATAACCATGGAATTCTCATATTGCTTCTCAAGTTCTCAGAATTAAACTTTGAAGGATTGAAAACCGCACAGGACTAATTATTCTAATTTAATGCAGAGAACAAAATTAGCAGCAGACCACAACATGGATAATGTAGATAAGAAGTAAAGAACTACTGATTTCTTGACAAGGTAAGCTAATTGAAACACATCAGTAGATCTTATACTATATTGATTTATTCATCTCCATATTCTTTATCAACAAACTTTGTGTGGCACCATAAATGGAATAATCAGGCCAACCAACTAAAAGGCCATGCACTGATGATTTCTTGACAAGGTAAGTTAATTGAAACACATCAGTAGATCTTATACTATATTGATTTATTCATCTCCATATTCTTTATCAACAAACTTTGTGTGGCACCATAAATGGGATAATCTGGCCAACCAACAAGAATTAAAAGGTCATGCACTGAGAGACGTCTGAAAAAGTGCTTAGTGAACAAACCTGCTCTACTGTTCCATTGGTCAATCCCAATATAAAAGGTTCAAAAAACTCTGTGCGCTTCCGTATTTCACCAGAGGTGACAAATCTGAAAAACATCACAACTAACCAAACAAAAAATGGTCAGGCAACAGGCGGATAAAACAGCACATTAAGAACTGTGCCATTTGAGCTCACTCACCATAGTTGGATACTGACTGATCTCTGCTCCTGAGTATGAGCTCATCGTGACTGTAAGAAATAACAAATAACGTTTATAGGAGTTATGCACGCAACTCAATAGCATCAGAGGACACTTCTTATTTTAACAGAAAGCCAAGGAAAAGGAACTATCACCACCTTATGGATTCTTCATTCCCTTGAAGAACACTGTCCAGCTGCCCAAGGAATAGCTGAAAAAAAATTCAACAGGAAATTTGAGATCCCTAGTATTCCTAGTTTATTTCAAAGATTAAACATTGAAAAAATAAATAGTCTGGTCAAATATTATGAACAGGAAAACATCCACAGTTAATTGAACTATCTGGAATATGTGGCTGATCTACTTCTGTATGTTTCACCCACAATTATTGGAATAAGGGCCTTATAAGCACAAATTTAAAATAAACAATCCTTATGTCCTAAAAATTTGCATGAAGACATCCTCGTTCAATAAATAACTATGCGTAAAGAAGTGCATATTTCATGAGATCTAGAAACATAAATGTATTATCTTTCTTGCCTAACCAGTTCACCCGCTATAGGATGAACACCAGATCTTGGATGAGATAATCACCTATCAATGCATGCATTGCTTGGTAGTATATATTGAAGTGTGTAAGACTGCACAAACAGGTATGCTTTTAAGCTTATATTTCATTGATAAGATAGGTGCCTTATATACAGTAAAGACTTCCTAATATGTACGATGGTTAGCTTGCTCCTAAAGTATAGGAATTGACAGGATAGTATAAACTGCCTAAATAGGAAGATCCTAGGATCCTAGAAGATACATGTAAATCATATGGCATCTATACTGATCTGATTGGATCCTTAGGGTCTAACAAAGTGAGCGTCAAATGATAAAAGCATGAGCCTACGAGTTAGCTTTGGATGGTTATGCAACTTAATTCCATGTTAATCGGTGGCAGATCTATGTATTACTGTGGCAAATGAAATCATATATATCATGGCAGAGACAGCTCTGGAAGATGGACAAAAATATGTGCTTCCATATTCATATGCAATAAAAGCATGAAATACATGATGTAGGGCTATCAGCCATAGCGTTTAATCACCAATACCTTCAATAGTTGATCATACAAAAGACTTATTCATTTGCAAACTGTCAAGTAGTTTTAGTAACAGAAAGAGCTTACACCTGATGCCAACGGCTTTAATCAATATCAGAAATGCACTCGAATTATTATAAGTGAATGTATCCATCATACAGAGCACAAGTGCAGAAGATTTACCGCAAAAAAATCCTCGAAAGTAAAGTCCGCATAACCCAAGCTTTGAAGTGTTTTTCTACACTGTTCAACATTGGCCTTGACACGGTCGACTTCACTTTGATCTTGTGATTCCAAAATATGCTCCTAATTCGATAGGCAATAATATGTTAACAGCTAAAAGACCAGAATATATACTTGCATCCAACAGGAAGCTTGCAGGTTGACACCAGATATACAAAAGTCAAAGCAGTCCCAAGGAGAATATACAAATACATACAAGATATGAGAACATGAAGCTTCGGAAGAAACAGTTCCCATCTCCACGTGTTCGCCGAATGGCAGCATATTGGCCTCCAAGCACCTGCATCAAGGATAGTTACAACTTACAATTTGCTCCATAATACGAGACAGATTTGGGAAAAAAATAAAAGAATAATAAAAAGAAGAAAAAAACTAAAGAACAGACAACAGTTAGAAAACCTTTATTTTCTCCAACAAGATAGCACTGCCTGATTGATACTCAGCTGCCAGTGATGAGAGTGGTTGCTGAAGAAAAGAATAATGAAAACCTCTTTGCATGACATGCATGGAAAGTAAATTAATGATTGGTCTTGAGTTAGAGGATTGCCTTGTCCCCAAGAAAGGGAATCTTCTCAGCCTCCTCAGCTCGAATTGCAGAGTGTTGCTGCATGATATCTTGGTCCCCAAAAGTTGCCCAGTCATCAAACTCAGGTGTTGCAACTGATGTTGCAGACTCAGCTTCCCCGTCCACTTTTTGGACCACATCCTGATTCTGCATTGTCTATTAACACAAATTGAAACAAAGAAACACCCCAGTTCAAACAAGGTTTTGCCCTAATTCTTCCATCACTTAAATTATGTAAATTTTCAATTATAATTCGATAGCCACATACTAGAAACCCCAAAGCCTACCAGTATGATTAGATTTCAAGCATTAGGTAAATTCCCCACTCTACATCCATATCAATTCACAGCAGAACGAAAGAAACAAAGAAACCAGATGCTCAAGATTACATTTCCTGGCCGAAACCCATTAATCTACTTGCAGGCCGCCATTGAAACCAGCAGTAAGGAAGAAAAATTTAGAAAGTAGAAAGAAGCTGATGTATCTGCCCACATACCTGGGAATGGAAACAGCACCGTGCCGGATGTATCTCTGGGATCGAATTAGAAATGGAGTGGCCTTCTTTTCTGAAGTGTTTATGATGATGATGATGAGGAGGAGGAGGAGGACTTGAGGGATTGATTCAGAGAGGGAAAAAAGACGCTTCGCGGTGGAGTCCAGCGTATGAAGTGACGTTTTCTTTCTGTTTGGATGTCAGTTTTGTACTCTGCTCTTTCCTTTTCAGTTTAATTCACCTTTTTTACCCATTTATTTATTTACTAATTACCGCTGTTTGGATGTCAGTTTTGTACTCTGCTCTCTTCTTTACGGTTTCCTTTTTAGTTTAATTCATCTTTTTCACCCATTTATTTATTTACTAATTACTTCTGTTTGGATGTCAGTTTTGTAATCTGCTCTCTTATTTACGGTCCCCTTTCTGTTTAATTCACCCTTTTCACCCATTTATTTATTTACTAATTACTCGGCAGAAAAATAAATACACGCTTTATTTCATGCCTGCCTCGATTTCATGCCCCAGATTCCACTTAATTTTTTCACTGTTTTACTTTCTGTGTTTAACTCTCCTACCGTGACGACTTTCCGTAATGAGAATTTTTTGTTTATCAAATAAGCAAACATTATAACGGAATGAAAATCCACAAATAAAAACTTAAATAAGATATAAATATATACATAAATAATATCAAATTCATGTGAATACAAGTCCAATAATATAAGTTTAACACAACTTAAAAGTAAACGTAGATCTAAAAAATAGAAAGTCGTCATCGTCCAAACCGCCGTCTTCAAACGCCGCACAAGCTGCCACAAACCAACAAACACAAAACCACCAAAAGTAAGGAAAGTATTGGTGTAACCGAAAAAGTCAGCGGAAAATAGGGGTGAGCAAGTCGTTCGCGCAAAGAGCGCTCCCATAATTCATTTGACAGGTGCATAACCCATTTTGAAGACAATCTAGTGCCGAAATAGTAAATGGGTTAAGAGGTGGAATTTGGTGGTACGGTGATCAAGGTCCAGTGCCATCAAAAACTTTGGATGAAATAAGAGGAAAGGATTGAGGCATAGAGGAAAGAATTTGAAATGAAGATGGGAGGATAGATCTAATAGGCCATTGGAAATCTCCAAGAAAGGAGAAAGGAAATCCTCCACAATGGGAGGGGCCAAAAGAGTGCCACTTTGGACAGAGAGCATAGCCGAAAAACAACAAACAGAATAACAACCAAAAGCCATAAATTCGAAAGGAAAGCAAACTAGCTAAAAAAAATAAAAATAAAATAAAATACTAGCTGAGAAATGGGGGGACAAAACAAAACACCAGAAAAACAAAAACAAAAGAACTTTGAAGAAAAAGGGAAGAGAGGGAAAGGCCAAAGGGGAGATGGGATGAGTACAACAAAAACTTGGGGGAAGGAACAAACACCATAAAAACAAAAACAAAAAAACAAAAAAACAAAACCAAAAACAAAACCAAAAAAACAAAAACAAAAAACTTGGAAGAAAAAGGGAAGAGAGGGAAAGGCCAAAGGGGAAGGGGAAGACAGAAGGTGGGGGGAGGGGGCAGAGTTCTTACTTAGATCTGCACCCAAAGAGGCGAAGATCAAAGAAGAAACTCACCCCCAATGCTAGGGCTGGCTGGGAGTTTATCTTTTAGAGAGAGAGAGAGAGGAAAGGAGAGGAGAGAGTAGACTTTTCAAACAGTGTCTTATAGCAATGAGAATTTTCTAGGGCATAGGAATAATGAATAAGATGGGCTTGGATTCATTCAATTAAATTTAGGCTAGACCCAATTTTGGAATTGTATGGTAAATCAAGTCTAGGTCGGACTCAATTTTTTTTAATTTGTTTTATAATCGTGGTGCCAATTAGCTGTCGGCATTGGGGCATATTTTTTGGGCTTGGGTCGGGCCGGGCTGGGCTTATGGAATCATTTTTAAAGTTACGGGTCGGGTTAAACGGGCTTATTTATAAATATAAGAGTACAAACTCTTTATCAGGCTTTTTGGGTCGAGCCTACTAAGCTCACTTAGGCTGGGCTCAAGTGGGCTTTTAGAAATAAATTATTTTTCAAATTTTAAAGTTGAAAAAAAATATATGGATGTGATTTTATTTGTCTTCATACCGAAACTTTAGACAAACAATTTTCATTTATTTATTTCAATTGTGGGTGTATATATTCTTATTGTTTAATTAGCCTAATCTAATGTCTTATATACTAAGACCAATTATATATGTTCAAACTTCAAACCCAAGAATACTTTTTCATGGGTTTTAGATGGAAACCAGGAGATTTGTTATTATTTTGCTGTTTCTCGTAATTCACAATATAATTAGTTGATTTATTCGCCATTAAAAACGTATAAAAAATAGGAAGTGACTATTATTAGGCCACAAGAAAAATGTTTGATTAAGAAAGGGACATGTAGGATTTGGAATATAAGACAGTTGGGTAAATAGTAAATGCGTGGAATAATATATGTACTATTTACCGACACCTTCCTGGTATATATAACAACTTGATACGTAGTGTCATTAGTGCCTATTAATATAATGACAATAGTTAGGATTCTTAATTAAGAAAGTTGCATGGAGAGTTAGTTTGTGTTTCTGAGAGTCGGAGGATTGTATTGTATAGTTCGTATAGGTAGGTTAGGCTTTCTACCATTTTTGGGCCGAAAGGGTTATATTGGGTTGGGCGTGGGCTTGGCTTTAGGTTGTATTGGTCTTGGGTGGGTTTAGCTCTTTTAGGTTATTTGGGCTATTATTTTAAAAAAGGCTTGGGTGGGTTTAGTGCCTTTTGGTTATTTGGACTATATATTCGGGTTTATGAGTCTTACTTATATAGGCGGGCTGAGTTGGGCTTACCGGGTCTGGGCCTATCGGGCTTGAACACCCTAAGCCTAAGTCCAGTCCGCTAACTCTTGGGCTGGGCTGGGCTTTTGTCCATCAGGCCTATCAGGCCCCATAAGCCCATGTGCTTTTTTGGCCAAATGGTGAGGGCAAGTGCCATTCCAGTTAAAAAAAAAAACCCCCCCATCCGTGCTTTTTATTAATAAAAATTAAAGAAATTAATGAAAATAAAACACTACATAAATTTATTTAAAAATAAAATACTTAACAATGTGATAGTTTCAAGTAAATTTAAATGATTCTAATTTTAATTTATAAATAATTGGTCTCAAATTTTAATTCTAACAATATATTATGTGGTAAATTTCTTCCTTCCTTATAAATAACAGTCATTAACTGTTTAAGAAAAAAGGAAACAATTAAACTGATGTTAACCTTGTGGTAAGCAAGACTCATCTTGGTGTGAAATTAGAAGAGACGACACGGGAGCTGAGGTCAAGAGAGTTGCCTCCTTCATCAACACCTTGAGTGTTCCAATCTAGACAGAGATATGGTGAAATTTTCCCCCTCATCTTCCTCTCTAACGACGTCTTCTTCTCTAACGACATCTTCCTCTCATCTAGGAAAGAAGGTGAACGTGAAGTGCGATGAGGATGACACCAAAACTTTGACAAAAAAAGGAAAAAACCCCAAAACTCAAAACTTGTCTCTCGCGCACGAAGGCTGTGTGAAGGCTCACTCACTCCCACATCTTCGACAGAGCCGTTACGATCGGCCATTACCCACACCTTCTTTCGATGATCTCCTCTTAGCCATCTCCCTCACCACCATCCTTTCTCCGTTGAACCACCATGATTGAACAACTCGATCGAAATATCCAAGGTTTTCTAAACCAAAAAATTTCGATCTCAATTCCTTCGCCCAACTGTTGCAACCACCACACACTTCTTATTTCCCCAGCCTAATCTCTGCTATCTATGCATTCCCAACCTACAGATCATTTGAGGTACCTAGAGACGGAGAGAGTCGTCGGAGACCACGATGGCAAGAAGCTCGTTAGAGGATCTACCATGGCTAGATGGAAAGATTTTGCTACAATATCTTACATGGTTATCATTATTGTCTGCTTTCTTTTTATTTGATGTCTTATAAATTTTCATATTATTTTCTAGTAGAAAAATCAAGATATCATTTCAAATTATTGAATTTTTATTACTTTCTTCGATTCAGTTGCTCAAGGGTTTTCTAGGCAAAGAGATAGAAGAAGTATTGTGGGAAAGAAAAATTCGGGTTTCACTTTTAAATTCAATTGTGTTCTTCAAATTTTCTATCAAATAGAGCATAGTTATTACATAAGTGCATAATTGTTATTATGTGTGGAAGTTTTCTAGTGTCTAGCCTGGATCTAATGCTTGGAATATCAATAGTTTTTGGATGTTCATTGTTCTAGAAATGTCAAAGTTTGTCTTAGATAGATACTCAATAAAATATAGTATAACATATGGAATATGAGCTACATTGATTTTAACAAATACAATAGTTGTCAATGTAACTATTGTATCTATTAAAATCAACAACTTGTCCCTAGATGTTGCTTTTTCTCCGGATGTCAAATATAGCCTGTGTGAGATCATGCAGATAATTATTAGCTTCTTTTTCCATAAATCTAATATGGGTTCGTATTTCCATTGTTGTTTTCATATTGTTGATGCAAAAATTGTACCAACGAGACCGTAAAGACACGCACGCACGCCAAGACACAAGAAAGTACGTGGTTCACACAAATCGGGCTACGTCCACAGTGTTGCCTTACTCTCATTAGTATAATAGTGTTTTGTTTACATAATACAATTGGCCTAGAGCCTTTAGAGAGAGAAAGTAGAGAGAAGGGAGAGAGATGAGTGTAATCAGAGAGGCCCCTCCTTAATGGGAGAATGGAGTCCCTATTTATAGGAAAGCATCTAGGTTAGGTCATGAGCCTAGTTGGTGGGTTTCAAGGCATGGGCACTTGTGTGATCTTTAAGGTCTTCTGGTGGGCTTGTCCCGTAGTCTAGTCTAGTATTTTGGCAGGCCCGTTGCATGGTCAGATGTCACGTCAACAAGTCCCCCAGTTCTTGACTGAGGCGGATTGCCTCGGTCGAGGACTTTTAAGTAAAGTGTACTGACTAAGCAACTCCTCACTTTTCACTACTCCGCTCTGTGTACCATCAGTCCCCCAAGTCCTCGGTCGAGGTAGGATGCGGAAGAGAAGAAGCCCTATAATGTGTTGTATGTCTGAGTGGATTGATGGTGTAGTGGTTTCGCTCTGGTAGTCCCCCGGTGAGTATGACTCCAGGTAGGAATCTGACTGCATGTGAGTGATTCTTTGATGTATATTTGTGTCATTCGACATAGGAGCTAGGTGTAGTGTTGAAAGTAGGCTCGGTAGATGAGTGACTTGGTATGCCTTAAGCTGAGGTGGGTGCTCGGTAATGCGTCGAGCAGCTTGGTGATGTGTCGAGTGTATGTGGGTGCTCGGTAGTGTGTCGAGCAGCTCGGTGATGTGTCGAGCATATGTGGGGTGCTCGGTAGTGTGTTGAGCAGCTCGGTGATGTGTTGAGCGTATGTGGGTGCTCGGTAGTGTGTCTAGCAGCTCGGTGATGTGTCGAGCGTATGTGGGTGCTTGGTAGTGTGTCGAGCAGCTCAGTGATGTGTCGAGCAGCTCAGTGATGTGTCGAGTGTATGTATGAGTACATGTATGTTGGACACGGATGAGTGTTATTTCAGCATGCACGAGGGCATGTATGTCAGTATGTGCGAGGGCATAAATGTGTGACATGTATGAATGGCATGTATGCCTGAATGCGTGAGGGCATGTATGTGTGACATGTAAGTCGGCATGCGCAAAGGCATGTATATGTGACATGTATGAGTGGCATGTATGTCTGAATGCGTGAGGGCATGTATGTGTGACATGTATGTATGTCATGTATGAGTGACATGTATGTCGGAATGCGCAAAGGCATATATGTGTGACATGTATGTATGTCATGTATGAGTGAAATGTATGTCGGCATGCGCGAGGGCATGTATGTGTGATATGTATGAGTGGCATGTATATCTGAATGCGTGAGGGCATGTATGTGTGACATGTAAGTCGGTATGTGTAAGGGCATGTATGTGTGACATGTATGAGTGACATGTATGTCTGAATGCGTGAGGGCATGAATGTGTGACATGTATGTATGTCATGTATGAGTGACATGTATGTCGGAATGCACGAGGGCATGTATATGTGATATGTATGTATGTCATGTATGAGTGACATGTATGTTGCAATGCGCGAGGGCATGTATGTGTGACATGTATGCGATTAAAGATGGCCAGAAGGGGTTTCTGAGTGGAAGTGTTACCTGGTTGTATTCAGGTGTATCAAGATACATAGCTCGATGCGAGCGAAGGAATGTGGGTGGCAGACCCATGAGAAAATAGATGTGGAGAAGACCCACTGGTCGGGTGTCAAGCAGGTCGAAGAAGAAGTCGACATAGAGGGCATGTTGACCAACCGGGCGTTATAAGTATGTCGGTCGACAATCAAGTTATCTGACAATTCCTGACTATAAGAATCAATTTTGATGATCCGTAAATTCGTAGGATTTAAAAATATATTTGTGTTGCACAAGTAAAGAAATGGAAATAATTTTATAAATAGTGGCATAATAAACATACTCAAAGTGTGTGAGTAATGTGTGTATAGTAAGAATTTAAGCACATAAAGATTACAGCCCAATGTGTTTTTTGGTTTATGAAACTACGACCCAAATGTGTTGTTTGGGTTACAAAATTGTAGCCCAAATGTGTAAAAGTTATGTTTGTTGGGAGCCCAAATATGTAAAAGGTTGGAGCCCAACCGTATGGTGATTCTTTGTGAAAAAATGTTTTTTGGGGTGGGGGTGGGGGGGGGGGGGGGGGGGGGGACAATTAAATTTTTATTTTTGCTTTTGGTATTCAGTCTAAATACATTTGGAGTTTTTGTTTGGCAACCAAAATATGGAAAGTTGTTGAGCCCAGGTGGTTGTGTGAAGCCCAATTTCCAGCCCAACTAAAAGGTAATCAGCCCAAGTGATATGTTTCTAATTCAATAAGTGGGCATAGATATTAGGTGATCGATTGTCGTTAAATGAAATATGTTAGTGAATTAAGAATAAGAGAAATTAATTGAAGAGATACTTATCTTGCTCAGTGCCATGCTCGACATAGACGACAATGGCTCTAACTCGCAGAGACCGCCAGAGGTGGTGACGCGTGGTGGTTGCAAAGGCCAGCGAAGAGAAGAGACAGAGGAACACAGTGGTGGATGGATCTGGCTCCACCGATTAGTGGCGGTGGCGGTGTCGGCGGGAGGCGACAGTAGAAAGGGAGAAGCAAGGGATCTCTGTTCTCTGATGTTTCGTTGTTTTTTTTTTGTGGCTATAGGGGAGATGGATGAGCCTATGGAGTAGAACAGAGGAGAGGAAGAAATGGTGTTGAAAGCCCAGCAGTTTATCTATTTGAATGGAGTCTAGGGCAACTATTTTTTTTTTCCAGATGTGATGGAGGGTCGGTCGGATCAGTTGATTGGGTTTGAGTTGGTTTGTAGCCATATGAGACAGTCGTCGTCTAGTGACAGGACCCACCCCGATTATCGCCTCAATAATCGGGAAGCATCCTGCTCCCGTCTGACAATCGGATCCAAAAGACCGGAAAACCAAAATAATATTACAACGCACCTATTGTCAGACCAGGGAGATTAAACAATTACAACCGACTGGACCTCAAGTCCTTAGTTTCACAGAGCATAATATTACAAAACAAGTTAAAGAACAAATCCTACTCTGTGAACTAACTACTCCGCAACGAAAAACTTTATGCCTCTGTCTCTGCCTCGGCACTAGCCCCCAAACTTGTACCACGACCTGGAGGGTAGTTAAAACAACAAAATGTGAGTGGACCGAAACAAAGGTTTGCATAAAACAGTTTAAGGAATCCGGGATTCGCCCTTCAGTTTTAAAATCCGCATGCATAACCAGTTATAAAAAAACGCGTATTAAACATCTGAAATCCCTTTTTCCGAACACATGGAAAACATTGTAGAAAACTATCATAACTCGTGTAAAATAATATAGTATCATCAAAATCCAGAAACCGTCATTTTGAAACATTAATTACGCTAATCAAGTAAAAAGCGAATTAATAATCACAATCAAACCGTTGGATCCATCCGAGTCTTTAAACTCCATATCAGGCCTTCCCGGGATATCAACTCAAAACATAATCAATAGGCCTCGGGGGTATCACAATAACCGAGTCTTTAAACTCACGAGTCTTTAAACTCAATTTACCGGGCCCGCCCCCGTCATCAATCAACCGGGTCTTTAAACCCAAAATCAGATCCAACAATCAACCGGGTCTTTAAACCCAAAACCATTTATAAACACAATAAGTCAGGATTCAACACGATCCGTTTTCCAAAAATCATTTCGAAATCATATCTTCTCATAATAGGATTTATGTCCGAATTCACATGCAAATTCCATAACATGCAATTCCCGAAAGTCACTTCACAAATATAATCAAAACATCATAAATACGTAACATGCATAATCATATCCAAATACTTCATCAAAACATCATTCATGCATAGGCGAAAACCGTAACCTCGAAATGCGTGAAATACGATATTTATCTCGAAAAGCGTGAAATCACGTAAAACCGAAATAGCATAGTTATCATCATATAATCATGAGTGAAAACACGAGATAATTAAGTAAAATAGTCAAGCATGCACAATTTGGAAATCAAATGTCCACTCACGGTTTTAGGACGCGTCAATCGCGCCCCGTGCGCTCCTCAGTAGCTTCGGAAATGTCCGGGCCTGTAAAAACGTATAAGGAGGGTTACAATCATCCTCAAATAACTCGTAAGATTTTCCCTAATTTTTCCGGATTTTTCCGCGTAATTAAACTTAAAGGACCTAAACTTCCGAACCCTCGAACTTATCCCGTACGACTCCCGATCAACTCGAACCCTAAAGATAAAATGTTAAAAACATTAAAAGGAAGAAAACCTCAGTTGACCGTGATCGGAAAAGACCTCACACGCACCGTCACGCGCAGCCCAAAGTGGCTGCGCGTGAAGGCCACACGCCTGCTACAGTGTCTTCTCCCTCACCCGAATAGCCTGTTAAACGGGCATATTACCCACGACTCAACCCGACCAGCTAACCATCAATTCTCCATCAATTCCTCTCGTTTTTTATCCTAACTTCTTCTCTAATCCATTAATTTTAGGTCTGTATTGGTGATTAACCTCGACTGTCCCTAGATCGATCAAACCCAGACTCGAACAGTCGAACAGGTCAACGTCTGGAACTCACCCAACCTAGCCCCATTTTCAAATTAACTTCACCAGTAGCTTAAGGGAACTTAGACGAACACAAATGCACAACCAATTCGACCAGAACTCACCTGGAAGTCGTCGTCCTCAACACTGGTTTTTCTCTGAAAATGGAACTCAGGTTCCTGGGCAAATAATGATCATTCCCCCTCAATTCTTGCACGGTCGTGTTAGCAAAGATCCCAGAAGACTAATTCCACCCTCAGTTTGGTTCAACTCACCTCAAAACCCAACCTTCGAATTTCCCTCCAAACTGGTTTTTCTTCTTCCCGTCTGTTTCTCTCCACACTCAGCTCTCAACTGATGCACAAATGACCCCCAAATGAAACCTCTCTCCACTCCCATTCACGGTTAATCGATTCAAACAGCCAGCAACTCGTGGGAGACCAACTGAGGTCTCTGAAAATGGTTTCCCGCAAACACAGAAACCATGGCCAATTTTTAATCCCAGCCGTGCTCTATGTGGTTTCAGTCCACCAGCTTTGTTTCCCACTGCCTCAAATGGCTTAAACAATTCATCTGTTCGATCCACTAAGGCCATAAACAATTGGCACGCACAAAACACCACGGCATGGCCGACCAAAATACCCCTCAGTTCAATAATTACCAAAATGCCCTCCAACTTCCGTGACCCGTAACTCGGTCATCCGATGCCCGTTTCAAGCGTGCCGCCTGTCGTTGTACTCGGGGCTTCGAGACGAACCTAACGGTCTTCGGGTCATATGAAAACTAATTGTCGAACAAAAAGTCAACTTTTTCCCTTATAACATCCAAATTACGATAATGCCCCTGAACTTCCGAACGTCATAACTTTCACCACGAACGTCGGAATTGGACGTGCCACCTGTCTATGAACTCGTGACGTTCCGAACTACGGCACGGTCATCGATCAACGTCCGTTCGACCCTACAATAAAAAAGTCAACAATTTGACCACACCAAACATAGGGGTAAAAACGTCATTTTATTCAACATTTAACAGTATTACCTTTTCCAAATTTCCGGGGCGTTACAATCTCCCCCCCCCCCCCCCTTTAGAAATTTTGTCCCGAAATTTCAAGGAAACAAATAGGGGAACTGTTCCCGCATCTGTGCCTCGGGTTCCCATGAGGCTTCCTCCACAATCTGGTTCCTCCAGAGAACCTTTACCAGAGGAATGGTCTTCCGTTGTTGTACCTTATCCTTTCGGTCCAAAATCTGTACCAGCTGTTATTCAAAACTCAAGTCCTCTCGGAGTTCAATAAGTTGTTCCTCCAGAACATGCGATGCATCAAACACATATTTCTGCAACATCGACACGTGGAAAACATCGTGGACCTTCGAAAGTTCTGGTGGTAGTGCTAACCTATAGGAAACTTGGCCAATCCTCTCGGTAATCTCATAAGGTCCGATAAAACGAGGACTCAACTTTCCTCGCCTGCCAAATCTCACTACACCCTTCCAAGGGGACAGTTTCAGAAATACCCGATCTCCGACCGCAAACTCAAGATCTCGAATCCGATGGTCCACATAGCTCTTTTGTCTGTCTTGGGCTGCCTTGAGCCGATCTCGGATGAGTTTGACCTTCTCGGTTGTCAATTCCACCAATTCGGATTTCGTCAGTTTCCTTTCACCCACGTCCGTCCAACACAATGGGGTTCTGCACTGCCGTCCGTACAAGGCTTCGTAAGGTGCCATCCCAATGCTCGCTTGATAGCTGTTGTTATAGGTAAATTCCATCAAGGCTAGGTGTGATTCCCAAGTGCCCTGAAATTGCAAAACGCAAGCTCGCATCATATCCTCCAATATCTGGATGGTCCGCTCAGACTGGCCATCAGTCTGAGGATGAAATGCAGTACTGAAACGAAGTTTAGTCCCAAAGGCTTCCTGTAGACTCTGCCAAAACCGAGAAGTAAATCTCGGGTCTCTGTCAGAAACTATGGATTCCGGAGTACCATTCAACCGGATGATCTCATCGATAAACAACTGAGCCAACTGTGTCATCCTGAAGTTCTCTCGCACCAGCAAGAAATGAGCTGACTTCGTAAGCCTGTCCACGATCACCCAAACTCCATCGTGACTTCTGGGTGTCCTAGGAAGTCCAAACACAAAATCCATCGTTATGCGATCCCATTTCCATTCCGGGATAGGTAGTGGTTGCAAGGCTCCATAAGGTCGTTGTCTCTCAGCCTTCACTTGCTGGCAAATCAAACACCTGCTAACAAACTCGACAATCTCTCGTTTCATACCCGGCCACCAATAATGTTCTCGCAATGTGCGATACATCTTGGTCCCACCAGGATGCATCGCGTAGGCCGAACTGTGAGCCTCGTCCAATATTTCCTTCTTCAGTGCCTCAACGTTCGGCACACACAACCGTCCTTCTTTTCGCAAGGCTCCATCCTCCCTGACTATGAAATCTAGCAGTTCACCGGCTTCCACTTCAATCTGAAGCACACACGAGACAGGATCTTGAGATTGGGCCTCAACGATCCGGTCGATTAGGAGTGGCCTCACATGAAAATTAGCCAACAAGACACCTTGGCTATCCAGTCCCAAATCAATGCTGGTCTTACGGAGTTCAACCAAAAGCGGCAAATGAACCGTCCGTAGGTGCGCTACAGAATGCGTTGACTTCCAGCTTAGAGCATCAGCCACTACATTGGCTTTTCCTTGGTGGTACTCAATCGTGCAATCATAATCCTTAATTAGCTCTAGCCACCGTCGTTGCCTCACATTTAAGTCCTTTTGGGTGAACAAGTACTTCAGGCTCTTGTGATCCGTGAACAGCCTGCAAGTCGCACCATACAAGTGATGTCTCCAAATCTTCAGCGCATGCACAACAGCAGCTAACTCCAAGTCATGCGTCGGATAATTACGCTCATGCGGCTTCAACTGGCGCGAAGCATAGGCAATCACTTTCCCATGCTGCATTAGTACACATCCCAATCCCTGTAAGGATGCATCGCTGTACACCTCAAATTTTCCGCTGTCGTCTGGAAGGGTCAGTATAGGAGCAGATGTCAACCTTTCCTTTAGCTCCCGAAAACTACGCTCACAATCGTCATCCCAGACAAACTTGACTCCCTTCCGCGTCAGTCGTGTCAACGGGGTAGCAATGGTAGAGAAACCCTCTACAAACCTCCTGTAATAGCCAGCCAAACCCAAGAAACTTCTGACTTCAGTGACGGTCTTCGGTTGTTCCCACTTCGCCACTGCTTCAACTTTCTGAGAATCCACACTGATTCCATCAGTTGAGATCACATGCCCCAAGAAACTCACGCTCGTCAACCAGAACTGACACTTGCTGAGCTTCGCATACAACTGGTTTTCCCTCAAGGTACCCAGCACCATCCTTAAGTGCTCCTCGTGCTCTCCCGCACTCTTCGAGTAAACTAGAATATCGTCGATGAACATGATGACGAAGTGATCCAAGTATGGCTGTAACACTCGGTTCATCAAATCCATAAATGCTGCGGGAGCGTTGGTCAAACCAAAAGGCATCACAAGGAATTCATAATGACCATAACGGGTTCTAAAGGCTGTCTTGGGTACATCCTCATCCTTAACCCGCAACTGATGATACCCAGAACGAAGATCGATTTTGGAGAAGTACTGCGCTCCTCGCAGCCGATCGAACAAGTCATCGATCCGAGGCAACGGGTATTTGTTCCTAACTGTTACTTTATTTAGTTGCCTGTAATCGATGCAGAGTCTCAAACTCCCATCCTTTTTCCTCACAAACAACACTGGGGCTCCCCAAGGGGATACACTCGGTCTGATAAACCCCATCTCAAGTAACTGATGCAACTGCGCCTTCAGTTCTTTCAACTCGGCTGGCGCCATGCGATACGGAGTCTGAGATATAGGCTGCGTACTTGGAACAAGATTAATAGTGAACTCGACATCTCAGTGAGGTGGCAATCCCGGTAGATCCTCCGGAAAGAAATCCGGGAACTCCCGCACTATCGGTATATCCTCCACCCTCAATGGTGCAGCTCGTGCGTCCAACACTTGAGCTAAGTATCCCTGGCACCCTTTTCTCAACAACTCACTAGCCTTCAGAGCTGAAATCACTCCGACAGGAGTCGCTCGCTGTATTCCCTGAAAGATAGTTTCCGGTAACCCTGGGCTCCGAAAAGTTACCTTCTTATCGACACACTCGATAGAAGCATGATGGAGCGTCAACCAATCCATTCCCAAAATGACATCAAAGTCGTGCAAGTCCAAGAGTATCAAGTCGGCTACCAACCCAACGTCACCTACCATTACGGGACACTCCCGCAACACTTGATTTACCATAAATACATCTCATGTGGGTGTACTCACCCCCATGTCACAGTCGAGTGCGGACACCTCTCTACCCGCCAACAACTCACAGTCCCGTGGTATAAACGAATGAGTAGCTCTGGGATCAATTAAAGCACAAACATCATGTCCAAAGATCGTTAGTGTACCTGTCACAACACCAGGTGCTGCCCGGGCCTCCTGCTGCGTAACAGCAAAAACTCGGGCCTGTGGTCCAGCTGCTCGCCCACGGCCCCGGCCCCTCTGTCCACTAGTCGCTCCAGTACCACCTCCTCTAGTACTCCCAGTCCCAGAAACTGCAGTTGCGTTCCGTCCCTGCTCTGCTCCACCCCGACCTGCGCCATCACCCTGTGGCAAGGATGGACACTCCCTCCGATAGTGGCCCCGCTCGCCACAGAAGAAACAGATAACACTGGAAGCATCTCGAGCAAAACCACCACTCTGCCGCCCTGTGGAAACAACCGATGTCGCGCTCGCCTGCGGAGCAGTCTGTGCCCTAGGTGCTCTGAATCCAGGACTCGGAAAGTTACCAGGCCTGCCATAACGATCATTTCCTGCAGATGAGGCTCCACCATAACGTCCCTTCTTCGGGGCTCTCTGACCATACGATCCAGGATACGAACGCTCTCGACGTTGTCCATCACCAGAGTACTGTGGACGTGTCGGGAGACTAGCCTCAACCCGTACTGCGGCATCAGACAACTCCCTGAGAGTAGTAAAAGCTCCGTCCGTCACAATGGCCCGTATCTCACCCCGTAGGCCAAGCTCAAACCTACGACATTTCTCAGCCTCAGTAGACACAAAGGTAGGAGCCAAATGGGCTAGCATCTGAAATCTCTGCTCATACTTAGCTACCGACATGCTCCCCTGTTGGAGCTGCAGAAACTCGGTCTCCCTAGCATCACAGAATGAACGGGGATAATACTGATCCAGAAACCGTTCACGAAAGGTCTCCCAAGTCACTGTACGGGCATCCCAACCAGACAACTCCAGAGTATACCACCACTCATAAACAGATCCATCAAGCAAAAATGTGGCCAACACAACTCGCTCCTTAGGAGGACAGTGCATCACAGCAAAAATCCGCTCAAACCGAGAAATCCAACAGTGGGCATCCTCGGGATCCGCCCCACCACTAAACACCGTAGCCCCAAGACGCTGGGACCGCTCGATCGAAGCACTTTCGGCATCACCGTCAGGTCGTGGAGGGGGTTCACGTCGCGGAGGCATGGCCGTTCGTCCTTTTTTGAAAGAGGCATAAGTTAGTACAATAATCGAGGCACACCCAAGTGCCAGACACGAACCGTAAACCTAAGCTCTGATACCAATTGACAGGACCCACCCCGATTATCGCCTCAATAATCGGGAAGCATCCTGCTCCCGTCTGACAATCGGATCCAAAAGACCGGAAAACCAAAATAATATTACAACGCACCTATTGTCAGGACCCGACCCAAATATCACCTCGATAACCGGGACGAATCCTGCTCCCGTCTGACAATCACACCTAAAGTACCAAGATAACCTCTAAACAACAATAAGCATAACTATCAGACGAAGGAGTAAATATATACAACTGTAAGTCAGAGCACAGTTGTCAGGACCCACCCCGGTTTCACCCCGAAACCCGAGGTAAATCCCGCTCCCGTCTGACTCCCCGACACAAGACTCAAGTAAAACTCTGATCAACCCAGTCAAACGCAGGAGTAATTAGACACAATGTCCCGAAGGTAGTATTTACAGAACATAGTACGAACATACAAAGAAAATAAAACCGATAACTACACGCACACGGAAGCCTTTAATCTACTCTGGGAACTCTCACGTCACTTCTATGCCTCAGACTCTGCCTCGACGTCAAGACCCCGCGCTCGCTCCACAACCTGGAGGGCAATTAAAACAGAAAATGTGAGTGGACCAGAAAGTAAAAAAGTTCAAAAACCATTTTATAAGAAAACCGAGTTAAACCCTCCGTTTTGAAACCACATGCATAACCAGCAGTTATAAACACATTTATAAAATAATCATTATAAACATCATAAGAACAGAAACACTATAAAATACCATAAGAAACCATAGCATGGGTATCAGAAACCGTATCAAAATCATAATCACCAAATCATCATTTTCCCGATCAAACCTGCTGGACCTATCCGAGTCTTTAAACTCCCGAGTCTTTAAACTCAATCCAGGCCTTAATCATATCCGAGTCTTTAAACTCCCGAGTCTTTAAACTCAAAGGCCTACGGGGGAAAATCAATATATATCCGAGTCTTTAAACTCCCGAGTCTTTAAACTCAATCCGGGTCTTTAAACCCAATCCGGCCGGTCCCCCGTCACATATATCCGGGTCTTTAAACCCAATATCCAGATCCAGCAAATCCAATCCCAAAACCATTTGAAAACCATTTACCAATCCACATCCAAACCCGAATTCGAAATCACTGGTCCGAAGCCCTTCCGGCGTTCAGAACCGTCATTCCGAACCCAAATCCGGAATACCACTTTTCATTCTTAAAACCAAATCTCGTTTCCCGAAATCCGTTTCTAAAACCACAAACCTTGATCATTGAAATCATGTTCCAAAACCCACTTATAACCATTGAAAACCACTTATTAATTGAAATCCCAACATAATCAGAAATCAACCTTTTATCATAAAACGTGCCAAAACCGTCTTTTTCTCGAAAAACGTGCAAACACACAAAATCATCACTTCATATTCAATAAACATAGATTCATAAGTAAAACCATAAAATACGTAGATAAAAACAGTTATGCATGCTCGAGTTTAAGGAAAGGGTCCACTCACAATACTGAGCCCTACTCGCGTCCCGAACGTCCAGCCCGTTCCTCGGCTTCCTCGGGAAATCCCGATCCTGTCAAACACCGTCAAATTACGTCACTAACATGTCTACGAAGGTTCACCTAAATTCCCTCAAAATTCCCCGAATCTTAAACTTAAGAACCCGGGACCCTAACTTCCTCCCTTGCGGAACTACACTCAAACGACTTCCGATTGACCCGAAACCAACTCCATTGAACTCACAACAACTCCTAGACCAAAAACTATGTTGACCGTTTTCCCCGTCGCCGCCGCACGCGCCCCCACGCGCCGCCCAAAGTGGCTGCGCGTGGCCCTCACGCGCCAGCTACAGTGTCACCCCCAACCTCGAGTGCACTGTGCTGAACCGGCCGCTGCAACTGGACCGGCGAGAGGCATTCTCCACCGTCCCGCCACCTTTTCCTTCCCTCTCTTCTCCTGCAGCTTCGTCCAAACACCACGAATCCATCCCTCAACTCTTCTAACCTCGACACAGCCCCGTCATCGTCGATTCAAGCTCGAACCAGACGACCACTTTTCCCCTGTTTCACAAATCACCTGTTCCGGTAACCTCCCGTCACGGTGGCGATACCAGACTCACCCCACAACCTCACTGATCCACGTCCAACACCCCTAACCCTTCGACTCACCCCAGAAGTCCACGACTTTGGGTTCGAAGTTCACGGTCGAAACAGGGTAACAGAGACTCCTCTTCGCCTGAGCTCCGCCGTGTACGCCCCCGTCACGGCGACCATCACAACCCACTCCTAGGACCTCCCTGAACATCATCTCGACCTTCTAACCTCTCGACTCTCAGCCAAACCTCACGACTTTCCAAATGAAGTTTACGGGAAAAACAGAGTAAAGAGATCTCACCTTCGATTGCAGCTCCGCCGTGCGCACTGCCGCCTTCCACGGTGGTCGTTGGACTCCTTGCAGTCTCCTCAGCCTCCCCTGGCCTCGGTTTGCCTTGCCTCACGGCGTAGCCACCACCTCAACCTCACAGCTCCCTGTTTCTCCCCAAAATTCCTCCACACCTCCGCCGTGCCGCCGTGCACAATTGCACCTCCAATTCACGGCCACCAGCTCCGCCTTGCCTCACTAACACACTCACAACTCCCTAAACACTCACCCTTGCACCCAGATCGATCAATTCCTCTCACTTCTCACACTCTGTTTCCCTGTGTTTGTCGAAGAACAACCCACACAATCACACACGGGCTCACCTAAGTAGTTGGAGCCGTGAACACACACGATCGCACCAGAAGCCTATACACACCTGCCATGTGTCACCATCCCTTCAACCTTTATTCCATCTGTTTAAACCTCAGCCGTCCATTCTTTTATCTGTGCACAGATCCCAATGTGCCACAATGACCAAAATACCCTTCTTTTTAACACATTTTTACGGTTTTACCGAAACTTCCTAAACCCGTAACTCTCGCCTCGTAAGTCCGATGAATACGTGCCGCCTGTCATCGAACTCAGGACGGCAAGAACTATCTAACCATCCTAGGTCAACCTACCAAAACCCAATTATTCAAAGAGTCAACTTTTCCCCCTATTTTCCAAAATTACGGTTATGCCCTCAACCTTCCGAACCTCACAACTTCCTCCTCGGATGTCGGAATCGGGCGTGCCACCTGCCTAAGGATGCGTAACGTCCTCAACTACGTCCTGGTCACTGGTCAACTCCCATTTGACCACCCGAAATAAAAGTCAACATTTCTGCCCAACCCAGGGGCAAAATCGTCATTCTAAGTTCCCGGACCCCTCGGGACCACCTAACCCTTGATTAACCTTACTAATCACACCTTAATCACTCTACTTATCCCTATTCTCGGGACGGGTTGTTACAACAGTTCTACAAAATGGGCACAAAATCCTACTATGCTAGTGTGGCAACGGACGAACGTCGTAAGCTCTATGCCTCGATATCTGCCTCAACGTTCACCCCAGCGCTATCACCACGACCTGGAGGGAAAATTTAAAACCAAAAGATGTGAGTGGACTAAAAGAAAATGAAAGTTTGAAAACCGTTTATTATTAAATCAAAGCTAAGAAACTAGAACACTTTGTTCCCTCCGTTTTGAAATCACATGCCTAACTCAGTGAGTAAACTAATTATAAACCAAGAAACATCATAAGAAACAGAAACACTATAAAATATCATAAGAAACAGATACACTATAAAAACACCATTTTCTGATCAAATCTGCTGGGTCTATCCGAGTCTTTAAACTCAACCAGGCCTTAAATGTAATCCGAGTCTTTAAACTCCCGAGTCTTTAAACTCAATAGGCCTATGGGGGTAATATCATAAATATCCGAGTCTTTAAACTCCCGAGTCTTTAAACTCAATCCGGGCCCGTCCCCCGTCAAATCAGTATCCGGGTCTTTAAACCCATATCCAGATCCAGCAAATCCAATCCAAATTCAATATAAAACCATTTCCAAATCCATAACCAAACTCGAATTCGAAATCCCCGGTTCGAAGCCCTTCCGGCGTTCAGAACCGACATTCCGAACCCAAATCCGGAGATCTACTTTTATACCCAAAACTCACGTTAAATCACAAATTATGTTTCACAATCCATTTATCATCTTCGGAAAGCACTTATAGATTAAAATCCTCAAATATGGCATCAGAATCTGAAAACCAGCTTTTCTCGAAAAACGTGCAAAATCACGAAAATGTCTTGAATCAGGTGCAAACACATCAACCACATATACTCATCATTAAGAAGCATAAAAACATAGTTAATATCACAAAACATTCATAAAACAGTTAGGCATGCTCGGGTTTAAAGAAAGAGTCCACTCACATATCAGAACGAGTCAATCGCGCTCCGTGTGCTCCTCGACCGTCTCGGGTGCCTCCCGTCCTATCAATATGCACCATATAGAGTCACAAACACATCAAGGATACTAACCCTAATTTCCCCAATTTTTCGGGAATTTACTAATATTTTAATCCTAGACCCTAAACCGTCCGGATTCCCGAACCATCCCGTAACTTTGTCCGATCAACTCGAAAATTATACCATTGGATTCCTTAGAACATTTAGAACTAAAACCATGTTGAAAACTTCGCCGGATTCCTCCCCACGCGCCTCCACGCGCCGCCCAAAGTGGCTGCGCGTGGGCCTCACGCGCCTGCTACAGTGCCACCGTCTTCCTCGATCGAACCCGGTTCGCACCAGGCTGCAACTCAAACCGGCGAGATCCATTCTCCACCGTCCGGCCACCGTTTCCCCTCCTATCTTCACCTACAGCTTCGTCCAGTCTCAAAGAACTTATCCCCCTCACTCTATTGGTTCGACTCGACCCACAGCTTCACGACTGAAGCTCGAAAGAAAACACAGACAAACCTCTGTTTTCCTTCCCGGCCGCCCAGTTCTTCCCCCTTCACGGTGGCGATCCCAACCTCTTCCTAAGACCTCACTAAGTCACACCCAACTCACAGAAACCTTCGATTCACCCCCGAAGTCCACGACTTCCCGTTTGAGCTCACGGCCAAAACAGAGTACAGAGTACTCGCCGTCGTCTGAACTCCGCCGTGTACTCCCCCGTCACGGCGACCGTCCTAAACTACTCCTATGGCCTCCCTAAACATCACTGCACTCACCAATCCCCTCAATTCTCATCCTACCTTCACGACTTTCAAAATGAAATTGACGGGAAAAATAGAGGAATAGTACTCACCTCTCAATTTCGTCTCCGCCGTGCGCACCGCCGCGTGCCACGGTGTTCGTTGGGTCCCCTGCAACCCCCTACGGCTCCCACTGCCTTGGTTTGAGCCACCACACGGCGTAGCCACCACCACAGTCTCACGGCTTACCTGTTTTCCCAGAACTTCGCCGCACCACCACCGTGCCGCCGTGCACGATTTCTCCACCAAAACACGATCACCAGCTCAAACACTTCTCTCTGTCACTCTCACAAATCACTCTTCACTCCCCCTTGCACTGAGTCGATCAATCTCTCCCAATCTCTCACCCTCTGTTTCTCTGCGTTCAAAGGCAAAGCACGGTTGATTTTGTGCAAAGTGTGGCTGTGCACACTTTAGTAGCCCCTGGAACCATCCAACCCCTTGCACGTGTCCATCATCCATAGGTCAGCACAAAATATCCCTGCCACTTGCCCTTATCTGATTGGGCTGAGGGAAAAGACCAAAATGCCCCTCATGCACAAATTACCATTTTACCCTCACACTTTCCAGACCCATAAATATTTCATCCGACGTCCGATGACAGCGTGCCGCCTGTCGTTGTACTCAGGACGTCGTGACCTAACCAACGGTCCTCTGTCTACGTGAAAATCACAAGTCCTCCAAAAAGTCAACATTTTCCTCATTTACTCAAAATTACGGTAACGCCCCCAATCTTCCGAACGTCGTAACTTTTTCTCCGATTGCTCGAATCGATCCTGCCACCTGTCTACGGACTCGTGACGTCCAAAACTACGTCACGGTCAAGGGTCAACGGTCATCCAATTGGTAATTCAAAAAGTCAACTTTTAGCCTACTATTCACAAGGGCAAAATCGTCCTTTATATACAAAAATCTTATAAAATTACATGTTTACCCTTCCCGAAGGTACGGGTTGTTACACCTATTGTCAGACCAGGGAGATTAAACAATTACAACCGACTGGACCTCAAGTCCTTAGTTTCACTGAGCATAATATTACAAAACAAGTTAAAGAACAAATCCTACTATGTGAACTAACTTCTCTGCAACGGAAAACTTTATGCCTCTGTCTGTGCCTCGGTGCTAGCCCCCGAACTTGTACCACGACCTGGAGGGTAGTTAAAACAACAAAATGTGAGTGGACCGAAACAAAGGTTTGCATAAAACAGTTTAAGGAATCCGGGGTTCGCCCTCCAGTTTTACAATCCGCATGCATAACCAGTTATAAAAAAAACGCGTATTAAACATCTGAAATCCCTTTTTCCGAACACATGGAAAACATTGTAGAGAACCATCATAACTCGTGTAAAATAATATAGTATTATCAAAATCCAGAAACCGTCATTTTGAAACATTAATTACGCTAATCAAGTAAAAAGCGAATTAATAATCAAAATCAAACCGTTGGATCCATCCGAGTTTTTAAACTCCATATCAGGCCTTCCCGGGATATCAACGAGTCATTAAACTCAAAACATAATCAATAGGCCTCGGGGGTATCACAATAACTGAGTCTTTAAACTCACGAGTCTTTAAACTCAATTTACCGGGCCCAGCCCCATCATCAATCAACCGGGTCTTTAAACCCAAAATCAGATCCAACAATAAACCGGGTCTTTAAACCCAAAACCATTTATAAACACAATAAGCCAGGATTCAACACGATCCGTTTTCCAAAAATCATTTCGAAATCATATCTTCTCATAATAGGATTTATGTCCGAATTCACATGCAAATTCCATAACATGCAATTCCCGAAAGTCACTTCACAAATATAATCAAAACATCATAAATACGTAACATGCATAATCATATCTAAATACTTCATCAAAACATCATTCATGCATAGGCGAAAACCGTAACCTCGAAATGCGTGAAATACGATATTTATCTCGAAAAGCATGAAATCACGTAAAGCCGAAATAGCATAGTTATCATCATATAATCATGAGTGAAAACACAAGATAATTAAGTAAAATAGTCAAGCATGCACAATTTGGAAATCAAATGTCCACTCACGGTTTTAGGACGCGTCAATCGCGCCCCGTGCGCTCCTCAGTAGCTTCGGAAATGTCCGGGCCTGTAAAAACGTATAAGGAGGGTTACAATCATCCTCAAATAACTCGTAAGATTTTCCCTAATTTTTCCGGATTTTTCCGTGTAATTAAACTTAAAGGACCTAAACTTTCGAACCTTCGAACTTATCCCGTACGACTCCCGATCAACTAGAACCCTAAAGATAAATTGTTAAAAACATTAAAAGGAAGAAAAACTCAGTTGACCGTGATCGGAAAAGACCTCACATGCGCCGTCACGCGCCGCCCAAAGTGGCTGCGCGTGAAGGCCACGCGCCGGTACAGTGTCTTCTCCCTCACCCGAATAGCCTGTTAAACGGGTCTGTTACTTGCGACTCAACCCGACCAGCTAACCATCAATTCTCCATCAATTCCTCTCGTTTTTTATCCTAACTTCTTCTCTAATCCATTAATTTTAGGTCTGTATTGGTGATTAGCCTCGACTGTCCCTAGATCGATCAAACCCAGACTCGAACAGTCGAACAGGTCGACGTTTGGAACTCACCCAACCTAGCCCCATTTTCAAATTAACTTCACCAGTAGCTTAAGGGAACTTAGATGAACACAAATGCACAACCAATTCGACCAGAACTCACCTGGAAGTCGTCGTCCTCAACACTGGTTTTTCTCTGAAACTGGAACTCAGGTTCCTGGGCAAACAGTGATCATTCCCCCTCAATTCTTGCACGGTCGTGTTAGCAAAGATCCCAGAAGACTAATTCCACCCTCAGTTTGGTTCAACTCACCTCAAAACCCAACCTTCGAATTTCCCTCCAAACTGGTTTTTCTTCTTCCCGTCTGTTTCTCTCCACACTCAGCTCTCAACTGATGCACAAATGACCCCCAAATGAAACCTCTCTCCACTCCCATTCACGGTTAATCGATTCAAACAGCCAGCAACTCGTGGGAGACCAACTGAGGTCTCTGAAAATGGTTTCCCGCAAACAAAGAAACCATGGCAAATTTTTAATCCCAGTCGTGCTCTATGTGGTTTCAGTCCACCAGCTTTGTATCCCACTGCCTCAAATGGCTTAAACAATTCATCTGTTCGATCCACTAAGGCCATAAACAATTGGCACGCACAAAACACCACGACATGGCCGTGTACTCTGTTTTTCACGTTGGTGCTACAGTAACCGCCGTGCAAAAAGACCAAAATACCCCTTAGTGCAATAATTACCAAAATGCCCTCCAACTTCCCTGACCCGTAACTCGGTCATCCGATGCCCGTTTCAAGCGTGCCTCCGGTCGTTGTACTCGGGGCTTCGAGACGAACCTAACGGTCTTCGGGTCATATGAAAACTAATTGTCAAACAAAAAGTCAACTTTTTCCCTTATAACATCCAAATTACGATAATGCCCCTGAACTTCCGAACGTCATAACTTTCACCACGAACGTCGGAATTGGACGTGCCACCTGTCTATGAACTCGTGACGTCCCGAACTACGTCACGGTCATCGATCAACGTCCGTTCGACCCTACAATAAAAAAGTCAACAATTTGACCACACCAAACACAGGGGTAAAAACATCATTTTATTCAACATTTAACAGTATTACATTTTCTGAATCTCCGGGGCGTTATGTAACACCCCGGACATTCGAGGATTTTAATATTGTAATTTAATGTATCAATTGACGTTTTTACCCTTGTTAATGGTATGGCCAAATTGTTGACTTTTTGATTGGTGGGTCAAATGGACCTTGACCAATGACCGTGACGTAGTTCGGGACGTCACGAGTTCATAGACGGGTGGCATGCCGAAATCGGACTTCGTATGGCTGAGTTACGGGTCTAGGAAGTGAGGGGCATTTTGGTAATTATTGAACCAGGGGCATTTTGGTCTTTTGCCCTGGTTACTGTAGCAACCGCGGGGGAACCATGGACGGCACCACCATGTGCGGTGGTCCAGTGCACAATTGATTATGCCAATATGTGCTGGAAAGTCTGGGCTGTCTTTTGCTTTTGAACGTGGCTTGAACCTTCCAAACCTGCACGATCAATTGTTAATTGAAATTTGAAGCTTTCGGGGGACAAATTTCAGTTGACAAATTGGACACCCACGAGCCTCTGGGACGGCTTGAATTTGTTTAAAACTGATTAGGACATAAGTAAGCATCACTCTGATGCAGAAATAACTGAGAACGGGTTAGGAAAACCAGAGAAACCATTTCGAGCAAAATTGGAGGGAAAATCGGGTTTTAATTTCTGGTGAGTGTTGGACCAAACCAAGGCCTGGTTTAGTCTTCTGGGAGTGTTTGGAACTCAACCACATCGAAATTGATGGCTAACAGTCACGGTTGAGCTAGGACGGAGGCTACTGTTTTCAGGGAAGTTGCAGAGCTTGGGACGACAACCTTCAGGTACTTTCAGACACAATTGATTGTTCATTTTGGTTCGTTTTGATCCTGTTATGCTTCCTGTGAAGTTAATTGGACAATGGGTTTGAAACCAGGAAGTTCTGGTGATTGACCCGATTGGTTGATCGCGGGTCGATGGGTCGTTTGGGGATGTGTCGAGGTTGATTTTTGTCACAGAACCTAAATTGGATAGTTAATGAACATTTTAGGATCAAATTGGATTGAAATCGAGTAGTAATTGATGGGTATTCAACCGGGTCAAGCCGCGGGTGGCAGGCCCGTATTACAGACAAACGGGTGAAGGAGGTGACACTGTAGCTACAGTGTCAGGCGCGTGACTTTCACGCGCAGCCACTTTGGGCGGCGCGTGAGGGCGCGTTGGACCTTATCTCCGATCACGATCAACATGACTTTTGTTCCTCTCATCATTCTGAACATTTTTGGTGATTTAACCATGTTGATCTGAGATAAGCTTTGATGGGTCAGTTTAGGGCCGGTTACCTCGGGAAACGTGTGGTACGGTTTCCCCGGGCCGGTTTCTATTTCGGACTTTGTGTATAAACGTTTAAGACTTGTAGTGACCCTTACATGTGATTTGAACTGACAGGAATCGTACGATAATCTCGGTACAGGTCCGTACGCGCAGATTCGCAGCGGAATCGTATAGTGAGTGGGCCTGTTTTCATTAAACCCTTGCATGCTTAAATGTTTTCTGATTTACTTATATGTTCACATGCTGGAATCTATAAATGGTTTTGATGATATTGAGATTTCGGTTATAGCACGTTTCACGGTATTTGGGCATGAGACCCGTTTGATGAAACGTAACGATCGGTTCAGATTTTACCTATGTATACATATATGTTTGCATGTGGATATCAATAAAATGTATTTGGTACTGCACTGTATAGATCCTTCCATATTATATTGTCTCCTCCGGATGAGGTACCCCGGAGAGGTCACGGACGTCTAGAACGTCCAGCGTCTATGACGCTAAGCATCGGGGATGCTGTAACCGAACAGGGTTCGGGGATTGAACTCGGAATTGAGACCCGAGTGGCACGCGTAGCCTTGTGATTGTGACCTTATTGGACGTCAGGGACGTCAGACATCAGGGATGTCGGATTGGAGTGTATAGTGCAGTGGCTAAAATTATGGTTATGGTTTTATTACATGCCTTATGATTCATATTATATTATTTATGATTTTAAATGATGCTGCATGCATGTTTGGAAAAAGGAGGGGTAAATTATATGTTTTACTTATCAAACGATTTTATAAACTTGAGTTTCGGTCCACTCACCCTTAATGTTTTGGTAACCCCTCCAGGTCGTGATACTGAGGTAGAGGAGGAACCTGAGGCTGAGGCATAGATCTACTTCTGCGTACCTGAACCCCTGCTGGGTGGTGTACCCGCAGGGTATTGTTAGAGTCGTGCTCGCAACTTGTAATTTCGGATTTCATCACTTGTCTGACATCTGTTTAATTCGGATTTGTTGTATGACTTTAATTTTGATTATTTATGCATTTGAGGTTTTGAGGTCAAAATTGGTATGAATTATTGGGTGTCAGACGGGAGCAGGGCACGTCCCCATATGGTTCCAGAGAGGATCGGGGCGGGCCCTGTCAGCTTGGTATCAGAGCACTAGGTTGTGGTCAGTACTAGGGTATGGACAGCATACTAGACTAGCGATTGGTACTAGTTACTTTTCGACTTTTAAGAATATTGTTATCTGATTTATGCCTCTTGACAGTTGGTTATGCCTCCTAGGAGAATTCCTCATACACGAACTGACGAGGATCTGGAAAGGGAGATGGAATGCGCGAGCATTGAAAGGGCTCAACGTTTGGGAGCCACTCCTTTCTGCGGGGGATCAAACCCCGAGGATGCTCATGATTAGATCACCAAGTGGGAGAGGATCTTCTCGGTGATGCACTGCCCTCCGGGCGAACGGGTAACCTTGGCGGCCTTCTTGCTGGAAGGAGGAGCCTACCAGTGGTGGCACGGACTCGAAATGTCTGGGTGGTCTGTCCATACCACTACTTGGGAAGCTTTCCGTTCCAGATTTCTGGACCAGTACTACCCGCGATCGTTCCGTGCGGCAAGGGAGGCTGAATTCCTGGGGCTGGAGCAGGGTGACATGTCCGTTGCGGACTACGAGCAAACTTTCGGGAAACTTTCCCGGTTCGCTGCATCATTCGTGAGCACGGAGGAGGACAAATGCCAAAGGTTCAAGCTTGGACTACGGGGGGAGATCCGGGCAAGTGTGACTGCTGCTACTCATGCTTCACTGAGAGATTTGGTCGACGCTGCGGTGCGTGTCGAGGCCAGTCTGGCGGCACACCAGACACGACAACCTTCGGGCGAGGGGCGACGTCAGGATCGCCCACATCGTGGACCATCGGTCCATAAGAACAATAAGGGAGGGGGCTACAGGGGAGCACCCTCATCCTTCAAGGGTCGTGGCTGGTCAGGTCGACGTGGAGGCTCTCAGGGCAGAGGATCTGGATAGAACTATGGGCAGCGCTCATCTTGGAGCGGTGCTTCTGGCGGGCATTCGAACAGGCCGATGCCAGTAACTTGTTTTGCTTGCGGAGAGGAGGGCCACTATGCCAGTGATTGCCCGCAGTTGTCCAAGAACAACGACGCTGGGGGCTCTAGTGTGGTGCAGAGCACGGCTTCCCACACTAATGGAGGTCGCGGTCAAGGAGGTGACCGTGGTGCTGGGCGTGGCGCGCGCGGGCGCGGACGGAACGGAGGGCCGAGGGCCTAAGTATTTGCAATGACCCAGCAGCAGTCGAGGACTGCCCCAGGCGTGGTCACAGGTACACTACGTATCTTAAACCTTCTTGTACGTGTATTGATGGATGCGGGGGCTACACATTCTTTTATTTCGAAGAATTGTGCTGGTATGCTTGATTATGTGGTATCAGCTTTAGATTGCGAATTGGGTGTTGGCACCCCGATGGGCATCGTGTACCTTGTGAATCGGGTGATTCGGAGGTGCTCGGTAAGAATTGAGGATGTGGATTTACCAGCAGACTTAATTATTCTGGATATCCACGACTTCGATATAATCCTAGGGATGGATTGGCTGTCGGAGCACGGATCGCTCATCGATTGCTGTAGCAAGCAAGTGATTCTGCGAAGCCCGGGTTTGCCGGAGGTTATCTTCCAGGGGGAACGTGACGGTTCGCCTCCTGAAGTGATCTCTTCACTTACTGCTACCAAACTTCTACGGAAGGGATGCCAGTGTTATCTGGCGCATGTCGTGTCGGATCAGGTTGATACTCTGGGTATCGATGAGATACCGGTGGTGCGTGAGTTTCCGGATGTGTTCCCGGAAGACTTACCTGGATTGCCACCGTCGCGGGAGATCGAGTTTACTATTGAACTACTCCCGGATACCCGACCTATATCCCAGGCACCATACCGGATGGCGCCGGCCGAGTTGCGAGAACTCAAGACTCAATTGCAGGAGTTAGTGGATTTGGGATATGTCCGACCAAGTACTTCACCGTGGGGAGCACCGGTGTTGTTCGTAAAGAAGAAGGAGGGAAGTCTCCGTTTGTGTATTGACTATCGATAACTCAACAAGGTGACGCTGAGAAACCAGTATCCTGTACCCAGGATCGATGACCTTTTTGACCAGTTGTGGGGAGCTCAGTGCTTCTCGAAAATTGATTTGCGGTCTGGGTATCACCAACTGAGGATTTCGGAGGAGGATATTCCGAAAACTGCTTTTCGAACCCGTTATGAACACTACGAGTTCCTGGTTATGCCTTTTGGCTTGACGAATGCTCCAGCAGCATTCATGGATCTGATGAACCGGGTCTTCCGACCCTACCTGGATAAGTTCGTGATTGTGTTCATCGATGATATTTTGGTGTACTCGTGGAGTGCCCGTGCACATGAGGAACATCTACGGTTGGTCTTGGAGAGGCTGAGACAAGAACAATTGTACGCCAAGCTGAGCAAGTGTCAGTTTTGGCTAAGCAGTATTGGTTTTCTGGGACACGTGATATCGACGGATGGGATTTGCGTGGATCCCCAGAAAACAGAAGCGGTAACCAACTGGGCTAGACCGACAACGGTGACCGAGGTGCGGAGTTTCGTCGGATTAGCAGGTTACTACCGGAGATTCGTGGAGGGTTTCTCCAAAATTGCTGCACCATTGACTCGTTTGACTCGGAAAGGAGTGAAGTTTATCTGGGACGAGCAGTGCGATCAGAGCTTTCAAGAGTTGAAGGATCGATTGACCACTGCACCTGTCCTTGCATTGCCGGATGACAGTGGAGAGTTTGTGGTTTTCAGTGACGCTTCACTGCAAGGTTTGGGCTGCGTGTTGATGCAAACTGGCAAGGTTATCGCCTATGCATCCCGGCAGCTGAAGACTCATGAGTTGAACTACCCTACCCATGATTTAGAGTTGGCGGCGGTGGTTCATTCTCTAAAGATCTGGAGACATTATCTATTCGGCGCAACGTGTCGGATATACACCGACCACCAGAGTCTTAGATACTTATTCACTCAGAAGGAGCTTAACATGAGACAACGGAGATGGTTGGAGCTGCTGAAGGACTATGACTGTACGATCGAGTACCATCCGGGTAAGGCCAATGTGGTGGCTGATGCACTCAGCAGGAAGTCAGCAGGATCCGTTGCACACCTGGGGATGGTGTACCTTCCCTTACTGGTGGAACTCCGGAAGACGGGAGTTATTTTGGGTACGGATGCACATGGAGATTTGTTGGCCAGCTTCCATGTACGACCTGTACTGATTGATCGGATTATCGAAGCACAACTTCAGGATCCGATACTCTGTATTTATAGAATTGAGGTCGATGCGGATGGGAGACAGGATTTTACCATCCGGGACGATGGAGCACTTGTGAAGTTGGGCCGTTTGTGTGTATCTGCAGTGGCAGAGTTACGGGCCGAGATTCTTGAGGAGGCCCATAGTTCGGCCTATGCTATGCATCCGGGAGGTACAAAGATGTACCGTACCATCCAGAACCATTATTGGTGGCCAGGAATGAAGTAGGATATTGCCGAGTTCGTAAGCAAATGCTTAACCTGTCAGCAGGTTAAGGCGGAGCGGCAGATACCGTATGGGGCTATGCAGCCACTTCCGATTCCCGAGTGGAAGTGGAATCACATCACCATGGACTTCGTCTTTAAGTTACCAAGAACTCAGAGTGGAGTGGACGGAGTATGGGTGATCGTGGACCGGCTAACCAAATCAGCCCATTTTCTGCCAGTTCAGGAGACCTTTAAACCTAATCGACTGGCTCAGTTGTTTGTGAAGGAAATCATACGATTGCATGGTACGCCGGAATCAATCGTGTCCGATCGTGATCCGCGTTTCACTTCCTGGTTCTGGCGGAGTTTGCAAGCTACTCTGGGAACAACCCTACGTTTCAGTACTGCTTTCCATCCACAGACCGATGGACAGTCTGAAAGAACCATTCAGACCCTGGAGGACATGATGAGGTCATGTGTACTACAGTTTCAGGACTCTTGGGATACTCATTTGCCATTAATGGAATTCGCTTACAACAACAGCTATCAGGCAAGCATCGGGATGGCACCTTATGAGGCACTGTATGGTCGACAGTGCAGGACACCTATCTGCTAGACGAAGATAGGAGAGCGAACGGCTGTAGGGCCGGAATTGATGGACTTGACCTTGGAAACTGTTCGTGTTATCAAGGAGAGATTGAAGGCGGCACAGGATCGCCAGAAGAGTTATGCCGATCGACAGATTCGAGACTTGGAATTTGAAGTGGGAGATTTCGTCTTCCTGAAGTTATCACCGTGGAAGGGGATTATCCGATTTGGTCGACGGGGGAAACTGAGTCCGCGTTTTATCGGACCATATGAGATCGTGGAGAGAATCGGCAGAGTCTCTTACAGATTGGCACTACCTCCAGAACTATCTAGAGTTCACAATGTTTTCCACATATCGATGCTGCGGAAGTACGTACGTGATGCTTCTCATGTACTTGGGTAACAACCTGTCGAACTACGGGGGGATTTGAGCTTTGAGGAACAACCAGTACAGATCTTGGATCGGAAGGACAAGGTACTACGTCGGAAGACGATCCCTCTCGTGAAGATTCTCTGGAGAAACCAGAATGTGGAAGAAGCCACATGGGAGCCTGAGGCTCAGATGCGAGAACAATTTCCTCATTTGTTTCTTTGAAATTTCGGGACGAAATATCTTAAGGGGGGAAGGTTGTAACACCCCGGACATTCGAGGACTTTAAATATTGTAATTTAATGTATCAATTGACGTTTTTACCCTTGTTAATGGTATGGCTAAATTGTTGACTTTTTGATTGGTGGGTCAAATCGACCTTGACCAATGACCGTGACGTAGTTCGGGACGTCACGAGTTCATAGACGGGTGGCACGTCCATTTTAGACGATCAGGGAAAAAGTTATGACTATCGGAAGTTCATGGGCGTTCTGTAATGGTGACGGTTAGGGCGAAAATGTTGACTTTTCGTTTAACAATTAATTTTCACACGACTCCAGGACCGTTAGGTAGGTCTCGACATCCTGAGTCCGTAGACAGGCGGCACGCCGAAATCGGACTTCGTATGGCTGAGTTACGGGTCTAGGAAGTGAGGGGCATTTTGGTAATTATTGAACCAGGGGCATTTTGGTCTTTTGCCCTGGTTACTGTAGCAACCGCGGGGGAACCATGGACGGCACCACCATGTGCGGTGGTCCAGTGCACAATTGATTATGCCAATATGTGCTGGAAAGTCTGGGCTTTCTTTTGCTTTTGAACGTGGCCTGAACCGTCCAAACCTGCACGATCAATTGTTAATTGAAATTCGAAGCTTTCGGGGGACAAATTTCAGTGGACAAATTGGACACCCACGAGCCTCTGGGACGGCTTGAATTTGTTTAAAACTGATTAGGACATAAGTAAGCATCACTCTGATGCGGAAATAACTGAGAACGGGTTAGGAAAACCAGAGAAACCATTTCGGGCAAAATTGGAGGGAAAATCGGGTTTTAATTTCTGGTGAGTGTTGGACCAAACCAAGGCCTGGTTTAGTCTTCTGGGAGTGTTTGGAACTCAACCACATCGAAATTGAAGGCTAACAGTCACGGTTGAGCTAGGACGGAGGCTGCTGTTTTCAGGCAAGTTGCAGAGCTTGGGACGACAACCTTCAGGTACTTTCAGACACAATTGATTGTTCATTTTGGTTCGTTTTGATCCTGTTATGCTTCCTGTGAAGTTAATTGGACAATGGGTTTGAAACCAGGAAGTTCTTGTGATTGACCCGATTGGTTGATCGCGGGTCGATGGGTCGTTTGGGGATGTGTCGAGGTTGATTTTTGTCACAGAACCTAAATTGGATAGTTAATGAACATGTTAGGATCAAATTGGATTGAAATCGAGTAGGAATTGATGGGTATTCAACCGGGTCAAGCCGCGGGTGGCAGGCCCGTATTACAGACAAACGGATGAAGGAGGTGACACTGTAGCTACAGTGTCAGGCGCGTGACTTTCACGCGCAGCCACTTTGGGCGGCGCGTGAGGGCGCGTTGGACCTTATCTCCGATCACGGTCAACATGACTTTTGCTCCTCTCATCATTCTGAACATTTTTGGTGATTTAACCATGTTGATCTGAGATAAGCTTTGATGGGTCAGTTTAGGGCCGGTTACCTCGGGAAACGTGTGGTACGGTTTCCCCGGGCCGGTTTCTATTTCGGACTTTGTGTATAAACGTTTAAGACTTGTAGTGACCCTTACATGTGATTTGAACTGACAGGAATCGTACGATAATCTCGGTACAGGTCCGTACGTGCAGATTCGCAGCGGAATCGTACAGTGAGTGGGCCCGTTTTCATTAAACCCTTGCATGCTTAAATGTTTTCTGATTTACTTATATGTTCACATGCTGGAATCTATAAATGGTTTTGATGATATTGAGATTTCGGTTATAGCACGTTTCACGGTATTTGGGCATGAGACCCGTTTGATGAAACGTAACGATCGGTTCAGATTTTACCTATGTATACATATATGTTTGCATGTGGATATCAATAAAATGTATTTGGTACTGCACTGTATAGATCCTTCCATATTATATTGTCTCCTCCGGATGAGGTACCCCGGAGAGGTCACGAACGTCTAGAACGTCCAGCGTCTATGACGCTAAGCATCGGGGATGCTGTAACCGAACAGGGTTTGGGGATTGAACTCGGAATTGAGACCCGAGTGGCACGCGTAGCCTTGTGATTGTGACCTTATTGGACGTCAGGGACGTCAGACATCAGGGATGTCGGATTGGAGTGTATAGTGCAGTGGCTAAAATTATGGTTATGGTTTTATTACATGCCTTATGATTCATATTATATTATTTATGATTTTAAATGATGCTGCATGCATGTTTGGAAAAAGGAGGGGTAAATTATATGTTTTACTTATCAAACGATTTTATAAACTTGAGTTTCGGTCCACTCACCCTTAATGTTTTGGTAACCCCTCCAGGTCGTGATACTGAGGTAGAGGAGGAACCTGAGGCTGAGGCATAGATCTACTTCTGCGTACCTGAACCCCTACTGGGTGGTGTACCCGTAGGGTATTGTTAGAGTCGTGCTCGCAACTTGTAATTTCGGATTTCATCCCTTGTCTGACATCTGTTTAATTCGGATTTGTTGTATGACTTTAATTTTGATTATTTATGCATTTGAGGTTTTGAGGTCAAAATTGGTATGAATTATTGGGTGTCAGACGGGAGCAGGGCACGTCCCCATATGGTTCCAGAGAGGATCGGGGCGGGTCCTGTCACGTTACATCTAGGCTAGTCGAATGAGTATGGTTTTCAAATGATGATGGTGAGTAGCTCAGTGGAGAGTGATGGTGAGCAGTGTCTCGATGTCGGTGACGAGCCTGATGCCAACCTATCGTCGGTGAGGGTAGATAGGGTAGCTTTTCTATGTGGTGACAGTGGAGAGGAAGAGGTGAGAAGTATAAACTTGCTGAAGACGGAGTTAGTTAGAAATGACATGGTAATGATGATCGTGAGCATCTCGGTGGGAGGTCGACGTCGAGCGGTGGCTTGACCAGTTGGCGAGGTTACGCCCAGCTCGGTGGTGGCTTGGGAGGGTTGGTGGACCAGTTCGATGGATCGACCAGAATAGGTGAGCAACAACGGCGGGTCGGTGGATTGAGTTTCTTATGACAACCCGCAGGTCGGTGGACTGATCGGCGCGTTGGTGATGTCTCTATAGTGCGATGGTGCTGAGCAGCGGGTCGGGATGGTAAAGTCTGGGGCGGTCGGTCGACCAAGCACCATTGCACCCCATCTACCGATCGAAGGTGGTCAGAGTCCCCCAGAGTGGCAGAGTCACTGCTACCAAATAAAGGGCGGGGTCTTTTTTGTGGGGTCCATTGGTAAAGTGTGAGTGGCCAAGGATAATTTGTTTATGGAGTTTTTGTTTATATGTGGTAGGCAGAGTCTACAGAGGGCAAGTACAAAAATTTGATTAGTGGTGGGCAGAGTCTGCAGGGTTTAAAGTACAAAAACCTGATATGGCTTGCAGACGCTATAATATATAAATTTATTTTGTGGTGCTAAAGAGACTTTGTGAAAGATGCACAAGGGGCTTCGACCGATCGAGAAGGAAGAATTTTTTTGGGTTATTTTGGCAGAGAGCCAATTTGGATTTTTTAGTGTTTGGGTGGCTATGGTGTTTTAGCAGGTGAGAAAAATTGAAAAGAACCGACATAACCTTTTGTATCGATTCCCACACAAGACACCAAACTGTTGATGCAAAAATTGTACCAACGAGACTATAAAGACAGGCACGCACGCCAAGACATAAGAAAGTACGTGGTTCACCCAAATCGGGCTACGTCCACGGTGTTGCCTTACTCTCATTAGTATAATAGTGTTTTGTTTACATAATACAATTGGCTTAGAGCCTTTAGAGAGAGAAAATAGAGAGAAGGGAGAGAGATGAGTGTAATCAGATAGGCCTCTCTTTAATGGGAGAATGGAGTCCCTATTTATAGGAAAGTATCTAGGTTAGGTCATGGGCCTAGTTGGTGGGTTTTAAGGAATGGGTCTTGTGTGATCTTTAAGGTCTTCTGGTGGGCTTGTCCAGTAGTCCAGTCTAATATTTTGGCAGGCCCGTTGCTTGGTAAGATGTCACGTCAACACATATCATATACAGTTATAATGTAAGTAGTGATTTAAGAATTGAGGTACTTTTGTGTAGTTGATAAGATTGGAATGAAAAATGAAATGTTAACTAATCACTAACATTCAATCGAGCTGCTAGTGATAACTATTTATATAATGCATTTAGTTATTATATTGAGTTGAGATGCTGTAAGTTTTGAGTAATGAAATCATAAGGAGAAAGAGATTGGCAGCTGATGATGTTAATGGTGTGCACGATGATTGAGTTGGTTTGCTTAATTTAGTGAGAATTTGGGAGTGCGATAGTGACAAGACCCATTCCAATTCCTCTAGATTATTGTGGGATGTGCCCTGCTCCCGTCTGACACCACGTGCCAGAATAGGGATAAAACCGTAACCCGCTCGGGGTTTTTAGAATGCGTAGTGACCTTGTGGAGTACGCAGCGGCATGTGATGGCTCGGTCTCTACTATAGCCCGCATCTGCGATCAACCTGGCAAGTATCAAAAACATTAAATGTAACACCCCAAACTTTTATGAATTGGTAAAGTTGAAATTTTAATGTAAAATGAACAATTTCCCCTAGTTGGGGAAATTGTTGACTTTTGACTCGGACTGTATTTTGGACTTTGACTAATGAACATGACGCAAATCAAGACGTCACGAGTCCGTAGACAGGTGGCATGTCAAAATCGGAGACCGGACGGGGAAGTTATGGTCAAGGACGCGAAAATAGCACTATTCATGAAACCTCAGGAATTTCACACTTGGCAGGTTCTTATTAGATAAGGGAAATCTGGTGGGACCATTGGATGAGTGACAAGTACCTATTGGTGGGTTTCCCTATGCATCAGATCAGTTTAGGGTTCCATCCTTATCCATTTTCTTAATTTTTCATCTTCATCATTTCATTTCACTCTTAACCTGTAAGCCTACAAACACACACAAACACCATATCATCCTAACTTCTATTTCTCCATCATCTCTTTGTTCATCAGTGAGGCTGAGTGTGTGAGGGTGTGAAGGACGACTAAGGGTGGCTATACACGGTGGCGAATCACGGTAAAAAGGTGAGAAAAACCCGAAAACCCGAAACACCCATTTTGACCCAATTTTGGAAATTCATTTTTAGACGTGTGTTGAAGGTTTTGTTGGACTCTAAACTGTTCTAGATACCTAGACAATCTCAGAGGACTAGTTTTCGAAGCATGGGGTGGCCGAAATCACGAGTTATCAACGGAGAAAGTTACGACCTACTGTTCACCCAATCGAAGGTATACTTTTAGACTGTTTTCAAGGTTTTGTTCACATAGATCGATTAATCAGGTCTAGACGATCATATAGGGAGAAACTGGATCAAAAATGGTTGAGAGATAGGGATTTTAGAATCGGTTCGGGTCACGGGTTTGTGCAATCGGAATTGCAGACTCATCGAGAGGACATGGACGATGACGTCATCAGTTGGCGTTATCACCCTGTCAGATTGTCAGATGAAGTGGCCCAATAGGACGATAACATGTGTCACATGTTAGTGCCCAGTCAGCACTAACATGTTAGTGACGTTGCCCAATTAGTGGTTGTCACGTGTCACTGACATGATAGTGTAGTGACGTGGAACAACTGGAAGTTGACATGTGGCACATGCCAGCGACTGACGTCAGCGTTGACTTTGACCGTTGACCTGATGTCAACGTTGACTTTTTACTGACGTCAGTGTTGACTTTTTGGTCAATGATGGTGATCTGGAGTCAATCGGAGATCGTTTGATAGGTCAAAATGAGGTTTAATGCCTCGGGAAGTGTGTTCGGAAAGTGTTTCCGGGCTGGCACTGTTCGTAGGTTTTAGATATGAGTTTATAAAGACCATTAGTGACCCTTGGATATGTTTTGGACAGGTCAGAGACTGTGATCTAGCTTTAGGACAGGTTTTAGGCGTTCGATTAAGCAGTAGGACAGTATTGTGAGTGGGACTTTTGGTTTCTAAACTGATTACATGCATAACTATTTTCATTACACTATTATATGATTGTGTGTGGATTACTTTGGGTCTTATGTATGGATTATATATATCTATGTATTACATTGTTTTGGGCATGAGACCTGTCTGGTTATTATATTGTTGGTTTTTGGAGTCGTACAGGGATGTCACAAGTTCATACTATTGTACTGTATATATTGACTATATGGATTACTGTCTCCTCTAGTTATTAGTACCTTGGAGTGGTCACGGCGCATTTCCTGCGAGTTGTTATGCTACAGAGCGACCAGACTGTAGGGTGACTCAGGAGCAAGATTGCTAATATTAGACGTTTGGGACGTTAGACATTTGGGATGTCATACCCCGGACTGGGTTCAAGGATAGGACTCGGGATTGAGACCCCGTGCTGCACGCGTAGCCTTAGGACCATGACCTTATTAGACATCTGGGATGTCATGGTTGGGATATACGGTGCAATACGATCATGGATTGGAAAATCGTCACTATCGCCGATATATCGACTGACATATCGGTTTTTCCAGTTGCGGGCATATAAGCAGGGGGAAGAAATTGGCCGAAATTTCGACATGATTTTTTGTTTTGAGCCCACAGATTCTTTCCTAGGATCAAAACGATGAAGATGCACTATTAAATCGTGAAAATCGGACGTAAAATGAAGAAGATTGAGTCGGGTCTTACCGTCGGGTCGGAAAACCCGGGTTGCAGACCCAGCTGGAGGTAGGGGATGACTTCTATTGTTTATATTTATATAATTGGCGTTGGTTAGTTTACAAACTCGCTGGCTAGCAGCGTTGGTTGGGTTTTTGTTTCTCAGTTGGGGGGTCTTGGGTTCAACCCCCCACAAGCCTATAGTTGTTTTTTTTTCCTTTTTTATCCATTTGAATTCTTTTTTTTTTTCCTTTTTTTATCCATTTGAATTCATTTTTTCCACTTTTCAACAAAGTTTGGGTTTTTTTATTTTTCATTTTTTGTCCAATTTTAAATATATCAATTACTTCCAATTTTTAAACAAAGTTTGATCCTATTTTTTCATATTTTTTTCCAATTTTAAATATACTTTAAATTATTTTATCATTTTTCTTGTATTGAATTTTTGTATGTTTATTGTTATGTTTTTTTATATATTAACATTCAATTATTGTAACTCACTTTAATTTATGTTTATATTTAAGATTTTATATTATTAATCATCGTCAGAATCATATTACATCATATTATTCATCATATATTTATTATATCAAAGTCATTTTATAGTTTTTATTAGTCATATATAACCATTATTGAGTATTTCAGTTTTTCCCAAAGTTTCATTCTAAATTTCCAACTTTTAAATCGAATTTCCGTCATTTTTGTTGACTGTAAACGATATCGATATTGATACCGATATTTGGGGCAAGATATCCGTAAATTTGACGAGCGATATATCCGTCGATATCGATATTTCAATCCTTGAATACGATTATTGTGGATATATTATTATTATATTGTGTGTGATTATATGATGTATGATTCAGTTATTATTATATATGTTTTGACTCAAATGGATGCCTGATTTGAAAACGAAGGGGTAAAATAGTATTTTACTATTGATTGTAAACGGTTTTGAAATATCTTTTGTTTTCGGCCCACTCACACTTTCATTCTTAACCCCTCTTGTTACCCATGTTGGGTAGGTTAAGCACTATTTTGTAAAACATATAGTTGTGCTCGCATTTTCGTAGTGCTCTCTATTCCCTTATTTGGCACTATAGAACCCCTACTCGGATTTAATTATATTTAAACGTTATGTTATGAATTATTTAAACCGTTAAGGGTATTTTGGCCATTCTCTGGGGTTGTGTTAGACGAGAGTAGGGTGCATCCCCGTGTGGTCCCTGGGGGATTAGGATGGGTCTTGCCAAGGTGGTATCAGAGCAAGTTGAGCACTAGGGTAGCTTATTATATAAGCTTAAGTCTTTTAATGTGATAACTAATCCATGTCTCTTAGCATCGGATCATGCCTCCTCGACATGAACCTCTGGCACGGACTAAGGAAGAAGGTGCAAGAGAGATGGGAAGTACGAGCATTGAAAGAGCCTAACAGTTGGGCGCTACGATATTCACTGGAGAATATGATCCTGAGGAAGCTTACATGTGGATTAACTAATGGGAGCGCATTTTTGCAGTTATGCATTGTCCTCTGGAGGAGCGGGTACTATTGGCTACTTTTATGCTAGAGGGTGGTGCCTACCAGTGGTGGGACGCACTGGAGATGACTGGTTGGAGTGCAGCCACTACACCCTTGGAGTTGTTCAGGGAGAGGTTTCTAGACCAGTATTACCCCCGTTTATTCCGGGATGCTCTGGAGATAGAGTTTTTGTAGCTCCAGCAGAAGAGCTAGATAGTTGCGGAGTATGAGCAGAGCTTTTTGACGCTATCTCGATTTACCTCGGAATATGTGAGGACCGAAGCGGACAAGTGTCACCGCTTTGAGAAGGGACTCCGGGGAATATTCGTGCCATTATGACGACATCAAATTACGCCACCCTGAGAGACTTGACTGACGCAGTGGTGCGTGTTGAGGCCAGCCTAGCAGTGCAGTAGCAGCAGCAGCAGACCCACAGTGAGGGACAACACATGGATCGTCTGCAACTTGGACCTTCGAGCCATAGGGGTTCGAAGGGAGGACACTCTGGTGGGTGGTAATTTTCTCCTACCCGTGGACGGTCTGGTAGGTACCGGAGTCCACAGAGATCGAAGTAGAGGTCGAGCTTCTGGGCATAGCAGACAGCTGCTAGTGGTGCATATGTGGGGTTGTCAGGACCGAGGGCATTGTCATGCTTTTATTATGGAAAAATAGGACATTTTGCTAGGGAGTGCCCTTTACTCTTGGTTGGCGGCGGTGGGGTCGGCTAGAGCTCAGCAGGACCAGCTCATCATGCGGCTACTACATCAGATGCCACGGGTGGCGGAGCTCAAGAGGGAGCTCGAGGACGTGGTTGTGGTCGACAGACCGGACCACAGGCTAACGTTTTCGTTGTGACCCAGCAACAAGCTAGGACGGCACCAGGCGTTGTCACAGGCACACTCATTATATCTGACATTCACGTTTGTGTTCTGATGGATCCTGGTGCAACACATTCGTTTATTTCGAGGGGTTGTGCGGCGATGTTAGGCCATGAGGTGTCAACATTAGATCAGGAGATGGGTGTAGGTACCTCGATGGGAGTCATATATATTGTGAACCCGAGGGACTATCCAGTGAGAGTTGGGGATGTGGAACTGATGGTGGACTTGATTATCATGGATCTGCATGATTTTGATGTGATACTTGGGATGGATTGGCTGGCAGACCGTAGGGCAATAATCGACTGTTGCAGTAAATTGGTGACCTTGAGGAGTCCAGGTCTACCAGAGGTGACTTTTCAGGGGGAGCATAGAGTTTCACCACCAGTTGTTATTTCCACACTTACAGCTACCAAGTTGTTACATAAGGGTTGTTGTCAGGACCCGTCCCAAATATCACCTCGATACTCGGGATGAACCCTGCTCCCGTCTGACAATCACACTTACAATACCAAAAATAAACTTAATACAACTATAAGCATAACCATCAGACGAAGGAGTAAATATATACAACAGTAAGTCAGAGCATAGTTCTACAAAATGGGCACCAAAAGTCCTACAAGTCTAAGTCCGCAACGGAAGAACGTCGGAAGCCCTATGCCTCGATATCTGCCTCAACGTTCACCCCAGCGCTATCACCACGACCTGGAGGGAATTTGAACAAAAAGAAGGTGTGAGTGGACCGAAAGGAATAAAATTTTTTTAAAACCGTTTACCATCAAATCAAAGTAAAGAAATGTAATCATTTGTTCCCTCCGGTTTAAAACCAGGCATGCTCAACGAAGTATTAGAAAAGTCATAATATGAAACATCATAAGAAACAGAAACACTATAAACACCATAAGAAACAGATACACTATAAAACTGATATAGAAACCAGAGTATAACCCGATCAAACCTCTTTTCCCGATCAAACCTGCTGGACCTATCCGAGTCTTTAAACTCAACCAGGCCTCACATATAAATCCGAGTCTTTAAACTCAATAGGCCTATGGGGGTAATATCGTAATATCCGAGTCTTTAAACTCCCGAGTCTTTAAACTCAATCCGGGCCCGTCCCCCGTCAATCAATGTCCGGGTCTTTAAACCCAATATCCAGATCCAGCAAATCCAATCCATATCCAGTGTAAAACCAATTCAAAATCCATCGCCAAATTCGAATTCGAATTCCCCGGTTCGAAGCCCTTCCGGCGTTCAGAACCGACAATCCGAACCCAAATCCGGAAAAAGAGCCATGTTCATAACAAAACCATAGGAAAACCCCAAATCATATTCCACAACCTATTTACCATCATCAGAAAACGTTTTTAGGTTAAATTTCTGAATTATAACATCAAACTCTGAAAACCCGTTTTTTCTCGAAAAACGTGCAAAATCCCAAAACGTCTCGAAAAACGTGCAAACATCTCAATCACATATAAACACACATAAAAGCATAAAACATTAGTAAAAACAGTTAGGCATGCTCGGAAGTAAGAAAGAGTCCACTCACAGTTCAGAGCAAGTCACTCGCGCTCCGTGCGCTCCTCAACCGTCTCTGGTGTCTCCCGTCCTGTCAATAGATACCAAATAGGGTCACAATAACGTCAAGGATACCTTCCCTATTTTCCCCAATTTTTCGGGAATTTAATCATATTTTAATCCTAAACCCTAAACCGTACGGATTCCCGAACCATCCCGTAACACCGTCCGATTAACCCGAAAACTGTACCATTGGATTCATTAGAACATTTAGGACTAAACTCATGTTGGACGCTTGACCGGATTCCTCCCCACGCGCCCCCACGCGCCGCCCAAAGTGGCTGCGCGTGGGCCTCACGCGCCTGCTACAGTGCCACCGTCTTCCTTGCTCGAACCCGGTTCGCACCAGACGGCAACCCGGACCGGCGAGAACCGTTCTCCGCCGTCCGGCTACCATTTCCCTTCCTACCTTCACCTACAGCTTCGTCCATTCTCAGGGAATCCATCCCCCTCACTATCTTGGCTCGATTCCACCCATAGCTTCACAACTGAAGCTCGAAAGAAAAACCAACCAACCTCTGTTTTCCTTTCCACGGTGGTCATTCCAAACTCTTCCCACGACTTCACTGAACCACACACAACTCACGAAATCCCTCGACTCTCCCTCCAACTCCACGATTTTCCGTTTGAAAATCACGGCTAAACAGGGTACAGAGTACCCGCCGTCGAACCACCTCCCACCGTGAACTTCCCGTCACGGCAACCACCACAAACGACTCCTAGGACCTCCCTAAACCTCCCTGCACTCACCAAATCTTTCGATTCTAGCTCTAGGTCCACGACTCTTGAAATGAAAATCCACGAAAAACAGAGCAAAAGAGATTACCTTTCGATTCCGGCGCCGCCGTGAGAACCGTCACCCACCACGGTGCTCGTGGGACTCCCCTTCGCCTCCTGAGTCTTCTAATGGCTTGAATCAGTCCACCACACAACACAACAGCCACCACCGTCCACTGCCTCCTCTGTTTCTTCCAAGGATCCAGCCGTCCACCACGTCGCCTCCGTGCACGGTTGCAACTCCAGACCACGATCACCAGCTCCTCCTTACCTCACTGTCTCTCTCTCGACTCACACTTCACTCTCCCTAGCATCAAAATCGATCACCGCCTCACCCCAATTCTTCTCTCTGTTTTCTGTTTCCTTCGAAGGTGTGCACGGTTCAAATGGGGATAACATTGGCCGTGCACACTTGAGAATGTAGTGGAACCATCCAGTCCCAAGCACGTGTCCACCAACCATAGGCCAGCCCAAAAATCTCTGCCACCTGCCCTTATCTGATTGGGCTAAGGGAAAATGACCAAAATGCCCCTCCTGCACAAAATTACCATTTTGCCCTCAGACTTCCAGACCCGTATCTTTTCCGTCCGACGTCCGATGACAGCGTGCCGCCTGTCGTTGAACTCAGGACGCCGAGACCTATCCAACGGTCCTCGGCCTGCGTGAAAATCACAAATCCTCCAAAAAGTCAACATTTCCCCTATTAACTCAAAATTACGGTAACGCCCCCAACCTTCCGTACATCATAACTTTTCCTCCGGTTGTCCGAATCGAACCTGCCGCCTGTCTACGGACTCGTGACGTCCTAACCTACGTCACGGTCAAGGGCTAACACTCATCCAATCGATAGTACAAAAAGCCAACTTTTCGTTTACTATTCACAAGGGCAAAATCGTCCTTTTTACAAAACTTCACAAAAATTACATTTTTACCCTTCTCGTAGGTACGGGTTGTTACAATCTACCCTCCTAAAAAGAATTTCGTCCCCGAAATTCAGTGGAATAAGCAAGGGTACTGTTCCCGCATCAAGGCCTCGGGTTCCCAAGTAGCTTCTTCGACCTGATGATTTCTCCACAATACCTACACTAAGGGAACCGTCTTTCTTCGCAAAACTTTATCCTTCCGATCCAAGATTGCAACAGGTTGCTCTTCAAAACTCAAGTCTTCCCTCAGTTCCACTGGTTGTGCTTCCAAAACATGCGAATCATCTCGAATATATTTCCGAAGCATAGAAACATGAAAGACATTATGTACCTTTTCCAAATCTGCTGGTAAGGCCAATCGATAAGCTACAGGACCAATCCGCTCTAAGATCTCATACGGTCCAATGTAACGAGGACTCAACTTCCCTCGTCTGCCAAATCGTACAATTCCTTTCCAAGGAGATAGCTTCAGGAAAACCCAGTCTCCAACAGCAAACTCCAAATCCCTGATCCTACGGTCAGCGTAGCTCTTTTGGCGGTCCTGCGCTGCCTTCAATCGATCCCTAATCAATGCCACTTTTTCCTGAGTAAGCTCCACCAGCTCAGAAGTAGTCAACCTCCTCTCACCAACTTCAGTCCAACACAATGGAGTCCGACACTGCCGCCCATACAAAGCCTCGTAAGGAGCCATCCCAATGCTCTCCTGATAACTGTTATTATAGGCGAACTCCATCAAAGGCAGATGTGATTCCCAAGTTCCCTGAAACTGAAGCACACAAGCTCGCATCATGTCCTCAAGAATCTGAATAGTCCGCTCAGACTGCCCATCAGTCTGAGGATGAAAAGCAGTACTGAAGTGTAATTTAGTCCCAAAAGCTTCCTGTAAGCTCTGCCAAAATCGAGAAGTGAATCTCGGATCTCTATCAGATACTATCGACTCTGGAGTCCCATGTAACCGAATAATCTCATTAATAAACAACTGTGCAAACTGTTCCAACCTGAAGTTCTCCCGTACTGGCAAGAAATGAGCAGACTTCGTAAGTCGATCCACAATAACCCACACACCATCGTGTCCCTTCGGTGTTCTCGGAAGCTTGAACACAAAATCCATAGTCAGGTGATCCCATTTCCACTCGGGAATCGGCAAAGGTTGCATTGCTCCATAAGGTCTCTGCCGCTCGGCTTTTACCTGTTGACAAATCAAACATCTACTGACATACTCTGCAATTTCACGTTTCATCCCTGACCACCAGTAATGCTCTCGAAGTGTACGATACATCTTGGTCCCACCAGGATGCATCGCATAAGCTGAACAGTGAGCCTCATCCAGTATCACCTTCTTCAAAACTTCATCCTCAGGTACACACAACCGTCCATTCTTAACCAAGGCTCCATCCTCACGGATCTCAAAATCCTGTTTTTCTCCAGCCTCGACCTCAATCCGAATGATGCCCAGAATAGGGTCCTCAAACTGAGCATCAATCACCTGATCAATCAAAACGGGTCGCACATGGAAACTCGCTAGGAGTGCTCCCTGATCATCCACAGTCAACTCTACTCCCAACCTACGGAGCTCAACCAGCAAAGGTAACCGTACTGTCCTCAGATGCGACAAAGAACCAGCTGACTTCCTGCTCAGAGCATCGGCTACCACATTAGCCTTCCCTGGATGATACTCAATAGTACAGTCGTAGTCCTTAAGTAACTCCAACCAACGGCGCTGTCTGAGGTTCAATTCCTTTTGAGTGAACAAATACTTCAAACTCTTGTGGTCCGTGAAGATCCTGCACTTCTCACCGTACAAGTAATGTCGCCAAATCTTCAATGCATGAACCACCGCAGCCAGTTCCAAGTCATGTGTAGGGTAGTTCACCTCATGGGGTTTCAATTGCCGGGAAGCATAAGCAATCACTTTCCCGTGCTGCATCAAGACACAACCCAAACCTTGTAAAGAAGCGTCACTGTACACCTCGAACTCCCCACTATCATCTGGAAGGGCTAACACAGGAGCAGATGTCAACCGCCTTTTAAGCTCCTGGAAACTCTGTTCACAGTTCTCATCCCACTCAAACCGAACTCCCTTCCGTGTCAATCTCGTCAACGGTGCTGCAAGAATAGAAAAGCCCTCAATAAAACGCCGGTAATACCCTGCCAAACCCAGAAAACTCCGGATTTCCGTTACCGTCTTAGGCTGTTCCCAGTTGGCTACCGCCTCAACTTTCTGAGGATCCACACGAATGCCCTCGGCCGAAATCACATGGCCAAGAAATCCAACACTGGTCAACCAGAACTGACACTTACTGAGCTTCGCATACAACTGATGCTCCCTCAATGTTTTAAGCACGATCCTCAGATGTTTCTCATGCGCCTTCGCACTCTTTAAATACACCAAAATATCATCAATGAAAACAATCACAAAACGATCCAAGTAGGGCCGGAACACTCGGTTCATAAGGTCCATAAAAGCTGCTGGGGCATTAGTCAAACCAAAAGGCATCACCACAAACTCATAGTGACCGTACCTGGTCCGGAAAGCTGTCTTCGGTATATCCTCCTCTTTAACCCTTAACTGATGATAACCGGAGCGAAGATCAATCTTCGAGAAATACTGTGCTCCCTTGAGCTGGTCAAACAAATCATCAATCCGGGGTAGGGGGGTACTTATTCCGAATAGTTACCTTATTCAGTTGCCTGTAATCCACACACAATCTCAATCCTCCGTCCTTTTTCTTGACAAACAAAACAGGTGCTCCCCAAGGTGACATACTCGGTCGAATGAATCCTATATCGACCAACTCTTGCAACTGGGCCTTAAGTTCCCTCAATTCGGCAGGTGCCATACGATAAGGAGTCTGAGAAATAGGCTGTGTACCTGGTAGAAGCTCAATCGTAAACTCAAGATCTCGGTGTGGGGGTAGTCCTGGCAACTCCTCGGGAAAAACATCGGGAAACTCCCGTACCACTGGTATATCCTCCGCCCTCACTGGCGTAGCACGCGTATCCACCACATGAGCTAAGTAACCCTGGCACCCCTTACGTAACAGTTTACTAGCCTCGAGTGCCGAAATAACTCCCGTAGGAAGTGCACGCTGATCCCCCTGGAATGTAGTCTCTGATAATCCGGGACTTCGAAAAGTCACTCTCCTATCGAAACATTCGATAGAAGCATGATGTCTCGTCAACCAGTCCATACCCAAGATCACATCAAAGTCCCGTAAATCCAAGAGTAACAAATCTGCCAGTAACTCCACCTGGCCTACCATCACCGGACACTCTCTCAAAACCTGAGTCACTACCAACACCTCCCCAGTAGGTGTACTCACTCCTAACGCACAATCCAAAGTAGACACCTCCCTCTCCTTAACCAGACTACAACTCCGAGCTATAAATGAATGAGTAGCCCCGGGATCTATCAAAGTAAAAACAGTGTGACCAAGTATGGTGAGTGTACCTGTCACCACTCCCGGTGCTGACCTAGCCTCCTGCTGAGTCATCGCAAAAACTCGCGCCTGAGGTCCCGATGACCTACCGCGCCCTCTGGAACTGCTCGTGGCACCACCGCCACCCCTAGGGCCTGCCGCCCCTGATACTGAAGCAGTACTCCGCCCGGGTTCTGCTGCACCTCTGCCTGCTCCACCCTCCGGAGCTAACAATGGGCACTCCCGACGGAAATGTCCTCGCTCTCCACAATAGAAGCAAGTGTCCCTACCGGGTCCACCGGTATGCCTCCCTGTAGAAGCTACTGAAGTCGCACTCGCCTGAGGAGTCGGCTGTGACCTAGCTCCTCGAAATCCTGAGCCCTGAAAACTGCCTGGTCTACCATACCGGGCTCCACCAGCCGATAATGATCCACCAAAATTACCCCGTTTCGGGGGCCTCTGACTCGATGCTCCTGGAAATGACTGCTCTCGGCGTCGAATACTGCCCGAATACTGTGGTCGAGCAGGTAAACTGGCCTCCACCCTGACAGCAGCATCAGACAACTCTCGGAATGTAGAAAAAGAGCCGGCTGTCACTATGGCCCTGATCTCTCCTCGGAGGCCCAACTCAAACCGGCGGCACTTCTCCGCCTCAGTCGCCACAAATGCAGGAGCAAAACGAGATAGCATCTGGAACCTCTGCTCATACTCAGCAACTGTCAAGTTCCCTTGCTTCAAGTGAAGGAATTCCGCTTCCTTCGCATCCCTAAAAGAACGGGGATAGTACTGATCTAGAAACCGCTCCCGGAAAGTCTCCCAGGTCACGGTATGTGCATCCCAGCCGGACAGTTCCAGCGTGTACCACCACTCGTAGGCAGCTCCATCCAACAGAAAAGTAGCTAACAATACCCGATCCTCGGGAGGACAATGCATCACCCCAAAAATACGTTCTAATCGGGTGATCCATCGGTGAGCTTCCTCGGGATCAGCCTCACCGCTGAACGTAGTAGCCCCTAGCCTCTGGGCTCTCTCGATCGAAGCGCTCTCAGTCCCTCTCGCCGCTTCATCTTCAGGTCGTGGAGGGGGTTCACGTCTCGGAGGCATGATCAATCGTACGCTGAAAGAGGCATAGAGTTAGTATAACAACCTAGACCCAACACAAATTGACACAACCTATGCTCTGATACCAATTGTCAGGACCCGTCCTAAATATCACCTCGATACTCGGGATGAACCTTGCTCCCGTCTGACAATCACACTTACAATACCAAAAATAAACTTAATACAACTATAAGCATAACCATCAGACGAAGGAGTAAATATATACAACAGTAAGTCAGAGCATAGTTCTACAAAATGGGCACCAAAAGTCCTACAAGTCTAAGTCCGCAACGGAAGAACGTCGGAAGCCCTATGCCTCGATATCTGCCTCAACGTTCACCCCAGCGCTATCACCACGACCTGGAGGGAATTTGAACAAAAAGAAGGTGTGAGTGGACCGAAAGGAATAAAATTTTTTTAAAACCGTTTACCATCAAATCAAAGTAAAGAAATGTAATCATTTGTTCCCTCCGGTTTAAAACCAGGCATGCTCAACGAAGTATTAGAAAAGTCATAATATGAAACATCATAAGAAACAGAAACACTATAAACACCATAAGAAACAGATACACTATAAAACTGATATAGAAACCAGAGTATAACCCGATCAAACCTCTTTTCCCGATCAAACCTGCTGGACCTATCCGAGTCTTTAAACTCAACCAGGCCTCACATATAAATCCGAGTCTTTAAACTCCCGAGTCTTTAAACTCAATAGGCCTATGGGGGTAATATCGTAATATCCGAGTCTTTAAACTCCCGAGTCTTTAAACTCAATCCGGGCCCGTCCCCCGTCAATCAATATCCGGGTCTTTAAACCCAATATCCAGATCCAGCAAATCCAATCCATATCCAGTGTAAAACCAATTCAAAATCCATCGCCAAATTCGAATTCGAATTCCCCGGTTCGAAGCCCTTCCGGCGTTCAGAACCGACAATCCGAACCCAAATCCGGAAAAAGAGCCATGTTCATAACAAAACCATAGGAAAACCCCAAATCATATTCCACAACCTATTTACCATCATCAGAAAACGTTTTTAGGTTAAATTTCTGAATTATAACATCAAACTCTGAAAACCCGTTTTTTCTCGAAAAACGTGCAAAATCCCAAAACGTCTCGAAAAACGTGCAAACATCTCAATCACATATAAACACACATAAAAGCATAAAACATTAGTAAAAACAGTTAGGCATGCTCGGAAGTAAGAAAGAGTCCACTCACAGTTCAGAGCAAGTCACTCGCGCTCCGTGCGCTCCTCAACCGTCTCTGGTGTCTCCCGTCCTATCAATAGATACCAAATAGGGTCACAATAACGTCAAGGATACCTTCCCTATTTTCCCCAATTTTTCGGGAATTTAATCATATTTTAATCCTAAACCCTAAACCGTACGGATTCCCGAACCATCCCGTAACACCGTCCGATTAACCCGAAAACTGTACCATTGGATTCATTAGAACATTTAGGACTAAACTCATGTTGGACGCTTGACCGGATTCCTCCCCAAGCGCCCCCACGCGCCGCCCAAAGTGGCTGCGCATGGGCCTCACGCGCCTGCTACAGTGCCACCGTCTTCCTTGCTCGAACCCGGTTCGCACGAGACGGCAACCCGGACCGGCGAGAACCGTTCTCCGCCGTCCGGCTACCATTTCCCTTCCTACCTTCACCTACAGCTTCGTCCATTCTCAGGGAATCCATCCCCCTCACTATCTTGGTTCGATTCCACCCATAGCTTCACAACTGAAGCTCGAAAGAAAAACCAACCAACCTCTGTTTTCCTTTCCGGCCACCCAACACGTCCCCCTTCACGGTGGTCATTCCAAACTCCTCCCACGACTTCACTGAACCACACACAACTTGACACGACCCATCCCAATCCCCCCGGGATTACCATGGAATGTGACGTGCTCCCGTCGGACAAGAGGCGTCCGACAAGGGATAACCGATTGCCTTTGCCCAACCGGGCTTCCAGAGTGCGTAAGGATCGATGGAGGAGGTGTGCGATGCTCAAGTCTCTACTGCAGTCGTAACCGGAATCAACCTGAAGGGCATTAAAAACAAAAGCTGTGAGTGGACGAAAATAAACAAATCTGTTAAAACATTTATAAGACATTTATGCCCCTCAGTAAAATCATATGCATGCACCAAAACCAATAATCCCATATTTATTTAGAAATAACCAATAGGGCCTTAGCCCGGAAACCAAAGCATAGTTTCAACTTCCAAAAGTAAATCCAAGAGTTATTTCATAAATCCAGTAATATGAACCATAAGGCATATAATAATAACCATAACCATAATTTTAGTTGCTGCACTATACACTCCAATCCGACATCCCTGATGTCTGACGTCCCTGACGTCAATAAGGTCACAATCACAAGGCTACGCGTGCCACTCGGGTCTCAATTTCCGAGTTCAATCCCCGAACCCCGTTCGGGTACAGCATCCCCGATGCTTAGCGTCATAGACGCTGGACGTACTAGACGTCTGTGACCTCTCCGGGGTACCTCGCCGGAGGAGACAATATAATATGGAAGGATCTATACAGTGCAGTACCAAATACATTTTATTGATATCCACATGCAAAACATATAGGTATACATAGATAAAATCCGAACCAATCGTTACGTTTCATCAAACGGGTCTCATGCCCAAATACCGTGAAACGTGCCATAACCGAAATATCATCAAAACCATTTATAGATTCCAGCATGTGAACATATATAAAATGTAAACCAGGAAACATTTATTCAATTCCATTTTAGGGTCCCCGACCCGCAATCACATGTAGAAATCAACTGGGCCCCTGGCCCGATTTCACAAGTTAACTGGGCCCCTGGCCCGATCCACATGTTAACTGGGCCCCTGGCCCGATTTCATAGTTCAACTGGGCCCCTGGCCCGATTTTACATTATTCAAGTTCGTAACCGTTTCATGAAATCATATCCAACCACATTTATGGAAATCGGTGAAAATCCAGAAGATCTCGGTTTACGTGCAAATACGTAATTCACCTCGAAATGCGTGAAATCATTTTAAATTCACCGATATCCAAAGTAAATCATTTAATCATAATTATAACAATCATAAAACAGTTATGCATGCATCGAATTTATGAAACCAATGTCCACTCACAGACCGTCTAACCGAGCGCCTCGATACGCGTGCCATAGGCCTTCCCGGGCCACCTCACTATCACCGGGACTCCCAATCCTGTTCAAATCAATTTAGAGGATCACTAACCTCATCATTAACATCCTATTCGAGTCCCGTAATTTTCCCGAATTTTTAAGTATTTTTAAACTGGATTTAAAACCTTCGGACATCCCGAATAATATCGAGACGGTGTCCGATCGACACGAAACCAATCCCAAAATGTTCGTTACAATGTATAGGATAAAAGTCATGTTGGAAGTTTCCCAAAATTACCTCACACGCGCCCCCACGCGCCGGTTGAACTCCCTGCGCGTGAAACCCACGCGCCGGGTACTGTTCACCGTCGTTCAACCCGAACGACTGGTAAACGGGTCGCCGTGACCCGCGGGCCAACCCGACCGGTTCTCCGTCGATACTGGATCATTTTGGACGGGGTTTTCACCTGCAAGACCGTCTGAGTTCAACCAACAGTTCTGTGGAATCAAAACCCAAAAGTAACGTCACGAATCATACCTCTGAACACAAACCCGAAGCTCAGAATTTCCGATCGTCCTTCCTCCCGATTCCGGCCGCCTCGAGCCCCAAATTCACGTCCACAAGATTCGTTTATACTCAGAGAACACCGTAGGATCAAATCCAACGTCCAAAACCCATCCAAAACCCGTTCACCATTTTTGGTTTCGAACCGGGTTACGGGCACCGCCGTCCCCCGCCGTGCCCAGCTCACTACGAGCTTCGAAAACTAGTCCCCCGTGTCTGTTTCTGACCCCAAGTCCCAAAGGAGTCGAGAAGGAGCTCAGAAACACGACGGATCGTCGATTTCCAAAAACCTGGGCAACTTCCTCCCGGGTTAACACGGCCGCCGTGGACCACCGCTGCCGCCGCCGACGTCCTGCCGCCTCCCGCTGGTTCTCACAATCTCAGTGACCCACACATGTGCACAGAGGAGATGTGTGAAGGCTTTGGGTGCACGGTTCGAATGGTTGTGCGGGTAAGCAAATATAAAATGGGAAGGGAGATGATAAGGAAAAATGGATGGTCCAGATTCAATCTCACCATTGAGATTAAGGGTCCAGATCAAAAGATAAAAATAAGTGGGAAATTCTTTATATTATTAAAATCCAATAATTTAATCAATCTGACCAATCCAGATCTGATCCAATAATTAAAGATTAGTGGTCCACGTGTCCCACTCAGAAATTCAGACCAATCAGAGAACGCCACGTGTCCATGCCTCGTAATGCGTGCATAACGAAACCAAACTTCCGTGACCCATAACTTCGTCGTCGAATCTCCGATTTCGGCGTGCCGCCTGTCGTTGGATTCGCATCGATGAAACCTACGTAACGGTCCTTGGCCCTCGGCCATCGGACATCCCGGTCAAAAAGTCAACATTTCCCCTTCTTTCGTCCAAATTACGAAAATGCCCCTGGACTTCTGTACATCATAACTTCCACCACGAACGTCGGAATCGAACGTGCCACCTGTCTACGAACTCGTGACGTCCCGAACTACGTCACGGTCATCGGTCAAAGCCCATTTGACCATCCGAAATAAAAGTCAACGTTTTGCCCACGCCCAGGGGCAAAACGGTCATTTTGCACAATTCGTCCGAAATCGCCCAACTAATCCCAGATTAGTAAATCACAATTAAATATTATTAAATCCCGATATTCGGGACGGGTCGTTACACAACTCACGAAATCCCTCGACTCTCCCTCCAACTCCACGATTTTCCGTTTGAAAATCACGGCTAAACAGGGTACAGAGTACCCGCCGTCGAACCACCTCCCACCGTGAACTTCCCGTCACGGCAACCACCACAAACGACTCCTAGGACCTCCCTAAACCTCCCTGCACTCACTAAATCTTTCGATTCTAGCTCTAGGTCCACGACTCTTGAAATGAAAATCCACGAAAAACAGAGCAAAAGAGATTACCTTTCGATTCCGGCGCCGCCGTGAGAACCGTCACCCACCACGGTGCTCGTGGGACTCCCCTTCGCCTCCTGAGTCTTCTAATGGCTTGAATCAGTCCACCACACAGCACAACAGCCACCACCGTCCACTGCCTCCTCTGTTTCTTCCAAGGATCCAGCCGTCCACCACGTCGCCTCCGTGCACGGTTGCAACTCCAGACCACGATCACCAGCTCCTCCTTACCTCACTGTCTCTCTCTCGACTCACACTTCACTCTCCCTAGCATCAAAATCGATCACCGCCTCACCCCAATTCTTCTCTCTGTTTTCTGTTTCCTTCGAAGGTGTGCACGGTTCAAATGGGGATAACATGTGGCCGTGCACACTTGAGAATGTAGTGGAACCATCCAGTCCCAAGCACGTGTCCACCAACCATAGGCCAGCCCAAAAATCTCTGCCACCTGCCCTTATCTGATTGGGCTGAGGGAAAATGACCAAAATGCCCCTCCTGCACAAAATTACCATTTTGCCCTCAGACTTCCAGACCCGTATCTTTTCCGTCCGACGTCCGATGACAGCGTGCCGCCTGTCGTTGAACTCAGGACGCCGAGACCTATCCAACGGTCCTCGGTCTGCGTGAAAATCACAAATCCTCCAAAAAGTCAACATTTGCCCTATTAACTCAAAATTACGGTAACGCCCCCAACCTTCCGTACATCATAACTTTTCCTCCGGTTGTCCGAATCGAACCTGCCGCCTGTCTACGGACTCGTGACGTCCTAACCTACGTCACGGTCAAGGGCTAACACTCATCCAATCGATAGTACAAAAAGTCAACTTTTCGTTTACTATTCACAAGGGCAAAATCGTCCTTTTTACAAAACTTCACAAAAATTACATTTTTACCCTTCCCGTAGGTACGGGTTGTTACAGTTGTCAGGGATATTTAGCATATGTGGTCGAGACACGTGATGATCAGTTAAGGACTGAGGATATACCGGTAGTTCGAGAGTTTCCTGACATATTCCCGGATGAATTGCCGGGATTACCACCGTATCGGGAGATTGAGTTCACGATTAAACTATTTCTTGAGGCGAGATTAATATCACAACCGCCGTACCAGATGGAAACCGCGGAATTACGGGAATTAAAGGTACAACTGCAGGAGTTGTTGGATTTAGGATTCATCCGACCGACTACTTCACCGTGGGGAGCACCGGTATTATTTGTTAAGAAGAATGAAAGAAGCTTACGGTTATGTGTGGACTAACAGTAGCTTATAAAGTAACAGTAAGGAACAAGTACCTCTTACTTAGGATCGATGACTTGTTTGACCAGTTGAGGGGAGCAAAGTATTTCTCTAAGATTAATCTATGATCTGGTTACCATCAGCTGAGGATTGTTGAGGATGACGTTCAGAAGACTGCTTTTCGGATAAGGTACGGGCATTATGAGTTTTTGGTAATGTCGTTTGGGTTGACGAATGCACCGACTGCATTCATGGATTTGATGAATCGGGTATTCGGATCGTACTTGGATAAATTTGTGATAGTCTTCATTGATGATATCTTGGTCTATTCAAGGAGTGCTGAGGCACATGAGAAACATCTGAGATTGTTTCTGGGTAGATTGAGGAAGGTGCAGTTATATGCTAAGTTGAGCAAGTGCCAATTTTGGTTGAACAATATTGAATTTCTGGGGCATATCATATCGGCTGAGAGGATTAGCGTGGATCCTTATAAGACGGAAGCGATAACCAACTGGGAAAGGCCAAGGGCAGTTATCAAGGTACGGAGCTTCATAGGATTGGCAGGATATTACCGGCGATTTGTAGAGGGTTTCTCTACCATCGCAGCCCCTTTGACTCGATTGACCTAGAAAGAGGTTATGTTTGAATGAGATGATCAGTGTGAGCAAATTTTTCAGGAATTGAAGAGACGACTGATTACTGCGCCAGTTCTCGCACTTCCAGATGATGGTGGGGAGTTCGAGGTGTATAGCGATGCATCAAGACAAGGTTTAGGTTGTGTATTGATACAACATGGTATGGTGATCGCTTACACCTCGTGACAGTAAAAACCACATGAGTTGAATTATCCCACTCACGATTTGGAGTTGGCGGTAGTGGTTCATGCTTTAAAGATTTGGAGACATTATGTTTTTGGGGAGACTTATAGGATCTTCACCGACTATCAGAGTTTGAAGCATTGGTTTACTTAACGGGAACTGAATTTGAAGCAGCAACGGTAGTTGGAATTTATCAAGGATTATGACTACACAATCGAGTATCATCTGGGCAGAGCTAATGTGGTAGCGGATGCCTTGAGCAGGAAGTCAGCAGGGTTGGTAGAACACCTGAGGATGGTGTATCTACCATTGCTCGTGGAACTCCGGAAGAACAGAGCCATGCTTGGAATGGATAACGGTGGAGCGTTGTTGGCTAGTTTTTGGGATCCTACACTGTGCATGTATCAGATTGAAGTTGAGGCAGGGGATCGACAGGATTTCGCGATTAGGAATGACGGAGCATTGGTAAAGCAGGGTCGTATGTGTGTGCATGTAGTGGCAGAATTGAGGGCAGAGATTATGAAGGAGGCCCACATTTTAGCTTATGCTATGCATCTAGAAGGGGCGAAGATGTATCGTACCCTTAGAGAGTATTATTGTTGGGTAGGAATGAAGCGAGATATCGCTGAGTTTGTTAGCAGGTGTTTAACCTGTCAACAGGTGAAAACAGAACGACAGAGACCGTATGGAGTTATGCATCCACTTCCGATTCCTAAGTGGAAGTGGGATCACATCACCATGGATTTCGTATTCAAACTACCGAGGACCATGAGTGGTTATGACGGTGTTTGGGTGATTGTGGACAGGTTGACAAAATCTGCACAGTTTCTGCCTATACGGGAGACATTCAAGCCTAATCGATTGGCACATCTGTTCGTGAATGAGATTATCCGACTGCATGGTAAGCCTATTGCATCCGATCAAGATCCGAGATTTACTTCGAGATTTTGGCGGAGTTTACAGAATGCTCTAGGTACAAACCTAAATTTCAGCACGGCTTTCCATCTACAGACTGACAGTCAGTTTGAGAGGACGATTCAGACATTGAAGGATATGATGAGAACGTGTGTGCTACAGTTTCAGAATTCTTAGGATCCGTTTTTGCCTCTAATGGAATTTGCGTACAACAATAGCTACCAGGTGAGTATTGGGATGGTACCTTATGAGGCACTATAAGGTCAGCAATGCAGGATGCCTATTTGTTGGACGGAGGTAGGCGAGCCGACAGCTTTGACCCCAGGTTTGATGGATATGACCCTGGAGAGGGTCCAGATTATCAAGGAGAGGCTAAAGGGGGCGCATGATTGCTAAAAAAGAGTTATGCTGATAGACGAATCAGGGATCTTGAATTTCCTGTTGAAGATTGGGTTTTTTCTGAAATTGTCTTCGTGGAAGGGAATTGTGATATTTGGTTAACATGGGAAGTTGAGTTCCAATTATATCGGACCGTATAAGATCACCGGGAGAATTGGTTTGGTAGCGTACCAGTTAGCTTTACATCAAGAACTTGCAAGGGTACATGATGTGTTCCACGTATCAATGCTACAGAAGTACGTGCGTGATGAATCACATGTCTTACTAGAACAACAATTAGAATTAAGGACCAATTTGAGCTTTGAGTAGCAGCCAGTGCAGATATTGGATCAGAAGGACAAGGTTTTGAGGAACAAGACTATTCCCTTGGTAAAAGTTTTTTGGAGGAACCATGTTGTGGAAGAAGCCATGTGGGAGCCCGAGGCCCAGATGAGAGAGCAATATCTGCATTTATTTGAGTGAATTTCGTGGACGAAATTTTTTTAAGGCGGGTAGATTGTAACACCCTGAACTTTTATGAATTGGAAAAGTTGAAATTTTAATATAAAATGACCTGACGTTAGCGTTAACTTTTTGATGATGTTAACATTGACTTTTTAGTTAACGTTGACCTCGACTTTGACTCGAGTGTAGGGGCGTGTGGGCATAGTTTTCGAGGTGGTACCAGTGCCATTTTAAAGATTTCAATGATTCAAATCCAACAGTGGTGGTTTTGGGTTGATCGGAGATCGTTTGATAGATCAAAATAAGGTTTAATGCCTTGGGAAGCGTGTCCAAGACGTGTTTCCAGGCCAGCACTATTTCTAGGTTTTAGATATGAGTTTATAGAGACCATTAGTGACCCTTGGATATGTTTGGGATAGGTCCGAGACTGTGATTTAGCTTCAGGACAGGTTTTAGGCGTTCGATTATGGAGCGGGACAGTACTGTGAGTAGGTCTTTTGGTTTCTAAACTGATTACATGCATAAATGTTTTCATTATACTATTATATGATTATGTGTGGATTACTTTGGGTCTTATGTATGGATTATATATCTATGTATTACATTGTTTTGGGCATGAGACCCGTCTGGTTGTTATATTGTTGGTTTTTGGAGTCGTACAGGGATGTCACAGGTTCATACTATTGCACTCTATATATTGACCATATGGATTACTATATTCTCCAGTTATTGGTACTCTGGAGTGGTCATGGCGCATTGCTTGTGAGGGGTCATGGTATGGAGCGATCGGACCATAGGGTGACTCAGGAGTGGGATTGCTAGTATTAGACGTTTGGACGTCAAACATCTGGGATGTTCATACCCCAGACTAGGTTCGGGGATTGATATCCCAGGCGGCACGCGTAGCCTTAGGACCATGACCTTATTAGACGTTTGGGACGTTAGAGATTTGGGATGTTAGGGTTGTGATATACGGTGCAACACGATTATTGTGGATATATTATTTTTATTATATTGTGTGTGAGTATATATGATGTCAGGACCTGTCCCAAAGCCCCCGAGATTTACGTGGGACTTGCTTGATCTCGTCTAACACCGCATGTCAGACCAGGGATATTTTTGACTCTAGCCCTCACCGGGCCTTCCAGAGTACGCCAGGATCGTAGGAGGAGGAGTGTGATGCCTCGGTCTCTACTATAGCCCGCATCTGCGATCAACCTGAAGTGCATTAAAAATAGTAAAAGCTGTGAGTGGACAAAAATCAATCATTTAAAATAAAGCACATTTCATAAAGAAAACATTTATGCCCTTCACTAAAAAGTATGCATGCATTCAAAAACCATTTATCAAAACATTCACACAACCATTAGGGCTTTAGCCCAAAACCATATACCATAGGGACTTTGCCCAATTCAAATCAAGTGTGCTCAGCCCAAAACCAGTCACATGGGAACTCAGCCCAAAACTCATTTCTGAAATCATAAAACACAGGGTCTTAGCCCCACAACTATCTCAGTAAAACCTCATACATACAAATAGTATATATAACCCCATCCTTGGCATCTAATATGCCCCAACAACAACCCGTCGCGGTATATCTAAGTATGCATACTACTCAGGTCTCATCTCCGAGTCCTCTCCCAGCATCTACGACGTCTGGGAGGATTGTCCAAAATCTAGGATCTACGACGTCTGGAGGACTGTCCCCAGGACCAAGTCCGTGACTATACCATATCTCACACTCTTGAGCATGTGCTCCCTCTTGGAATCACTCATCCCAGGTAGTGGATCGTGACACTCCAGGATCTACGATGTCTGGAGAAGACTAATCACATAGGAAGGTATATACATATCAAATACTTTCTTTCTCAAAACATTTTTCAACTGGGTCTCATACCCGATTCATCTCAACAAGTCAACTGGGTATCAATACCCGATTCGTCTCAATAGGATTCCTCGAATCCGATTCAAATCCAAATCTCTTGGGGCTCAAGCCCAAATTCCCATTTCAATAGGGTCTTGAACTCGAGTTTCCATTTCATAAACCATAACTGGGACTCAAACTCGATTTCACAATCCTGGGCCTCACGCCCGATATCAGAACCAATAGGGCCTCAAGCCCGATACCATAAATCAAAGGGGCCTCAAGCCCGGCATCACCACAAACTGGGCCTCAAGCCCAAATCGTAAACCATCAGGGCCCTCGGCCCAATCATATAACTCAAATGGGCCTCCAGCCTGATTTTCTCGTGAAATCAAATGGACTTCAAGTCCGAGGGTTTCCAATCAAATGGGGCTCATACCCGATTTCATATTTTCCAATCCAAAACCCATTCACCAAACCCTCACAGAAAACATAGCACGTATAAGTATCGTATAAATCGGAAATCTCGAAATATGTGCAAATACGTAAATACTAGCTACCTCAAACAAATGCACTCATGGAATCACAAAACATGTATTCAAAAAGCATATAAAACATTTATGCATGCAACAATTTAGAAAATAAGGTCCACTCACAAACCGTCAGAATACGCGCATCATAAGCCTCTCTCGGGCCAATCACAGTCACCCGGGGCTCCCGAACCTGTCCAAATCGTAATAGAGCGTTACTAACTACTTAAATAACCCATCACTAAGGCCCCCGTAATTTTTCAGAATTTTTAAACTATTTTTAAAGTCGATCCTAAACTTCCAGACGTCCCGAACTATATCGAAATGGTGTACGATCGACTCGAAACTAGTCCCAAAATGTTCGTTACATCGAATAGATCATTTCACATGTTGGAACCTTCCCCAAAGGATGGCTCACGCGCCCGGCACGCACTGCCTGAAATGGATGCGCGTGGTAGCCACGCGCCCAGCACTGTGCATTTTCTTCCTTCGGCAGACCAGGTCCGAACCGGTCCGACTGCAATCTGGTCCGGTCCGACCGGCGTGACTGGTTTAGCCTCCTATCTCCCTCATTTTCGGTTCGTTTTCTTCCATTTCGATTCCATTCTTCCTATTTTATACCTAGCAACCTTTTTGAATGACGAAAACAAAGAAAAAAACACCGAAAACCCATCCATTCTAAACACCCCATTTCGGTCTAACTTTTCTGATTTCCTCCTGCGCTGTTCAGCCCCTGTTAGCTGTCCAAAAACCCCTCTAGACCTTCCTACAAGCCTGCTAAACATCCTCCAATCACACAAAACCATCCATAACGTCCTAAAATTGGAATTGAAATTCGAAAAGGAAAATGGGCGTTGTTGGGTTACCTGGGTTATCGCCGCCATGCGCGGCGGTCCTGCCTTCATCAACCATCTCCAACTCATCCTCTCACTTATCTTTACCCTCTCACTCAATCAATATAGGGTTAGGGTGGCATGGGGTCTAGGTTTTCATGGTTTTCGGGTTTGGATGGGAATGAAACAGATGAGATGGTTGGAGTGACACTTGTCACTCATCCATTGGGCCTGAGAAAATATCTGGGGCCCACTTGACACAAAAGTCAAGTCATCTCGTAAAATGTGCAATAGTTCCTCAGAACTTCCTTGAATCGTAACTTTTCTATCGAACATTCGATTTCGATGTGCCGTCTGTGTACGAACTCGGATCGACCCAATCTCCGTAACGGTCCTCGGCCCTCAGCCATTAGACCTCCTAGGTCGAAAGTCAGCTTTTCGCCCTCGTTTAGGGCCAAAATCATAATTTCGGTCTAAACGTCAGTTAATTCTCGGTAAATCCCCAATTAGCCTCACTAATCCATAATTAGTCTTAATTCATCCCTAAAATCAGGGAGGGGTCGTTAGAAACTCCCCTCTTTAAGGAATTTTGTCCTCGAAATTTAAATCGACCCAATTCCACAACCAAACTGTGGAATTCCAATCATGTCCCTATACTCGGCACTCCCGTGTAATCATACACGTCTGATACCAACCGCCGTACTCGTTGGTACGCACTGTCACTGGAGCTTCCAAAGCTCTCACTCATTCTCGAGAACTACTCGTCAGCTCGTACACCTTACTCGAGATGTCGACACTCGTCGACCTCGCTGTCACTCACTCTTGACAGGTCATCTTTTTAGTCTGACGACCTTTCCCATCCGCTAACCAAAGCTGATATCCTATTCAGCATCCGATCCGTCAACATCCGTTAGGTTCTGCCATCACAATGGAACGAAACCCATCTTGCAAGTCACCCTCACACTTGCGGCACCTATCGATCTCAACACTCATGTCAACCAACGCTCTCATTTTCTCATACTTATACTAACTCCCCTGATAGTCCCATCAGTCCATACCAATCCGAACTCAACGGATATCGATTCATCTCATTACCACAACATGTCAGATTGACTTCGTACGGAAGCCAATCCATCAACCTCTATCAAGACCAGTCGGCAACTCCCAGCTCCACTGCGCTCTCATTGCGCTACTCTGATCTCGACTCGCCCTCGAGTCCCTATAGTGTCACGTCACATACCCTGTCGAAAACACATTCGACATCGTACCCATCCTGGGTGTATCAGGACCTTATCGAATACTTGTTTCAGCAGAGCTAACATGTCTGCACTGTAGGGTTCCCTTGGTCATCCACGACTTGAGCCCCCCGCTCACAAGAATCATTGAACCCTACCAATCCACTCTGCTCAAGCATACAGTAGTCGACGTCAATCAACTCATCACTATGTCTGAACACATCTGAGCATAATCCTCGTCGAACCGTTGCTATCGGACTTACACTGATCCCCTACACACTATACAATCAACAGCAGACCTCGTCTAATCACCATCTCACGTCCATCTCAAGGTATTACCCGGCCTATTCGAGGACTGCACTTTGGCAACATCCAATCATGTACTAATCCTTATTATCCTCAACGTCTTCTCGGAGTACTCATGGTCACCTGATCAACTCCAGAGATAGACCAATCAACATCCATCACAACCTCTACTCTCAATCCAACTCTTGTCTTCTCTTCTCGCTAACTATGCCAAGAGATTCTTCCATAGTCTCACAATACGATTCTCCTCTGCTCCTAGCTTAGCATAATCGGCAGTATGATTCTCCTCAATGACGACCTGACCTCGGTCTACTCGCCTCTCAGTCGCCACAATCACCTCAGTCATATCGATCATCATGATCGTCACAACACAACTCGATCTAACTCATCTCGATCTATCGTGAATCTACTACCTCGGACACTCACTCCTCACATCCTGTGACGCTAAGCACCATCTACTCGTCAAATCATTCAAATTTGACCTACAACTTAGGTGTTTAGTTCTTACACCCTCTTTGAACCCTTCAGCTGCCATATCAATCCTCGTTATCCCACTTAGGGAAGAAATCAAGGAGAAACTAAGATGATGACATCAAAGTTCATCCTATGTCATCCTCCGGCACCCAGCACTATCTGCTAAAGAGAAGAAATGAGAAGTTACACTCAGTGACCTCGACATATCCATCATCAATGCGGAATCAAGTACTCTTCTCATCGTCTCTTCACTCGGACATCATCCACGTGTCCGTAAACAATCCAACTCGCCTGTCTGTTTACGACCGTTTATGTACATCCAAAAGGATGGCAATTCATCCTAACCTGATGTACCGCTCAACTGAAGAGTCACAACAGGCTCCTGCTATGATCTACAGTCAAATCTCTGCATATCACCATATCTGACCAACCGGTCACTAATCCCCATGACAGTACTCGTGTCGTCCATTGATACCTTTTCATCCAATCACCACTTAGGTATTTCAACCTTTAACGTTACCACTCCTAGACACACACTCGTGCCTCAAGTCTCGTATCATCAGGGAACTGGTCAACCAAACCAAGTACTCCCCGTGCCTCGCACTGAGCCACTCAGGATTCTCTATGTCCTGCTCAGTGCCCACTGAACTCACATGCTCGTCACCCTGGGTACATCTACTATCCCATCGGCATATTGGTTCGCACATCCCAACTCTATGGGATCAACTCTAGGATTTATACTCGTGTAATCCATCTAAGGATATCTAGGGCACCTGTCACTCATTCAGGTACTTCCCACTCATCATAGTCACCTCACAGGGTTAACGTGGCACACTTGCCAAAACCCCAAGCTCAACGTCTCATTCTGCGATCGCTCTCAATTGTAACTGAGGCGAATCGAGAAATCACTGCTCATACCATGCATCACTCACGCACCCTCGTATCCTCGTCACGACTAACGAATCCCATCGTCACAATCATCACGACAACCTAAGCTTATCCAACTCGATAAGACTCAACTACGTCCATTGATAGTAACGTCTGCCACAACCTCGTGCAGACCGATCTCAGAAACACTCTGCTATCGAGACTCCAAATCGAGGCAATCAACTCACCGCCGGTACCAACCACTCAACATGCAACATCCACCGATTGGTCCACCTCAGGATCCGTTCGACAAGTACCAAACTCCTGGTAACTTGTCCAATCAATCTCCTACTAGGGTTATCACAAACCCGGCTGCCCACTGCAGCACAACCATTCTGAGTGACCCAACACTCTCGACTCTGAAAAGTTGTCCTATTCCGACACTGGTATACCACAATCACCGCATGCCATACCAAGCCACACAAAATCTACACCGTGTCATCCTTTGCTAGTCGACATCCCTCCGGGATTAGACACACTGAAACTTGAGTGCTCAAGCCAAATAGGGCCAACGTTCCTATTCCAACGAGTCTCCTAGGGTCACCGATGACCCCCACTGACACCATTTTTCACAATCCATGACCGTCATGACCGCTCAACAGTCTGACTCTCAGGTCGTCGTATTGTGTCTACTGGTCCATTGGATCTCATCCACTAGTAACACTATGGCTCTAAACCGTTGGATTCATAAGAAAATTGATCCTGATGGGAATCCAACCTCTCGATAACAAGGCATCCTGTGCCAAACGAACCCTAAACCATTGTACCTCGTGCCAAATACAACCTAACTAGGATTCGATTCCACTGAATCCTCGTACTCTTACCCTAACTATCAGGTTAATGACGGGCTGTTACCACTGTAGAGACATCACATCCTGAACCTACGCGTCACTCCGAGAGTAAAAAATGCTCTTATACCACTTTATCTGGACCCGTCCAAAATTCCCTGGGATTTACGAGGCACGTGCCTGATCCCGTTTGACACCGCATGTCAGACCAGGGAAATTTTTGACTCTAGCTCTCACCGGGGCTTCCAGAGTACGCCAGGATCGTAGGAGGAGGAGGAGTGTGATGTCTCGGTCTCTACTACAGCCCGAATCCGCGATCAACCTGAAGGGCATTAAAAATAGTAAAAGCTGTGAGTGGACGAAAATCAATCAATTAAAATAAAGCACATTTCATAAAGAAGACATCTATGCCATTCACTAAAAAGCATGCATGCATTCAAAAACCATTTATCAAAACATTCACAAAACCATTAGGGCCTTAGCCCAAAACCGTATACCATGGGGACTCTGCCCAATTCAAATCAAGTGGGTCTCAGCCCAAAACTAGTCACATGGGAACTCAGCCCAAAACTAATTTCTGAAATCATAAAACACGGGGTCTCAGCCCCACAACTACCTCAGTAAAACTTCATACATACAAATATATATATAACCCATCCTTGACATCTCATGTGCCCCAACAACAACCCGTCACGATATATCTAAGTATACATACTACTCGGGTCTCATCTTCGAGTCCTCTCCCAGCATCTACGACGTCTGGGAGGATTGTCCAAAATCCAGGATCTACGACGTCTGGAGGACTGTCGCCGGACCGAGTCCGTGATTATACTATATCTCACACTCCTCGCATGTGCTCCCTCTTTGAGTCACTCATCCAAGGTAGTGGATCTGGACACTCCAGGATCTACGACGTCTGGAGGAGACTAATCACATATGAGGGTATATACATATCAAATACTTTATTTCTCAAAACATTTTTCAACTGGGTCTCATACCCGATTCGTCTCAACAGGATTCCTCGAATTCGATTCAAATCCAAATCTCCTGGGACTCAAGCCCAAATTCACATTTCAATAGGGTCTTGAACCCGAGTTTCCATTTCAAAAACCATAACTGGGACTCAAGCTCGATTTCACGATTCAACGGAGCCTCAAGCCCGATTTCACAATCCTGGGCCTCACGCCCGATATCAAAACCAACAGTTCTTCAAGCCTGATACCATAAATCAACGGGGCCTCAAGCCCAGTATCACCATAAACTAAGCCTCAAGCCCGAATCGTAAACCAACAGGGCCCTCGACCCGATCATATAACTCAAATCCAGCCCAATTTCTCGTGAAATCAAATGGATTTCAAGTCTGAGGGTTTCCAATCAAATGGGTCTCATGCCTGATTTCATATATGTCAATCAAAAACCCATTCACCAAACCCTCACAGAAAACATAGCACGTATAAGCATCGTATAAAATCGAAAATCTCGAAATACTTGCAAATACATAAATATGAGCTACCCCAAAAAAGGCACTCATGGCATCACAAAACATGTATTCAAAAGCATATAAAACATTTATGCATGCATCAATTTAGAAAATAAGGTCCACTCATAGACTGTCCAAAGTCGCACTTCGATACGCGCGCCATAAGCCTCTCCCGGGCCAATCACCGTAACCGGGGCTCCCGAACCTATTCAAATCGTAATAGAGGGCTACTAACTATTTAAATAAACCCTCACTAAGGCCCCCGTAATTTTCGGGAATTTTTAACTATTTTTAATGTCGATCCTAAACCTTCGGACGTCCCGAACTATATCGAAATGGTGTCCGATCGACTTGAATACAGTCTCAAAATGTTCGTTACATCGAATAGATGATTTCGCATGTTGGAACCTTCCCCAAAGGACGGCTCACGCACCCGCACGCGGCGCCATAATTGGTTGCACGGGGGAGCCACGTGCCAGCATTGTGCATCTTCTTCCTTCGGCAGACCGGGTCCGAACCAGTCCGACTACAATCTGGTCCGGTCCGACTGGCATAACCGGTCTTGCCTCCTATCTCCCTCATTTTCGGTCCATTTTCTTCCATTTCAATTCCATTCTTCCTATTTCATCCCTAGGAACCTTTTTGAATGAAGAAAACAAAGAAAAAACACCTAAAACCCATCCATTCTAAACGCCCCATTTCGGTCCAACTTTCTTGATTGCCTCTTGGGTTGTTCAGCCCCTCTTAGCCATCCAAAAACCCCTCTAGACCTTTTTACAAGCCTGCTAAACATCCTCCAATCACCCAAAACCATCCATAATGTCCTAAACTTGAAATTGAAATTCGAAAAGGAAAATGGGTGTTGTCGGGTTACCTGGGCTATCGTCTCCGTGCACGGCGGTCCTACCTTCATCAGCCATCACCAACTCATCCTCTCACTTATCTTTACCCTCTCACTCGATCAGTAAAAGGTTAGGGTGGCATGGGGTCTGGGTTTTCATGGGTTTCGGGTTTGGATGGGACTGAAACAGATGAGATGGTCGATGCATGTATGTGGGATGGTGGGCAATGGATGAGTGACACCTGAGAAAATATCTGGGGCCCACTTGAGAAAAAAAGTCAAGCCGTCTCGTAAAATGTGTAATAGTTCCTCGAAACTTTCGTGAACCGTTACTTTTCTGTCGAACGTCCGATTTCGACGTGCCGCCTGTCTACGGACTCATATTGACCCGATCAACATAACGGTCCTCGGCCATCGAACCTCTCGAGTCTAAAGTCAACCTTTGGCCCTCGTTTAGGGGCAAAATCGTAATTTCGCCCTAAACGTCCTTTAATTCTCGGCAAATCCCCGATTAGCCTCACTAAACCATAATTAGTCTTAATTAATCCCTAAAATTGGGGACGGGTCGTTACATATGATGTATGATTCGGTTATTATTATATATGTTTTGACTCAAATGCATGCATGATTTGAAAACGGAGGGGTAAAAAAGTATTTTACTATTGATTATAAATGGTTTTGAAATATCTTTTGTTTTCGGCCCACTCATACTTTCATTGTTTTCTTGACCCCTCCAGGACGTGGCCCAAAGGTAAAAGCGGATCCCGAGTGTAATACCCGGTCTTGGAAGCAAGAACGGTGAGCAAGACCTGTGAGCTTGAGAAGCAAGAACGGTGAGTAAGATCCGTGAGCTTGGCAAGGCAAGATCAGTGAACAATGCCACATCGCTCGGAGAGGGAAAAGTGAAGTGCCTTATATGTGTGGGCACGTATCTATCTAGGACAAGGCCTTTTGGGAGCTCACCATCTTTGGATTCTTTGGGAACTTCAAAATTAAGCGAGTTGAGGCTGGTGCAATCCCAGGATGGGTGACCTACTGGGAAGTTGCATGTGAGCTCCCGAGAACAAAGTCGTGAGGGCTGGGCCCAAAGCGGATAATATTGTGCTAGATGGGTCAAGTCGTGACAGAATGGTATCAGAGCCGGACCCCGACCGAAAGTGTGCCAGCGAGGACCCTGGGGCCAAGGGGGGTGGATTGTAATACCCGGTCTTGGAAGCAAGAACGATAAGTATGACCCATGAGCTTAAGAAGCAAGAACGGTGAGCAAGACCCATGAACTTTGCAAGGCAAGATCGGTGAGCAATCCTACATCGCTCGGGAAAGGAAAGGTGAAGTGCCTTATATGTGTGGGCACGTATCTATCTAGCACAAGGCCTTTTGGGTGCTCACTGTTTTGGATTCCTTAGGAATTCCAAAGTTAAGCGAGTTGAGGCTGGTGTAATCCCAAGATGGGTGACCTACTGGGAAGTTCCACGTGAGCTCTCGAGAACAAAATCATGAGGGCTGGGTCCAAAGCGGACAATATTGTGCTAGATGGGTTGGGTCGTGACACCGAGGCTGAGACATAGTTATTTACTACTACGTACCTGATACCCGTGTTGGGTAGGTCGAGCACCATTTTGTAAAACTGATAGACGTGCTCGCATTTTCGTAGTGCTCTATATTCCCTTTTTCTAGCACTGTAGAACCCATACACGGATTTAATTATATTTAAAGGTTATGTTATGAATTATTTAACCCGTTAAGGGTATTTTGGTCATTCTCAGGGGTTGCGTCAGACGGGAGCAGGGCGCACCCTCGTGTGGTCCTTGGGGGATCGGGATGGGTCTTATCATTAAAGCTGTGATTGGACAAAAATAAACAGTTTATAAAATCATTTATTGAAAATGACATTTATACCCTTCACGTAAAAGTATGCATGCATCAGAAAACAGTATTTAAATAATTTCTTAAAAGTAAGTCGTAATATTTTTCAAATCAATACATAGTGAAAAATGATTCTTAATCAAAGCCATTTCCTCAGTAGGGTCTCAGCCTAAAACTAAATCACATAGGTCTCAGTCCAAATCAAAACCATATAGGGACTCAGCGCAAAACAATCTCATAAATCATCTCAATAGGGCCTCTGCCCGAACATAGACTCTCATCTAAAGTCTCATGAAAATATGTTCAACCAATCCTATTTAGCCAATAACCAACAAACCATCTTAAAAGTCATGATATCAGCGCTACGCTTACGACTTGGGATTACACATCCGAATATACACCTGGCTCTAGAGCCTGTGGCTCGACATCTAGGTGTTGTAAATCAGGCTCAGAACCCTTGGCTCGACGTCTGAGCGATGGGATCTACAGGCTCGGAACCCCTGGCTCGATGTGACAGGACCCATCCCTATCCCCCTGGGATTAACGAGGGATGACCCTGCTCCCGTCTGACACAGAGTGTCAGACAAGGGATAATTCCGACCTTTGCCCTCCCGGGCTATCAGAGTAAGCCAGGATTCGGAGGAGGTATGTGATATCTCGGTCTCTGCTACAGTCCACATCCGATGTCAACCTGAAGGGCAGTCAAAACATTAAAAGCCGTGAGTGGACAAAACAAAAGTTTATAAAAATAAATTTCATAAAAGACCTTTGTACCCTTCACTAAAAAGCATGCATGCATTCGAAAACCATTTAACCAAATGGAACCATCTGTGGGAACTAAGCCCAAAACCATAATCAAATCAAATATACGGGCCACTGCCCAAATCCATAAAAGAAACCAATAAGGGACTCAGCCCAAATCAGAAGTAAACCGAGTACACGAGCCACTGCTCAAAACATGTGTAACCACACATCACATATCATATATCATATCTATATCATATACACATATAATTCACACAACCAATCCTGTCACAGTTTCCAAAGCTACGCGCATGCTACCTGGGGTCTCAAACCCAAGTCTTCTCAAAGTCAAAGTCAATGTCCGCAGACCACTGACCCTACCTGAGGTTATAGTAACCAACCTTCCTGAGAGTAAGGAACTCAATGGGGGCAACTCCCACTCAGTTAGTGCTCCGTGACTACCCCGGGGTCCACCTAGGCCAACGACCATTGCTGGAGGAGATAGAACGGTAAAGGAAGGTATATGAATACATATATACATAACATAAACATTCATGCCTGGTTCCCCAGAACCGTCATGATTCATAATATCCATAACAAGGGTTCATACCAGTTCCCATAAACCGCCATGAACTTGGAAATCCATCTAGGGTCCCTGACCCGAAATCATCAATACAAGTAAACTGGGTCTCGTGCCCGAACATATGACATCAGCTGGGCACCGTGCCAGATATCTAAGGGTCAGTCACGACTCCGATCATAGTGATGCGCGCAACCATCCATCCAGGACCGCCCTCAATCCTGGTATGTCGTCGTGAACGAATCAACCGACGCGACCACCACAAGATCATGGTGCACTCATCACTGATCGCTATCTTGAACCGTCTGCACTCCGAAGTCGAGCCTCCCCAGGCTGCCCGACCATGAATCGTGCATCGTGACCTCTCCGGAAGGAACACATCACAATCCGGAGGCGAGCGTCACGTCGTCCATCGCAGTGCACCAAGAATCTGTAGCGACCATGACTCAGACCCGAAGGTCATCCATAGCGTCATATGCCCGAGACCAAACCAAATAGGTCTCATACATGAGTTTATCCTTTTAGAAATCCAAAACTATTTCATTAAAACCAATAAAGACATACAGACCCGTATAGGCATCGTATAGGGCTGAAACCTCGAAATACATGCCTATACGTAACCACATACAAATGCACTCATGGCATGCACCAATTTAGAAAACAAGGTCCACTCATAGACTGTCCGAGCTGCCGCCTCGATTTGCATGCCATACAACTCTCCCGAGCCAATCACTGTCACCGGGACTCCCGAACCTGTCCAAATCATAATAGAAGGTTACTAACTACTTAATTAACCTCCCACTAAAGCCCCGTAATTTTCCTGTATTTTTAACTATTTTTAAAACCGAACATAAACCTTCGGACACCCTGAAACCTATCGAAACGATGTCCAATTGACACGAGACCAGTCCCAAAATGTTCGTTACATCGAATAGAAGATTTCATATGTTGAACACTTTCCCAAATTACTGTTCACGCACCCCAAGAATGGGATGTGCACTGTTCATCGTCTCCTACATAGGTGAACCGGTTTTTTTCTTGTTCTGGACCGGGTTACTGTGCTGAACCAGCGTGACCGGTTCAGTGCTTTCCTCCCTCTGTTTTTGTCCGATTTCAACCCTAATTAATCCTATAATTCCTATTTCTTCATTCCCTATCATTTCCAATCATTAAAACTACCTAAAAACACCTAAATCCTATGGTTTGATTTTGAATCAAATGGTTCAAACTTCCTAAAATCTTCCCACGGCTTCACAGCCGTCTACCACCTACCAAGACCATCTCTATACAACCTAAGTAACCTATTTAGTTCAAACCAATCATCCAAATCGACCTATAACAACAAAAACATAATTTTAGATTCAAAAACCAAAATCGAGCCATACCTCAGGTTTGGGTCTTCCGCCGTGCACGGTGGCTCCCTCCTGGCCGGCCACCATCATCCTCAGTCCTTCTCTCACTCTCCTGGTTCCTCAGATGTCCATGGGTGCAGGTTTGGGTTGGATGGGTTTGGGTTGCACAGAGAATGAGATCGGGTTTGTTTTGGGTTTGAAATGAAGAAATGAAATGCACAGTGAAGGGAGATGCATGAATACAATTTGGGTGGCCTGCGGATGGGTGACACTTGTCACTCATCCATTGGGCCTCCATTAAATATCTGGGCCCCACTAAAGTCCAAAAGTTAACTCGTTTCGTAATTCGTGCAATAGTACCCTTAAACTTCCTTGAACCGTAACTTCGCCGTCGAACGTCCGAATTCGATGTACTGCTTGTCTGCGTATTCGTATCGTCCCGATCTACTTAACGGTATTCGGCCGTCGGCCATCGGACCTCTCGGTCAAAAAGTCTACTATTTGCCTCCTTTTAGCCAAAATTACCAAAATGCTCCTAAACTTCCAAACGTCATAACTTCCTCCTCGAACGTCGGAATTGAACGTACCACCTGTCTATGAACTCGTGACGTCACGAACTACGTCACAGTCATCGGTTAAAGTCCGTTTGACCACTCGAATGAAAATTCAACGTTTTATCCACGCTACGGGCAAAACGGTCATTTTGCATCGTTCGTCCGATTTCGCCTAACTAATCAACGATTAGCCTCACTAATCGTGATTAGTCACTAATCTAATCCTGGAATTTGGGACGGGTCGTTACACGATGTCTGCAAAATGTCCATCTCTGACACTCCTCCAGGTAGTGTCCTCGTGACCACTCCAGGATCTACAACGTTTGGAGGCTACAATCACATCATTGAAGATGAGGCCCGCGCTTGAAATATTGTTTCATAAAATTAGTTTCCACAAAACCATCATAAAATCAATGTTCAAAACATTTCCCAAATCCAGGATTCCTGGAATCCTATCGAATCCAAACTCGTAAATCCACAACAGGGTCACAATCCCAATACATCATATCATAAACTAGAATTGGGTCACAAGCTCGATATATTCCATGTTTGACTATACTCTTAGTCAAACCATAAATCAACTAGGACACAAGCCCGAATATTATTTCCAAATCCGAAAACCTTTTCTATATTCAAATCACTTTTCTAAAACCACAAACAGTCAAAAGTGATTTCCAACTGGGACTCAAGCCCGAAATGTCAATTTCACGCATCTCCGTGAAATCACTCAAAACTTATGGTTAACACAAATCATATTTAAATCATATGCATCTCAAGTAATGTTCATAAAACATATAAAATATTTATGCATGCATCATTTCATAAAACAAAGTCCACTCATAGACCGTCCGTGCTGCGCGCTCACAATCCGCGTCGTAAGCTACTCCGAGGCTAATCCAACGTCTCTGGAATGTCCGGACCGGTCCAAATCATACGCGAAGGTCACTAACCATCTATACAAGTGCAAATCATAAACCCTCAAGACTCCGGGAAAGTAAACATGTCTTGAACAATCTTCTCGAGACTAAAAACCTCCAAATGACCTATCAAACGATCTCTGATCAACCTGAAACCACCACCATTAAATTTAGAACGTCAAAATGTTTTGAACAAGACCAGTTTTACCTCAAAATTTATGCCCACGTGCCCTCACGCGCAGGTCAAAGTCCAATCCACTATGATACACGCCGGTCAACGATGACGTCATGCTGGTTAACGCTGACGTTAGCTACTGACGTCAGCCTCACAAGTTTGACATCTGACAGCTCTGATAACCTACCACGTGGCACACCCTATTGGTGCCATGTGTCACTAACACCTTTGACAATCTCTAACACCCTACCACGTGGCACCATCCCACTAGTCCACGTGGTTTGCCATTGCTGATATTGGACTTGCCAAGTCATCTGACACCTCTGACAAGTCTCTGACACACTACCATGTGGCACCCTCTCATTGGTCCACGTGGTTGGTCAACGCTGATGTGGACTGCTAGGTCGATATTGACTAGACCTGACACGTGTGCCACGTGTCACTACCCGATTAGCCATGTGGCCTGACAGGTGATGATATGGACTGCCAAATCATTATCCCCTACCTCTGGCTGGGTCAACCCAATTCACTATAACGGGTCGATCTGACCCGCGACTCGACCCGATCGTAACTCACTCAATTCTCAACCTTTTTCCACTATTTTTCTTCCCAATGACTTGTTTCTAACCCATGAATCTATCCCTAGCCTCAAAACATAAAAACATGGCTGGAAACGCACCTTTCACGATTAAACTCCCACAGCCAAACTCCAACCATGCTTCCATAGATGTCCAGAGGTCCTCTGCCTCTCATTCTTATTCCTACAGGCTCGTACGAGCTCCTAGATCATGTCCAAATCATTAGAACCAGTCCCAAACATCTAAAACTCAAAACCCAAATCCAAACACCCACGACTTACATTTTCCTGCATTTCCCAGCCACCTCCACGATGGCTCCGTCGTCTCTGTCATCTTCTCATGGCCTCTTCGTCTCCCTCTCTCTCTGTCTTTCTCTCTGTCTCACTCTCAGCCAATAACAAATGAAGATGATTGATGAGGATTGGGGTGAGGGTTTGGGTTTGTGCAAAATGAAAAAGGAATGGGAGTATATGCATTTGACTTCCCAGGTCAAAAGTCAACTTTTTCACCCTTTCTAGAGGTAAAATCATAATTTTACCCCGATCGTCCGATAATCTTCTATTAATCCAGATTAATCCTCGCTAAATTGTCATTAATCCTTAATTAATCCTTGTTAATCACAAAATTCATAACGGGTTGTTAAAATCTACCCTCCTTAAAATAATTTCATCCTCGAAATTCCAATCGACTCCAATCCGCACCAAAACTGCGGAAATCCCATCCTGCCTCTAATATGAGGCACATATGAGAGCCTCTATCCACAGTATGCACTAACATCAACGTCACTAAAAGTTAACTAAAATCCAACGGTTAATACTGAAACTCAGCTCATCCTCCATGACCGTATCCAAGAGTGACATGTCGTCATGGGAAACCTCCAACGCTCAATCTCAAGTTTCTAGAATTCCAAAAGTCACCCCTCGAGTCTCGCTCGAGCCACTGACACTCATCGATCTCATCGGTCACTCACGCAGTTGTACTGTCACGACTCGGCCCATCTAACACAATATTGTCCGCTTTGGGTCCAGCCCTCACGATTTTATTTTCGGGAGCTCACGTGCAACTTCCCAGTAGGTCACCCATCATGGGATTGCACCAGCTTTAACTCGCTTAACTTTGGGGTTCCAATCCCCCCCAAAGCCACTAAGCTCCCAAAAGGCCTTGTGTTAGATAGATACGTGCCCACACATATAAGGTACTTCACCTTTCCCTCCGCGAGCGATGTGGGATCGTTCACCGATCTTACCTTTCCAAGCTCACGGGTCTTGCTAACCGATCTTGCTTCTCAAGCTCACGGGTCTTGCTCACCGTTCTTGCTTCCAAGACCGGGTCTTACAATCCACCCCCCTTTGGACCCAGCGTCCTCGCTGGTACACTTCCGGTCAGGTTCGGCTCTGATACCATTCTGTCACGATTCGGCCCATCTAACACAATATATTCCGCTTTGGGCCCAGCCCTCACGGTTTTGTTTTCGGGAGCTCACGTGAAACTTCCCAGTAGGTCACCCATCATGGGATTGCACCAGCCTTAACTCGCTTAACTTTGGGGTTCCAATCCCCCCCCAAAGCCACTGAGCTCCCAAAAGGCCTTGTGTTAGATAGATACGTGCCCACACATATAAGGTACTTCACCTTTCCCTCCCCGAGCAATGTGGGATCGTTCACCGATCTTACCTTTCCAAACTCACGGGTCTTGCTCACCGATCTTGCTTCTCAAGCTCACGGGTCTTGCTCACCGCTTTTGCTTCCAAGACCGGGTCTTACAAACGTTTCTCTGTCATTCGGGTCCTGTAACCCGCGAGGTGACCCGGTTCGATTACTATGAATTCGACATCATTTCATTCAATTCAAAAGTCTGTTAGCATCGTTGTAACCTTAATTAGGGTTCTGTGAAGTCAATAACATCAAACCTTACCTGAATCCACACATTTCGAGTTTGATCATCGAAGCATTGCCGGTTACTGTTCATCATCCAATCTTCATCAATTATTCTTGTTTTTTTTTCAATTGATGCATCAGGAAGCATCATTGGGTCCTTATAAACATATTCCCCTGATCAATTCCGTAGTTCCATGTCTCAATTTCCTCGACTCAAGCTCGAAAATCCCGAAACCTCATTCTCTCTGTTCTCCAGCCAATTGACCCCAATTCCCTTCGTTCTTCATCTGGTTCGACTAGTAGCAATCCCAGAAGGCTAAATCTAAGGGCAATTTCACTCAGAAACATCTACAAATTCAAAATCGATTTTGAAGCCCTTTAATGGTTTTTTCGGGTTTTCTGTGTTTAGGTTCACTATTTCAAGCCTCATTCTTCTCCATTTCATTCTCTTTGTTTTCCTCTCTAATTGTCCTCTTAATCTCCCCGTGTCTCTGGTCTTCATACTTGCCTTATTGATTAATCAAATTGGATGAAGTTACATGGGAGGTGGGCGGGTTTGTTTGGCTTTGTTAGGCATTCAAACTATGCCACCAATTAACATAAGCAAGTGACAAATGTCACATAATGAATCATCCTAATCCAAATAGGCTGACTCAGCCAGGTTAATCCTCACAATTATCCTTGTTGTGCAAATTACCATTTTGCCCTCATTATAACAAATTACCAAAATGCCCCTCATAGTTCTAGACCCATAACTTTTTCGTTCGGACTCCGATTGACGCATGCCGCCTGTCTACGGATTCAGCGTCTCGAGACCTACCCAATGGTCTTCCCGAAAAGTCCAAACAATGTCCCCGATCAAAAAGTCAACTTTCGGCCCCTTTTGACCAATTTACCAACTTACCCTCAAACTTCCGCACGTCATAAGTTTTTCCTCGAATGTCAGAATTGGGCGCGTCACCTGTCTATGAACTCGTGGCGTCCCGAACTACGTCACAGTCATCGGTCAAAGTCCGTTTGACCGCTCGAATAAAAAGTCAACCGTTCGCCCAATTCCAAGGGCAAAATCGTCCTTTTCCTCAAATTTTCCAAATTTTCGTGTTTCGACTTTCCGGGGCGTCACAACCTTCCCCCCTTAAAGAATTTCGCCCCCGAAATTCAAACAACCTCTCCAACAACAACCATGGAGACTCAAGTCACATCCAGTTCAATACAATTCCAAACTCCCTCTGAGTCCCATTACCTGCTATCCTCGGGTCGAGGTCATCCTACAATTCCGACACAACTAAAACACATAATACCACACCCGACCCCCAATCCAGGGCCCTAAACTCGCCAGGGATTTCCGACACCCCATATCTCGTCTAATCACCAGGCCGCGCACAGGGCTCGTATCTCGGAGGCATGGCAGATCCGTAACCAAATGCTCTGATACCACTTTGACAGGACCCGTTCCAACTGGACCTCGATAACCGTGTCCGGTCCTGCTCCCGTCTGAAAAGTCTACTGAAGTCCCGAAACGATCCTTCAGTACTTATCAGACAAGGGATAGCTGTGCTGATTTCCGCTCATGCCTCCGCCTCGTGATCAGCCCCGAACGTTGTGCCACGGCCTGGAGGGGTCATCAAAACAGAAAAGTGTGAGTGGATAAAAATATATTCGTTAAAACACATTTTAAAAGACATCATTTACCCTCTAGTTTATCAAACCTGCATGCATAGGGAAAAACACGTGGACAACAATCACTGGCCTTCTAGCCAAACCACATAACAAGTTAAATTCCTGGCTCTCAGGCCAAACATACAACATAATCACCTGGCCACACATACCAGAACTCGTATACAACACCAGTACGTAACCACATCAACATCAAGCAATATTATGCACAAGTTCACAATCAATGTAAATAGTCACACAGTCACATCCGCACCATTCACAAGTGCACAAACCACCATATAATCACATCCGCACTACGCGTAGGCCATAACCCCAAGCATCAACCGTCTGGGAACACCCCGAGCTTCGGCTATCTGGGAACACATCACCCCGAGTATCAGCCGTCTGGGCACACCCCTAACTTCGGCTGCCTGGGACCAATCACAATCATATCATATCCCCAAGTTTCGGTCGTCTGGGAACTCCCCTAGCTTCGACCGTCTGGGCATTCATAATCACAATGAAAGTCATCCCGGGATCTTATCCCAACACATCTCAATTAAATCCTTGCCTTAAAACCAACTCAAAAGCTTTACCAACCGGGACTCAAGCCTAAATATCATTTATACGTAAATCTGTAAAATCATATCGAAAACATTAAAATAATCCAGAAATCATCCTTGACGTACCAATTCTTCAAAATATCTATTTTGAAACCTTTTTGACTCCGGGCCTAGCCCAAAATATCATTTACGTATTTCTAGTAAAACATGTCCGAAATACCGATTAAAATAATCATTAAATCACACAGAATCATCCAAACAAATCATGACATCATTGCAAACCAAATCATGCAATCAATCATGTAAAACATTTAACTTTGCATGCATATCAATATATAAAACAAACGTCCACTCACACACCGTCCAACCCGCTCGCTTCCCGAGCTACACGCGTTTTCGTAATTTCCACCACTTGCCAGGAATCCCGAATCCTGTCCACAATCATTACTCAGGGGTCACTAAGGACTCAATTTACTTCCTACTAATTTCTCAGAATTTTCTGGAATTTTAATATTAATTTAACCGTCGGACCCTCGAAACATAATCGAGACGGCGTCCGATCGACTTGCAACCAAAACCAAAAATGTTCGTTACATTAAATAGGACAAGTTTCATGTTGACCTCACCTTGAAATTCCCCCGCACGCGCCCTCAAGCGCCGCCGCAAGCGGCAGCGCGTGAAAGCCACGCGCCGTGAACAGTGTCACCACCTTCACCCGTTTCTCTGTCATTCGAGTCCTGTAACCCGCGAGGTGACCCGGTTCGATTACTATGAATTCGACATCATTTCCTTCAATTCAAAAGTCTGTTAGCATCGTTGTAACCTTAATTAGGGTTCTGTGAAGTCACTAACATCAAACCTTACCTTAATCCACACAATTCGAGTTTGATCATCGAAGCATTGCCGGTTACTGTTCATCATCCAATCTTCATCAATTATTCCTGTGTTCTTTCAATTGATGCATCAGGAAGCATCATTGGGTCCTTATAAACATATTCCCCTGATCAATTCCGTAGTTCCATGTCTCAATTTCCTCGACTCAAGCTCGAAAATCCCGAAACCTCATTCTCTCTGTTCTCCGGCCAATTGACCCCAATTCCCTTCGTTCTTCATCTGGTTCGACTCGTAGCAATCCCAGAAGGCTAAATCTAAGGGCAATTTCACTCAGAAACATCTACAAATTCAAAATCGATTTTGAAGCCCTTTAATGGTTTTTCGGGTTTTCTGTGTTTAGGTTCACTGTTTCAAGCCTCATTCTTCTCCATTTCATTCTCTTTGTTTTCCTCTCTAATTTTCCTCTTAATCTCCCTGTGTCTCTGGTCTTCATACTTGCCTTATTGATTAATCAAATTGGATGAAGTTACATAGGAGGTGGGCGGGTTTGTTTGGCTTTGTTAGGCATTCAAACTATGCCACCAATTAACATAAGCAAGTGACAAATGTCACATAATGAATCATCCTAATCCAAATAGGCTGACTCAGCCAGGTTAATCCTCACAATTATCCCTGTTGTGCAAATTACCATTTTGCCCTCATTATAACAAATTACCAAAATGCCTCTCATAGTTCTAGACCCATAACTTTTCGTTCGGACTCCGATTGACGCATGCCGCCTGTCTACGGATTCAGCGTCTCGAGACCTACCCAATGGTCTTCCTGAAAGTCCAAACAATGTCCCGATCAAAAAGTCAACTTTCGGCCCCTTTTGACCAATTTACCAACTTACCCTCAAACTTCCGCACGTTATAAGTTTTTCCTCGAATGTCAGAATTGGGGCGTGCCACCTGTCAATGAACTCGTGACGTCCCGAACTACGTCACAGTCATCGGTCAAAGTCCGTTTGACCGCTCGAATAAAAAAGTCAACCATTCACCCAATTCCAAGGGTAAAATCGTCCTTTTCCTCAAATTTTCCAAATTTCCGTGTTTCGACTTTCCGGGGCGTCACATGCACTCAAAATCCAATCTGAAAATCTTGCTTTGCCAAGCAGACATCCTATTTAGCATTCAGTCTGAATACATTATTCAGCTGACAATCCAAAGTGACATTCTGTTCAGCATCCGATTTGAAAATCGTGTTCCTAAAAATCCAAGCTGACATTCTACTCAGTAGGAGCATCACAAGTCATCTTTCACTCGACGGTCTCCAACTGTAAATCACACCCATGACACACCGTCGTCTCATGTCGATTACTCACGACTCCACTGTGACTACTCGAGTCACTAACGACATACTCGACTCGCTCTCGAGTCCCAATACCTTATCTCGTAGCGACTAACGTTGTGATCCTGACTCCTCTCGAGTCTCAAACCGACATCTCACTCATCCTCTCAATACACTTATAATGTATTTGGACCACATCGAATACTTGCTCTAGCAGAGATAATCACATACACAAATGCTAGGGTTCCTTTAGCCCATGATGGCCCTGAGCTCCATATTCACATAGTCACTGAACCCTCTCACAATTACTCTGCACTAGCGCACAATAGTCGATGTCCAGTCCTCATACTCAATGTACAATCAACATCGGTCCCTCGTTCGATTACCATACCATGTCCCTCTCAGACTCAATCTGATGATCATACCTCATCAATCAGACTGATCGATACTCAACAATTACATTATTCAACATGCACTACTCACAAGTGCATCCTCATCACACAAACATAAAGGCACTACTCAGGCTTGCTCAAAGACTGCACCCACACAACTTCCGACCATGTCCATATACCCCCACGATCTCGAATCTAATCCGCCTATTGTATGGATGACATGCCAATCATGATCCAACTCTAGAACCTGTCTGTCCGATCTCTACTTTGGACAGACTATACACTATAACTCAACGTCTTCTCCGAGTCCTCTCGGTCACCCGACCCGCACCTGAGATGTGTCCAACACATACTCATCGAGAACTCCAATGACCAACCGTCTTAAGTCTACTAAGACGTACCAATCCAAACCTCGACCCCCATCCTAATGATGTGAAGGGTCGGATCTTGAAGTTGTGTTGTCAACCTCTAATCCAGCTTATGTGTCTCACTGGAATATTGTCCAATAACACTCCTTGGTCATCCACCACCAGTACAATACCTCCAATCAGAGCTCTAACATCAAGCATTGATGAATGGTACAAATAAGAGCTAACGAGCCTGCACACATCCTACTCGAGGCATTAGATTCTAGATTTATCTTTTCTCAAATGATACTCAATGTATCCTCGATATCTGTCAATCAGCTCCAGCTCTCTCCTTTACCTTGAGTTGCACTCCCCTTGGAGTACCAACACATAAGACTTCGTGATCTCTAAGATCCTACACATCTTTCATTAACTCCCTTCCGAGTCAATCCTGTCAATAGACTACGATCACGGGGATAACCTCTACCCGAAAATCAATGACACTTCATCTAGTCTGAGTAAATCCAATCTCAATCATCATCATCGACTAACACCAATCTCGATCCACAACCAACTCGGTCTTCGACCGTCTCGATCCACAATCATGGCGACCCTCGATCACTTCGATCCACAATCCAAATCGGTCCTTATCAATCTCGATTCATAAGCATCTCGACTCACACCACCACGATCCATGACCAATTCTATCACAATCATCTCAATATCCATAATCGTCTCGATCCACCACTCTTGATCCATATTATCTCTCTTGGCCAAATGTAACATGACCCAGAATACCAACACAGGTCACACAAATCTGACACTCACTCATCACGTCAGGTGACACCAAGCACCTTTCGCTCCTCAACTCATTCAAGTTTGACCTTTACAAGCTTATACCTCCATGAGTGATGAGAAGTTCACTAAGAACTTACATGATAAGGAATACTAGTTCCGCATGATTTCCTCCTTCAGTTGTCTCGTCATATCTAACTCTCGAAGTTCCATCGAATTTCGACAAGAACAATGGGGTTCTCATCAGTGATATTCCAAGTCAATTTAACCCAAAATCTACTAAGTCCTGCCACTGGACTCGTTAGGCTCTCGACTCTATCGGTATCTCCTGACCATATGGTTGCAAAATGGGTTACAAACCCAGAAAACCTTCTCTAGATATGGCAGGCATCAAAATGCACCGATTTCTTGTCGGGGAAACTTGGCACAACTAACCCTCTCCAAGCTCACTGAGTTGACTGTGGACATCACAACACATGTCCCATATCCCAAACAGTCATCCTATAGCATCTTCCCGGGCTCTAAGCCATCGCTCACTCAGACATCAATCACGTGTCTTGGAAGCCAATCTTTCTTAAGGTCAAAACCTTATATGTCTTACCACCTTATCTAGTCTGAACAATCTTGGTTTACCAAACTACACCCATCATAGTATTGGTTGGAATACTAGCTCGTACGTCTCAACTCCACAGCATCAACAACTACTGCACACAACACTCGTGCAATCCGTCCAAACATAACTAGGGTACCTGTCACCAATCCAGGCATACCCCATGCCTCCAGTAATACCAACCGAACAAGGTGGATAATGAAATCTCAATGAGCCACTCAGAATCCTCTCTGTCCCTCTCAACAATCACTGTAACTTACACGTCTGCCACTCAAGGGCTCGGATTGCTCTTGCTCTCTAGCATCTGCCACCTCTAGACACATCTGACGTCATCCGGAATCGTCGGATCGCCGCTAGATTTTATCCATCTCATCTCAGTCCTTACTCATCTCCAATGAGACATCACATAATCACTAGAGTCTTACTTCCAAGACCCGACTCAAATGGACGAATCCTCATCATCTCAATCATCACTGAACCATGAGCACACTAAGATAAAATCCCAAACCTCTACTACGAGCAATCGTCGAAGCTTCTACTCATGTTGGAGGAACTCCGTCTCCCTCGTGTCTTGATAAGACTAGGGCAAAAATAGTAAAAGAAAGGTTCCTCGAACGTCACCCAACTCTAAATAGTCTCATCCACGTCCGTCGATAGCCATGTCTCTCACAACCTCGTGCAGACCCAACCAAGAAAACTCCGCTATTGATACCAAACTCTCATAATGGCAACTCATCACCCGTACGATCCACTCAAAAGCGTGTAATCCACTGATCGGTCGCCCCGTGACCCGATCCACAAGTACCACTTTCCTGGTAACTTGTCCAACTCGATCTCAAACTAGGGTCATCCACGGCTCCTACTTCTTCTAGCAGCACATCCATCCTGACCAATCGTCGATCATAACTCGGAACAACACCATACTGGCATCCACTCAACCAGTAACTACTACCTGGGGATCTCATCTACTCGTAACTCTATGGCCTCCAACCGCCGGGCACACAACAAACTCGGCCTTCCTCGGGTCTAACACTACGAAACCACGGCAACCAATGCCGAAGAGAATCACAGATAGGTTCATTCCCACTTAATCTTCCTACTCTTACCCCCACTATCAGGTTGATGATGGGATGACGACAGCCAAGAGACATCACATCTGACACATGCGCAACACCACACGAGCAACCTAGTTCTCTGATACCAAACTGACATGACCCATCCCAATCCCCCTGGATTATCATGGGATGTTCCATGCTCCCCTCTGACACCATGTGCCATACCAAGGATAAAATCAACCCGCTCAGGGTTGATAAACTACGCCGTGACTTGCGCAATACGCAGTGGCATGTGATGTCTCGGTCTTTGCTACAGTCCGCATCCGCAATCAACCTAAAGGTACCAAAAACATTAAAGCTGTGAGTGGATAAAAATAAACAGTTTATAAAATCATTTATTGAAAATGGCATTTGTACCCTTCACGTAAAAGCATACATGCATCAGAAAATAGTATTTTAAATATTTTCTTAAAAGTAAGTCGTATTGCTTTTCAAATCACTACAAAGTGAAAAATGTTTTTCAATCAAAACAATTTCCTCAGTAGGGTCTTAGCCCAAAACCAAATCACATAGGGTTTCAGCCCAAATCAAAACCACGTGGGGACTCAGCCCAAAACAATTTCATAAATCATCCCAATAAGGCATCTGCCCAAACATAGACTCTCATCCAAAGCCTCATGAAAACATGTTCGACCAATCCTCTTTATCCAACATCTAACAAGTCATCTCAAAAGTCACGATATCAGCACTGTGCATGTGACTTGATATTACACATCCGAATATACACTGGCTCTGGAGCCCCTGGCTCGACGTCTAGGTGTTCTAACTCTGGCTCGGAACCCCTGGCTCGACGTCTAAGCGATGGCATCTACAGGCTTGGAACCCCTAGCTCGATGTCTGCAAAATGTCCATCTTTGACACTCCTGCAGGTAGTGTCCTCGTGACCTCTCCAAAAACTATGACATCTGGAGGCTACAATCAAATCATAAAGGATGGCATTATGGAAATTATGGAAAACATTTCACAAATCATCTCAATGGGGCCCACACCCGAAATATAGTTTCATCAAATCAGTTTCCACAAAAACATCATAAAATCAATGTTCATAACATTTCCCAAATCCAAGATTCCTCAAATCCTATCAAATCCAAACTCGTAAATTCACAACAGGGTCACAAGTCTGATACATCATATCATAAATCATAATTGAGTCACAAGCCCGATATATTCCATGTTTTACTATACTCTAAGTAAAACCATAAATCAATTGGGACACAAGCCCGAATATTATTTCCAAATCTAAAAACCATTTATCTATTCAAATCACTTTTCCAAAACCACAAACAGTCAAAGGTGATTTCCAACTGAGACTCAAGCCCGAAATGTCAATTTCACGCATCTCTATGAAATCACTCAAAATCGATAATTAACACAATTCCTATTTAAATCATATGCTTCTCAAGTCATGTTCATAAAACATATAAAACAGTTATGCATGCATCATTTCATAAAAAAAAGTTCACTCACAGACCATCTGTGTTGCGCACTCATAATCTGCGCGCGTAAGCCACTCTAAGGTTAATTCAACGTCTCTGGAATGTTTGGACCTATCCAAATCATACTCGAAGGTCACTAACCATCCATAAAAGTTCAAATCATAAACCCTCAAGACTTCCAGAACAGTTAACGTGTTATGAAAACGTTTCTCGAGGCTAAAAACCTCCAAATGACCTATCAAACGATCTCCAATCGACTTCAAACTACCATCATTGGATTCAAAACGTCAAAATCTTTTGAATAAGACTAGTTTAACCTCAAAATTTGTGCACACGTGCCCTCATGCGATGGTCAACGACAATCAATGCTGACGTCATCTACTGATGTCAGCTTGACAAGTTTGACATCTGATAGCTTTAACAACCTGCCACGTGGCGTACCCTAGTTGGTGGCGCGTGTCACTGACACCTCTGACAATCTCTAACACCCTGCCACGTGGCACCATCCCACTGGTCCACGTGGTCTAACATTACTGACGTGGAGTTGCCACATCATCTGACACCTCTGCAACACTGCCACTGGTCCATGTGGTTGGTCAATGCTGATGTGGACTGCCATGTCGACGTTCACTAGACCTAACACATGTGCTACATGTCACTACCCGATTGGCCACGTGGCCTAACAGGTGATGACGTGGACTGCCATGTCATCATTTTTAAGGGCTCGTCCCGAATCTACGGAATTAATTAAGGTTAATAACGGATTATCAAGAATTAGTTAAGGACTAATCGAGATTAGTTGAGGATTATCGGACAATTTGGGGTAAAATGATGGTTTTACCCCTAAAAAGGATAAAAAGTTGACTTTTAACCTAGGGGGTCAAATGCACGTGAACTAAGGACTGTTACACAGATCGAGATGATACAAGTCTGTATGTAGGCGGCACGTTCAAATCGGACATCGTACGGGAAAGTTACGAGTCACGGAAGGTTCTGGGAACTCTTCATGATTGTACCGTTTTAAATGGGTTGTATTTAATGGGACCCAAAATATCTTGTGGGGACCAACAGATGAGTGACAAGTGTCACTCATCCATTGATTCTCACACACACATACATGCATAATCTTCATTTTCATTCATCTTCTTCATTTTTTCTTCCAAAACCGTACCCACCACCCCAAACCATTTCCATCTTCATCCTTTTGGACCAAGGAGAGAGAGACTGAGTGAGGGAGCGAGATGGAGAGGTTGAGAGACGGCAAGGACAATGGACGACACAGCAGTGGCAGCCGAAAAACATGGAAAAAGGTAAGGTCGTGGGTTTTCAAAATTGGGCTTTCGATTTTGAGTGTTTTTACATAATTTTAAGCCCATATTCATGCTCTTGGAGCTTATATGAGCTTGTAGGTGCAAGAATGGAAGGTTTTGGAAGAGGAGAGTGGCTGGAACATCGATTCAAAGTTTGGCCAAAAATTTTGGGAGGCCATATCTCCAAAACCAGGTATTTTCTTGAATTTCTAGGTTCATATTTCGATTCCTTGGCTCGAGCAGCATGATTTCCATATATAGAAAATTGGATTTGGTCGAGAAATGAGAAAGTTATGAAGGTTTGAAAATTGGACCAAAAATGGCGGATTCCAGCCAATGGTGGCCGAACCAAACGGAGGTGCCAGCCGCCATCTTCAGCGAGCCTGATGATGTTAGCAGTTGAGGTCAACATTGACTTTACTGACGTCAGCGTTGACTGTTGACCAGATGATGTCAGTATTGACTTTGCTGATGTCAACGTTGACTTTTACGGTTGACCATAACATCAACGTTGACCAAAACTTTGACCCGTGCATGGGCATGAATTTCAAGGTCAAATTGATCTTGTTCGAAAGTTTTTGATGTTCTGAATCCAATGGTGGTGGTTTCAGGTCGATCGGAGTTCGTTTGATAGGTTATTTAGATATTTGTAGCCTCGAAAAATGTGTTCGGGATACGTCGACCGTTTCGAGATGTGTGAGGGTTTATGATTAGGACTTGTATAGGTTGATAGTGACCTTTGAGTATGATTTGGATAGGTCTGGACGTCATGGAAAGTATGGATTATCCCCTTATGGCGCGAGTTTCAGAGCGCACAGCACGGATGGTCTGTGAGTGGACTTTGTTTTATCAAATATGATGCATGCATAACTGTTTTATATGCCCTATGAACATGATTTGAGATGCCTTGAGTGCATATGATTTAAATATGTTTTATATTACATTGTCTACAATATTGCACGTTGTTTGAGATTTATGTTTTATATGATTTTTGGGCTTAGGCCAAGTATACTACATGCATGCGATTATATGATTTGCCAGTTTCACGGAGAGGCGTGAAACCGAGGATTTGATTTATGGTTTTGAAGGATTTCACAGAGATGCATAAAATCGAGATTTGGGCATGAGTCCCAGTTGGAAATCCCCTTTGCTTATTGGGATTTGGAAAATCATTTGAACAATGAAATGGTTTTCGAATTTAGAAATATCTTTCGGGCATATGACCTAGTTGATTTATGGTTTGACTTAGAGTATAGTCAAATGTGAGATTTATCGAGCTGTCACCCAGTTATGAGATTTATGAAAGATATTTCAGGCATGAGACCCAGTTGTGGATTTGATAGGATTTGAGGAATCCTTAGTTTGTGAAGTGTTGATAGACACTGTTTTTACGATGGTTTTGTGGAAACTGATTTGATGAAATTATATCCGGGCGTAGACCTTATTAAATGTTTCCACTGTTTTCAAAATGATGATTATGATTTTGAGTTTAATGACTCATGAGTTTAAAGACTCGGATAGGGCCTCCGGTTATGAATATGTTTCCCCATATAGCACCCAAGAGATAATGCTCTCCTCCGAGGTATGGAGAGGTCACGATGAGCCTGCTGTCGAGCAGCCAAGAGAGGCGGTAGCCCGGGGAGGCTCGACTCAGGAGTGCAGTATATGAGATTGATTGATGATATGTTCATGACGATCTGGATAATGTCAGCCGGTGATGTGTTCATGACATGCTTAGGATCAGAGCAGTCCTTAAGTTTATGGGCACGCGTTGTTGGGATTAGAATCGTGATTGATGATGATGATGGGCTGAGATCCCACATGGTTTGATATTAGGGCTAAGATCCCACATGGATGTTTTTTGGGCTGAGACCCTGTATGATTTGGTTTTTGGTGTCAGGACCCATCCTAATCCCCTTGGAATTAACACGGGCTAAGCCATGATCCTGTCTGACATGAAGTGTCAGACAAGGGAATAATTGGAAACCATCAGTCCGACCGGCTTTCAGAACGCGCTAGGATCCGGTGGAGGAGTGTGATGTGACACGACCCATCCTAAATCCCCCGGGATTAATGTGGGTTGTGCCATGCTCCCGTCGAACACTCAGGGATAATACCTACCTCAACCCATAAGGGGCTCCCAGAGCGAGACAGGAATGGTGGAGGAGTGCGATGTCTCGGTCTCTGCTACAGCCCGTATCCGTGATAAACCTGAAGGGCAATAAAACCATTAAGGACTGTGAGTGGACGAAAATCAATAAATTCATAAAAACCTATTTCATAAAGGTATTTATGCTCCTCACTAAAAGTATGCATGCAACGAAAATCAGTAATCAAAACATTTACTCAAGTGAACCATTAGGGCCTTAGCCCAAAAACCATAAATCAAAACAAAGTGTGGGAACTCAGCCCAAAACTATAGAATAGTAAAATCCGTAAATTCAGAACCAAGTGGGCCAATTCCCAAATCCATAACCACAAATCCACAAACACGAAATAACATTTCATAAATCCAATAATCCATATTTACCAGATAACCATCCTCGGCATCCTAGATGCCTAGCATCCCAGATGCTCGACGTCCCAGACGTCATATCTCACGGTAATAAGCAACGTGTGCTACTTGGGGTCTCTCCGGGTCAATATATCTAACATCCCAGATGTCTGACGTCCCAGACGTCTAATCATAGCATTCCTGCTCCTGAGTCACTATACGGTCTGGTAGCTCCTTATAATGACCCCTTGCAGGCAATGCATTGTGACTTCCCTAGTGTCTTAGACACCTGAAGGAGACCATCACATATTCTCGTATCAAGATGGTATATGGAAAACAGTTTTACAAAGTCATTTCAAAACATCTCAATGGGCCCTGCCCAAAATGCCCATAAAACATCACAAATCCACTTAGGGTCCCCGACCCGAAATCACGTTTATGAAACATAGGGTCCCAGACCCGAAATCACATTTATAAAACTCAGCTGGGCCTCATGCCAAATTTTGTAAACCACTAGGCTCCCCGCCCGATCACATAACTCAAAAGGGTCTCAGCCCGATTTCGTAAACCAATTGGGCCCCTGGCCCGATCACATAATTCAAATGGGTCTCATGCCCGAGTAAATCTTTCCAAAACCAAAACTATGCCATAGAACCATTATTGAATTCTCAATCACATAGCAATAGCAAAAACTCGTAAATCTCGAATTACGTGTAAATACGGGATTACCTCGAAATACGTGTAATCATGTAAACCACCAGTGCTACATTCATCATCATAGAAATCACATATGTAAACCATATAAAATATTTATGCATGCATCACAATGTAGAAAACGAAGTCCACTCACAGACCGTCCTACACTGTCGTCTCGATACGCATGCCATAAGCCTTCTTGGGCCACACCACTATCACCGAGACTTCCAAACATGTCCAAATCATACTAGAGGGTTACTAACCTCCTCATTAACCTCTCATTAAAGTCCCGTAATTTTTCCAAATTTTTAACTATTTTTCAAATCGATTCTAAACCTTCGGACACCACGAAACATATCGAGATGATGTCCGATCGACACGAAATCAGTCCCAAAATGTTCATTATATCGAATAGATTATTTCACATGTTGAAAGTTTCCGTAAAAAGCTCCTCACACGCGGATTAAACTCTCTGTACGTGAAAACCACGCGCCGTACACTGTTCATCGTCAGCCTCCAATGAACCCGGTCTGAACCGGTTCACTGGTTCGCTCCAGTTCAACCAAACCTACAGACTGACCCGACCAGATCTCTCAATTTTGGCCACCATTCTCGACGAGCTTTTCACCTACATGTTCATCTAAGCCTACCCTACCATTCTATAACCTCAAAATCGTGAAACAACGTCGAGATCGTACCTGTTCGAAAAGGAACAGTGACCACCACCTGCAAATGCGTTCTGCCGTCGTTTCTAGCCGTCTCCTTCCTCGAAACCACGTCCATTGCACTCGTTTTTTACCCTAGAACCAAACCTCAAACATTAAATTGGTCCACACATGTCATAAAGGGAAGTTTCAAAAATGGGCAAAATGGGTTTATCAGGTTTTAGTCACCTCCGCCGTGTCCGTGTCCCCGCCGTGCTCAGCCTCACTGTCGCGTCATCCTCGTAACTCTCAGTCTCTCACTAGTCTTTCACACGAAAACATGGATGCAATTACAGTGGTGGGGTGGTGTGTTTATGTCGTGTGTTTTGCGTGTTTATGTCGTCATCCCCGTGACCAGAACTTCTTCGTCCGACGTCCGATTTCAACGTACCGCCTGTCTACGGACCCGTGACGTCCCGATCTACGTCACGATCATCCGTCCTCGTACGTTTGACATCCCGAGCTAATAGTCAACATTTTACCCAAGACTAGGGTCAAAACGGTCATTTTACACATTCTGCACGATTTCTCTCAACTAATCCCTAATTAGTCATTCTAAACCATAATTAATTAATATATAATCCCGATATTCAGGACGTGTCATTACATGATGTCTTGGTCTCTGCTACAGTCCGCATCCGTGATCAACCTGAAGGGCATTAAAATCAGAAAAGACAGTGAGTGGACGAAAAGTAATAGTTTAATAAAACACATTTCATAAAAGACCTTTATGCCCTTCACTAAAAAGCATGCATGAATACAAAAACCATTTATCAAATCATATGTTCAAACAACCATCAATAGGGGCTTAGCCCCAAGTTCCTTAAATTCAAGTCACACGGGCCCCTGTCCAAAACCATTTAAACAAATCCATTTATCATTCACAAAACACAATTTTGCAAATCCAACAAATCGTGTTTATCATACATATATCATATAACCAATACTGTCACGGTTTCTAAAGCTACACGCTTGCTACCCGGGGTCTCAAATCCCAAGTCTCCCCAGGGTCCACCCAGGTCAATGTCCACAGATTAATGACCCTTCCTGTGGGTTATAATCCATAATAGCCTTCCTGAGAGTAAGGTGCCCAACGGGGGCGACTCCACTCAGTTAGTGCTCCGTGACTACTCCGGGTCTACCCAGGACAACGACTTTCCCCGGAAGAGACAATCCATAAATATATAAGGATGGTATATGAAAAACCAATTTTGAAATCATTCTCAAAACCTTTCAAAGGTTCATGCCCGGCCCTCATAAACCGTCCTGAAACCAGAAATTTATCCTTTCCAAGTCCAAATCTGTTTAGGGTCTCCGAACCCGAAATCAAATTTATAAACCATAAATGGGACTCAAGCCCAATATCATAACCAATTGGGCCTCAAGTTGGATCATGTAAACTAACTGTACCTCAAGCCCAATTACGTAAATCAACTGGGCCTCCGACCCTAATTGTAAACCAAGTGGACCTCAAACCCGATTCGCAAACCAACTGGTCCTCGTGCTAGACTACGTAACCCAACTAGGCCCCGAGCCCGATTCGTAAATCAACTGGGCTTCCGGCCCGATGCCTTGTTAAATTAAAATGGACTCGAAGTCTGATAGTTCGTAAATCAAATGGGTCTCATGCTCGATTTCATATTTCCAAATCTGAAATCAATTCACGAACCAATTGGGCCTCTGGCCCGATCACGTAACTAATTGGACTTCAAGTCCGGGGGTTTCCAAACTAACACTATACTCACTTGTGGTTACACTAACCACCAACTCACTCAACCTGAGTACATTTACCAATATCTCACTCAACCTACGTGTAACTGGATCCATTAGAAACACCGTGACCTAGTGCACAGTGTCCAATGTCTAGTTCACGTCCTCAACCAATCCAATAATATCGGAGCTAAGCCGATTACCATCATGCTCACCAACGTACCCCTTGTATATCCCATATACCGTCACCAAGCACCACAAGCCTACCCAGTATCGACCCTCGCACAACGTACGCCGTACGTACGTCCATCCACTAACCAGCCTACTACATAGTTTGTAGTTAATCACACTTAAATTCTAGAGTCCATCAGTCCAATCTCATATGAGACAGACCATACACACCCATTTCCGTGTCCATTCCAAGTCTCCTGGTCACCTGACCAGCCTCAATACGTCTACTCCCTATCACGAGTTCCAACACTTACCAATACGACTCACGCACACCAAGGCATACCCACTCATGCAACCTGGGCATCCAATCTCACCCACGTCTACCGAGACGCACCAACTCCGAACCTATCGGTTACCTGCTCATTCGATTACCAAACCATATTCGATTGACTTCGAAAGGAAGCCAATCCCATTATTCACACATCTAAGGCTGACCAAATCCGACCTCATCGGACACCTACTCGTTCGATTAATAAACCATACTGGATTAACCTCGAAAAAAGTTCTGTCCTAACATTCCCATATCCAAATATCCAAGATATGGCAATAAACTCTCCACCTAACCTGATCATCATGATCAAGATCCTCGATCGTCACAATACCTAAAGTCCTCAACATCAAAATCTCGATCCACCTATGATCCACACATGCTCATTCAGCTAACAATCCACCTGAAATATGATCATAGGGTCTTGCACCATCTTGAATCCTTCGTCATTCACAACACTCCTCAACATTTCCCACATCTAAATATATCAGTCAACGACGAGACACGTCGAGATTGTGGTTACCTCAAATCGATCCTTGCAGTTTCACCTAGGAAAAGTTAAGGATGATCCAAGACGATGACGTCAGAATTCATCCTACGTGAATGCAAACAAAAAATCGATACACTCACCACGCCATGTAACCCAACATCGTCTGCTACCAAGCAGAAAATGAGAATTCCCATTCACTTAACTTCGAAATACCCAATTCCTCAGGATGACCCAAAACAACTCTCGGGTCCACCCACCAATACACGATCAACGTACTGATGACCACAGACATTATCTGCCATGGCAGAACATAAGAAGTCACCTTAAATGACTCGAAAATACCCATTGCCGATGTGGGTACAAGCACTCCCCTCATCGCCACAAGCACAACCTCTCTCGATTCCGAAGTTTCATCCATGTCAGAACCAACACACTCGGACATCAACTACGTGTCTGTAACCAGTCTAACCCACTACCAAGTTCGCCTATCGGTTTATTCCATTTATGTACATCCAAAAGGATGTGGACCATTACTACTCGATCCTCACGTCCCAACTACTGTTGGTTCCAATCTAGTCCAACTCTCTCAATGATCCACTCCCGGACCACAAATACTGAACACATGCCCATCTCGACGGAGTCACATCCCGAATCGTGACTCATCGTCATCACAATCACCACACCAGTACTAGCGCTAGCACTAGCACACTGCGTACAAAACAGACAACCATGGATCATTGCTCATACCGAGCAACGGCCCGGTACCTCTGCTCCAACTGGGAAACTCTGCCTCCCTCGTACCCAACGACTCCGAGTACAATCGTCCTGACAATTCGTACTAGAAAAAGGAAACGTCCCCTGAACGTCACCCAATTCTCAACAACCACAATTGTAACCACTCTCGATAGTAGTGCCTACCACAACTCGTGCAGACCCAACCACCAGCCACCGCTATCAACACTCTGCATCCAACGAAATCAATCACCTGTACTAACTACTCCGTATCCCCACTCCGGGATTCCATCAGAAAGTACCAAACCCAAGTAACCTGTCCAACCAATCTTTAACAGATCTCAACTCAACTCAACCAATGTCGTCTACTAGGTCTTCCATGACCTTAGTTACACCAATTATCCATCACAACTAGAATAGTACGACAACCAACTAGGTCTAACCGATTAATACAACCTCGACTAAAGAGTGCAGTCCCATCACCAAAGCTGACATGACATGACCGAACAACAGTCTCGACTCCGAAAAGTCGTCAAAGTCAAAACACTTGCCAGTTCACAATTCTGAACCATACAACCTACCTTAGGGTTCCAATATCACACCCTAGGGTTCCTCTGAACCCAACTGTCCACAACAATAAAATCTAAAATCTGACCGACCCCGCGGTCCTGACATTGTAAGGACGTCAATCCAATCCTATCGTCAACTCATCTAGGGTTTGCATTTCCTAACCATCAAGCAAAAAGGGGTTCCATCACTCAATTGGGGTTTGGGAAAACCTGGCTGCTCCCAGCAACATAGATATCTAACTCAAAAAGATCCAACCATCTAATGGTCACCATCCCATACTATCGTCATAACCGATCGTACAACATCGTGAAAGACGATCCGGACAAAATCGTGGGGACGGTTAAAACTCCAAAGTACTGTTTCGTTCATCCTTCAGTAGGGTCCCACACTGCCAACCACGACAGAACTATGGCAACCCCGCCATCGAATGTCAAACCAAAACGATCCATGATTCAATCCTACTAACTATCATACCGGCATCCTAACTATCAGGTTGATAATGAACTGCACCCTTTAGAGACATCACATCCTCGACCTACGCGCACCATAAGAGCGAACCTGCTCTGATACCACTTGTCAGGACCCATCCCAATCCCCCCAGAATTAACACGGGATGCGTCATGATCTCATCCGACACGAAGTGTCAGACAAGGAAATAAATTGAAACCATCAGCCCGATCGACTTTCAGAGTGCGCCAGGATCCAGTGGAGGAGTTTGATGTCTCGGTCTCTGCTACAGTCCGCATCCGTGATCAACTTGAAGGGCATTAAAACCAAAAAAGAATGTGAGCGGACAAAAAACAATAGTTTAATAAAACACGTTTCATAAAAGACCTTTATGCCCTTCACTAAAAAGCATGCATGCATACAAAAACCATTTATCGAATCATATGTTCAAACAACCATTAGTAGGGGTTCAGCCCCAAGTTTCGTAAATTCAAGTCACACGAGCCCCTGCCCAAAACAATTTTTACAAATCCATTTATCATTCACAAAACACAATTTTGCAAATCCAAGAAATCGTGTTTACCATATATATATCATATAACCAATCTTGTCACGATTTCTAAAGCTACGCGGGTGCTACCCGAGGTTTCAAATCTCAAGTCTCCCCGGGGTCCACCCAGGTCAATGTTCGTAGATTAATGACCTTTCCAGGGGGTTATAATCCATAATAGCCTTCCTGAGAGTAAGGTACCCAACGGGGGCGTCTCCACTCAGTTAGTGCTCCGTGACTACTCCGGGGTCCACCCAGGCCAACGACCCTCCCCGGAGAAGACAATCCCTAAATATATAAGGATGGTATATGAAAAACCAATTTTGAAATCATTCTCAAAACCTTTCAAAGGTTCATGCCCGGTCCCCATAAACCATCCTGAAATCAGAAATTCATCCTTTCCAAGTCCAAATCCGTTTAGGGTCTCCGAACAAGAAATCACATTTACAAACCATAAATGGGACTCAAGCCCGATATCATAACCAATTGGGCCTCAAGTTGGATCATGTAAACTAACTGTACCTCAAGCCCAATTACGTAAATCAACTGGGCCTCCGGCCCTAATTGTAAACCAAGTGGACCTCAAACCCGATTCGCAAACCAACTGGTCCTCGTGCCAGACTACGTAACCCAACTAGGCCCCGAGCCCGATTCGTAAATCAACTGGGCTTTCGGCCCGATGCCTTGTTAAATTAAAATGGACTCGAAGTCTGATAGTTCGTAAATCAAATGGGTCTCATGCTCGATTTCATATTTCCAAATCCGAAATCAATTCACGAACCAATTGGGCCTCTTGCCCGATAACGTAACTAATTGGACTTCAAGTCCGGGGGTTTCCAAAACAAATGGGTCTCGCGCCCTAGTTTACCTTTTGAAATCCAAAACCATTTCATTAAACCATTATCAAAACCATAAGCACTTATAATCAGTGCAAAAACCACAAGCCTCGATATAAGTGCAAATACGTAAATTGCCTCGAAATACGTGTAATCTTGTAAATCACCAATCCATAAAAATCAGGATAGAAATCATATCCATAAAACATATAAAACATTTATGCATGCATCACAATTTAGAAATCAAGGTCTACTCACAGACCTTCCTATGATGCCGCCTCGATTTGCATGCCGTAAGCCTCCCCGGGCTAATCACCGTCACCAGGACTCCCAAACCGGTCCAAATCATACCCAAAGGTTACTACTAACCTATAAAAGTCCATAATAAGAACCCTATACTTTCTCGGAAAAGTCAACGTGTCCCAGACAAGATTCTTGAGGTGAAAAGCCTCGATTTGACCAACTTAACGATCTCTGATCGACCCGAAACCACCACCATTGGATCCGGATCGTCGAAACCTTTAAAATGACACTGGGCCCATCTCAAAATTTGAGCCCACGCGCCCCCACGCGCATAGTCAATGTAAAAGTAAACTTTAAAAAGTTAATTGGTCAAAGTCAACGGGTCAAAGTCAGCGAGTCAACTCGCCGACGACCGAGTCAACTTGCTTGAATTTCTCGCCGGAAAACTACATTGATGCCCCAAACTTTAAACTTCGATATCTCACTCGTTTCTCAACCAAATTCGATGTTCTACCTATGTAAATCTATCTGATCGAGCCAAGGATTCCAACTACAAACCTAGAAATTGCAAAAAAGTACCTGGATTTTAAGTTATGGCCATTCAAAGTTTTGGCCAGAATTTCGATCATCATTCCGGCCACCTCCGACGTCCAAATCCGTCCCAAATTGCACCTACAAGCTCGTTAGAGCTCAAGGAATATCATCCTAACCTTAGAATCGATCAACACCAACAAAATCAAAAAACCCAAAATTTGAATCCCACGGTTTACCTTCCAAAATTCCAGCAACCGTGCAGGACGGTCCTTGCCGTGGCCACTATTGGGTTCGTCTCAACATCTTCTCCAACTTTCATTCACGGGTCACAAGAAATGGATGATGGTTGAGAGGTGTTTGTGTAGAATTGGGGTATACGGTTTTGAAGAAAAATATATATGAAGAAGATGAAGATGGTTGCACGGGAGGGAAGAGAGAGAAATGAGAGGGAAATAATTAAAATAATATAACTTAATTAAAATAGTATTTTATTTCATTGAATCCACTTTTTGGGGAAAGCCACCAATGGGATGAGTGACACTTGTCACTCATCCAAGGGCCCCAGAATTAACTAATCTCCCAATCAGAATTAAATAATATTTTATTCAGATCCCGAGACGTAAATTCCCGACTTCGTTCCCGTGACCATAACTTCTCCGTTCGATGTCCAATTTTGATGTGCCGCCTGTCTACGAACTCGTGACGTCTCGATCTACGTAACGGTCATCAGTCCTTGTACGTTTAACACCCCGAGTTAAAAGTAGATATTTTGCCCCAGACTAAGGGTTAAATGGTCATTTTGCGTCGTTCATATGATTTCGTTCAACTAATTACCGATTAACCTCACTAATCCTTCATTAGTTACTAATCTAATCCTGGAATTCAGGACAGGTCATTACAACCTTCCCTTCTTAAATAGTTTCATCATCGAAATTCCAACAATCTTGATTCCACATCCACCTCGTGGAAAACAAATTCGACCTCACATCAAATGTACACTTGTACCCCCACGAACCAGCACAATACTTGTCTGCAACCAGACGATCCACCAAAACACACGTCGCACCGACTACACTCGACCATATCGAGTGACAGTAATCACACGTTCCGAGTTGATACCACTCGACAATTCTACTATTTCGCTTACCCAAACAACTTGACATTTCCTTCCTCAATCACCAATCTATCCTAGTATCTCATCCCACTAGGAGTCACTAAATCTCACTTTTCGATCCATGTTGACATAACCCGCAAAACTGTCACCACTTGACAGTCGTCAGTCGAAAACTAACACTATACTCACTTGTGGTTACACTAACCACCAACTCACTCAACCTGAGTACACATTTACCAACATCTCACTCGACCTACGTGTAACTGGACCCATCAGAAACACCATGACCTAGTGCACAGTGTCCAATGTCTAGTTCACGTCCTCAACCAATCCAATAATATCGGAGCTAAGCCGATTACCATCACGCTCACCAACGTACCCCTTGTATATCCCATATACCGTCACCAACCACCACAAGCCTACCCTTATCGACCCTCGCGCAACGTACCCCGTATATACGTCCATCCACCAACCAGCCTACTACATAGTTTGTAGTTAATCACGCTTCAATTCTGGAGTCCATCAATCCAATCTCATATGAGACAGACCATACACTCCCATTTTCGTATCCATTCCAAGTCTCCTGGTCACCTGACCAGCCTCAATACGTCTACTCCTTATCACGAATTCCAACACTTACCAATACGACTCACGCCCACCAAGGCATACCCACTCATGCCAACTGGGCATCCAATCTCACCCACGTCTACCGAGACGCACCAACTCCGGACCTATTGGTTACCTGCTCATTCGATTACCAAACCATATTCGATTGACTTCGAAAGGAAGCCAATCCCATTATTCACACATCTAAGGTTGACCAATCCCATTAATACACCTTACTGGATTAACCTCAAAAAAAGTTCTATCCCAACATTCCCATATCCAAATATCCAAGATAGGGCAATAAACTCTCCACCTAACCTGATCATCAAGATCACGATCCTCGATCGTCACAATACCCAAAGTCCTCAACATCAAAATCCCGATCCACATAGGATCCACACATGCTCATTCAGCTAACAATCCACCTGAAATATGATCATAAGGTCTTACACCCTCTTGAATCCAACGTCATTCACAACACTCCTCAACATTTCCCACATCTAAATAGATTAGTCAACAACGAGACACGTCGAGATTGTGGTTACCTCGAATCGATCCTTGCAATTTCACCTAGGAAAAGTCAAGGATGATCCAAGACGACGATGTCAGAATTCATCCTACATGAATGTAAACAAAAAATCGCTACACTCACCACGCCATGTAACCCAACATCGTCTGCTACCAAGCAGAAAATGAGAATTCCCATTCTCTTAACTTCTAAATACCCAACTCTTCAGGATGACCCAAAACAACTCATGGGTTCACCCACCAATACACGATCAACGTACTGATGTCCACAGATATTATTTGCCATGGCAGAACATAAGAAGTCACCCTAAATGACTCGAAAATACCCATTACCGATTCGGGTACAAGCACTCCCCTCATCGCCTCAAGCACAACCTCTCTCGATTCCGAAGTTTCAACCATGTCAGAACCAACACACTCAGACATCAACTACGTGTCTGTAACCAGTCTAACCCACTACCAAGTTCGCCTATCGGTTTATTCCATTTATGTACATCCAAAAGGATGTGGACCATTACTACCCGATCCTCATGTCTCAACTACTGCTGGATCCCATCTAGTCCAACTCTCGCTATGATCCAATCCTGGACCACAGATACCGAACACATGCCTATCTCGACGGAGTCACATCCCGAATCGTGACTCATCATCATTACAATCACCACACCAGTACCAGCGCCAGTACTAGCACACTGCGTGCAAAACAGACAACCCTGGATCATTGCTCAAACCGAGCAACGACCCCGTACCTCTGCTCCAACCGGGAAACTCTGCCTCCCTCGTCCCCAACGACTTCGGGAATAATCGTCCTGACAATTCGTACTAGAAAAAGGAAACGTCCCCTGAACGTCACCCGATTCTCAACAACCACAACTGTAACCACTCTCGATAACAGTGTCTACCACAACTCGTGCAGACCCAACCACCAGCCACTGCTATCGACACTCTGCATCCAACGAAATCAATCACCCGTACTAACTATTCTGTATCCCCACTCCGGGATTCCATCGACAAGTACAGAACCCTAGTAACCTGTCCAACCAATCTCTAACTGATCTCCACTTGACTCAACCAATGTCGTCTACCAGGTCTTCCATGACCTTAGCTATACCAAGTATCCATCACAACTAGAATAGTACGACAACCAACTAGGTCTAACCGATTAATACAACCTCGACTGCAGAGTGCAGTTCCATCACCAAAGCTGACATGACATGACCAACCAACGGTCTCTACTCCGAAAAGCTGTCAAAGTCAAACCACTTGCCAGCTCACAATTCTGAACCATACAACATACCTTAGGGTTCCAATATCACACCCTAGGGTTCCTTTGAACCCAACTGTCCTCAGCAGTAAAATCTAAAATATGACCGACCCCGCGGTCCTGACATCGTAAGGACGTCAATCCAATCCCGTCGTCAACTAAACTAGGGTTTGCATTTCCTGACCATCAAGCAAAAAGGGGTTCCTTCACTCAATTGGGGTTTGGGAAAACCTGGCTGCTCCCAGCAACATAGATATCTAACTCAAAAAGATCCAACCATCTAATGGTCACCATCCCATACTATCGTCATAACCGATCGTACAACATCGTGAAAGACGATCCGGACAAAATCGTGGGGACGGTTAAAACTCCAAAGTACTGTTTCGTTCATCCTTCAGTAGGGTCCCACACTGCCAACCACGACAGAACTATGGCAACCCCGCCATCGAATGTCAAACCAAAACGATCCATGATTCAATCCTACTAACTATCATACCGGTATCCTAACTATCAGGTTGATAATGAACTGCACCCTTTAGAGACATCACATCCTCGACCTACGCGCACCATAAGAGCGAACCTGCTCTGATACCACTTGTCAGGACCCATCCCAATCCCCCCAGAATTAACACGGGATGCGTCATGATCTCATCCGACACGAAGTGTCAGACAAGGAAATAAATTGAAACCATCAGCCCGATCGACTTTCAGAGTGCGCCAGGATCCAGTGGAGGAGTTTGATGTCTCGGTCTCTGCTACAGTCCGCATCCGTGATCAACCTGAAGGGCATTAAAACCAAAAAAGAATGTGAGCGGACAAAAAACAATAGTTTAATAAAACACGTTTCATAAAAGACCTTTATGCCCTTCACTAAAAAGCATGCATGCATACAAAAACCATTTATCGAATCATATGTTCAAACAACCATTAGTAGGGGTTCAGCCCCAAGTTTCGTAAATTCAAGTCACACGAGCCCCTGCCCATCTATCGCCATAACGGATGGGCATAGATATCTAACTTAACAAGATCCAACCATCTAATGGTCACCATCCCATACTATCGCCATAACCAATCCTACAACATCGTGAAAGACGATCCAGACATAATCGTGGGGACAATTAAAACTCCAAAGTACTATTTCGTTCATCCTTTAGTAGGGTCCCACACTGCCAACCAAGACAAAACTATGGCAACCCCGCCATCGAATGTCGAACCAAAATGATCCACGATTCAATCCTACTAAGTATCATACCGACATCCTAACTATCAGGTTGATAACGAACTGCAACCCATAGAGACATAACATCCTCGACCTACGCGCACCATAAGAGCGAACCTGCTCTGATACCACTTGTCAGGATTCATCCCAATCCCCCTCGGATTAACACGGGATGAGTCAAGATCCCGTCCGACACGAAGTGTCAGACAAGGGAATAAATTGAAACCATCAGCCAGACTGGCATCTAGAGCGCCCCAGGATCCAGTGGAGGAGTGTGATTCTCGGTCTCTACTACAGTCCGCATCCTTGATCAACCTGAAGGACATTAAAACCAAAAAAGACTGTGAGTGGACGAAAAACCATAGTTTAATAAAAACACATTTCATAAAAGACCTTTATGCCCTTCACTAAAAAGCATGCATGCATACAAAAACCATTTATCGAATCATATGTTCAAACAACCATTAATATGGGCTCAGCCCCAAGTTTCGTAAATTCAAGTCACACGGGCTCCTGCCCAAAACCATTTATACAAATCCATTTATCATTCACAAAACACAATTTCGTAAATCCAAGAAATCGTGTTTACCATATATATATCATATAACCAATCTTGTCACGGTTTTTAAAGCTACGCGCGTGCTACCTAGGGTCTCAAATCCCAAGTCTCCCCAGGGTCCACCCAGGTTAATGTCCGCAGATCAATGACCCTTCCTGTGGGTTATAATCCATAATAGCCTTCCTGAGATTAAGGTACCCAATGGGGGCGACTCCACTCAGTTAGTTTTCTGTGACTACTCCGGGGTCCACCCAAGCCAACGACCTTCCCCGGAGGAGACAATCCATAAATATATAAGGATGGTAATATGAAAAACCAAATTTGAAATCATTCTCAAAACTTTTCAAAGGTTCATGCTCGGTCCCCATAAACCGTCCTGAAATCAGAAATTCATCCTTTCCAAGTCCAAATCCATTTAGGGTCTCCGAACCCGAAATCACATTTATAAACCATAAATGGGACTCAAGCCCGATATCATAACCAATTGGGCCTCAAGCTGGATCATGTAAACTAACTGTACCTCAAGCCCGATTACGTAAATCAACAGGGCCTCCAGCCCGAATTGTAAACCAAGTGAACCTCAAACCCGATTCACAAACCAACTGGGCCTCGTGCCCGACTACGTAACACAACTGGGCCCCGAGCCCGATTCGTAAATCAACTGGGCTTTCGGCCCAAAGCCTTGTTAAATCAAATGGACTCGAAGTCTGATAATTCATAAATCAAATGGGTCTCATGCGCGATTCCATATTTCCAATTCCGAAATCAATTCACGAACCAATTGGGCCTCTAGCTCGATAACGTAACTAATTGGACTTCAAGTCCGGGGGTTTCCAAAAGAAATGGGTCTCGCGCCCAAATTTACCTTTTCAAATCCAAAACCATTTCATTAAACCATTATCAGACCCTTAAGCACTTATAATTAGTGCAAAAACCACAAACCTCGATATAAGTGCAAATACGTAAATTGCCTCGAAATACGTGTAATCTTGTAAATCTCCAATCCATAAACATCATGATAGAAATCATATCCATAAAACATATAAAACATTTATGCATGAATCACAGTTTAGAAATCAAGGTCCACTCACAGACCGTCGTATGCTACCGCCTCGATTTGCGTGTAGTAAGCCTCCCCGGGCTAATCACCGACACCGAGACTCCCAAACCTATCCAAATCATACCCAAAGGTTATTAATAACCTATACAAGTCCATAATAAGAACCCTAAACTTTCCCGGAAAAGTCAACGTGTCCGGGACACGATTTCTGTGGTGAAAAACCTCGTTTTGACCAACCTAACGATATTTGATCGACCCGAAACCACCACCATTGGATCTGGATCGTTGAAACCTTTAAAATGACACTGGGCCCATCTCAAAATTTGCCCCTACACGCCCCCACAAGCAATGGATGGTGATTGAGAAATGTTTATGTAGAATTGGGGTATACAGTTTTGAGGAAAAAAAATATATGAAGAAGATGAAGATGGTTGCACGGGAGGGAAGAGAGAGAAATGAGAGGAAAATAATTAAAATAATAAAACTTAATTAAAATAGTATTTTATTTCTTTGGATCCACTTTTTGGGGAAAGCCGCCAATGGGATGAGTGACACTGGTCACTCATCCAAGGGCCCCACAATTAACTAATCTCCCAATCAGAATTAAATAATATTTTATTCGGATCTCGAGACGTAAATTTCCGACTTTGATCCCGTGACCATAACTTCTCTGTTCTACGTCCAATTTCGACGTGCCACCTATCTACGGACTCGTGTCGTCTCGATCTACGTCACGGTCATCGGCCCTCGTACGTTTGACTCTCCGAGTTAAAAGTCAACATTTTGTCCAAGACTAGGGGAAAAATGGTCATTTTGCATCATCCATCCGATTTCGCTCAACTAATCACCGATTAACCTCACTAATCCTTTATTACTCACTAATCTAATCTCGGAATTCAGGATGGGTCATTACATTTGGGCTGAGTCCCTTCTGAGGAAATGGCTTCGATTGAGAAGCATTTTTCATTGTGTTTTTTTTTCCGAAAAGCAATATGCTTTTCTTTTGAGAAAAGTATTTGAAATACTTGTTTTCTCATGCATGATTTTAAGTGAAGGGTATAAAAGTCTTTTCGATTAAATCATTTTGATAAACTGTTTATTTTTACCCACTCACAGCTTTTATGGTTTTGGATACCCTTCAGATTGATAGCAGACGCGGGCTGTAGCAGAGACGGAGACATCATATGCCATAGCGCACACCACAGATTTTGGCGCACTCTGCATAACCCCGAGCGGGTTACAGTTTTATCCCTTGTTTAGTACATTGTGCCAAAAGGGAGCAGGCACATCCCGGGATAATCCATGAGGATTGGGATGGGTCCTGCCATCATCCCCTACCTCTAGCCGGGTAAACCTGCTTCACTGTAATGGTTCGTTCTAACCCGTGACTCGACCCGGTCATAACTCGCTCAATTCTCAACATTTTCCCACCATTTTTCTTCGTAATGAGTCGTCTCTAATCTAGGAATTTATCTCTAGCCTCAAAACATAAAAATAAGGCTAGAAACTCACATGTCACGATTGAACTCCCACAACCAAACTCCAATCGTGCTTCCATGGCTGTCCAGAGGTCCTCTGACTCTCATTCTTGTTCCTACAAGCTCGTACGAGTTCCCAGATCATGTCCAAATCATTAGAACCATCCCTAAACATCTAAAAATCAAAACCCGAATTCAAACACCCATATCTTTCCTTTTCTTGCGTTTTCTAGCCACCTTCACAACGGCTCCGTCGTCCCTGTCATCCTCTCACGGCCTCTCAGTCTCCTTTTCTCTCTCTGTCTCACTCTCAGCTAACAAAAGATAAAGATGATGGATGAGGATTAGAGTGGGGGGTTCAGGTTTGTACAAAAGGAAAAGAGAATGGAAGTAGATGCATGAATTAGGGGAAATGGGATGGGTGACACTTGTCACTCATCCATTGGTCCATGTGAGATATTTTGGGTCCCATTAAAGACAACTAATTTGAAAACCGTGCAACCGTAAAATGCAATCGAATTTTCCATAACCTGTAACTTTCATGTATGATGTCCGATTTCTACGTGTTGCTTGTCTACGAATTCGTATCATCTCGATCTACGTAATGGACCTCGGTCCAAGTGCATTTGACTTCTCGAGAAAAAGTAAACTTTTTCACCCTTTCTAAGGGAAAAATCGTAATTTTACCTCGATCATCCGATAATTCTTTCTTAATCCTGATTAATCCTCGATAATCTGTCGTTAATCTTTAATTAATCCTTGTTAATTACGAAATTTGGGACGGGTCGTTACAAATAGGAAGCCTCTTGATGGAACTAGTGCGGAGTATTATTCCTTTTAGGTTGTGTCACCTTTGGACTTCAACATCCACCCGGTGGGATGTTTTACACTCCATGATTTGTGTGAAGATCTAAGTTTCCAATTATTCTTCCTTACTCTTTGGGTTAAGATAGTTATGATGACCTACTCCATCGCCTCCTGCTTCTGATTACAAGCATGGAAGTTCTTATCCCACAGTTTTGGGGAACGACTTCATCTTAGATTTGGGCGTAGCACTAGATAGACTAAGTATAAACCAAGTGTTGATCAGCGACTTGCATGCTGATGCGTAGAATTATGACTTCTTTTGTACCCTTAAATTAGATCTGACCTTTTTCTTGGTGTCATTTGTCGTCAAAGTGTACTGATAGGCTAGTTAAACCAGTATGGATGTAAAAAATTTTAACCCCGCAGCATTGAGCCTAGAAGCTAGTTTGACGATCCCTTAAATTGGACCGGTATGTTGGTTTTAGGTCGTAGGATTTTACCTCATCATATGAATTCTCCCAATGAATTGGTTAAGTTTTTGTACTTACGATTTCTTCCATAAATCTACCTAGTGACACTGGAGTTGATAAGTGACATTGTTGCATCATCGGAAACCTTCACGGTTTGTGATACCTTCTGGCATGGTGATGATCTAAGATAAGTTGACTATTAAGAGAAATTTGTAAGACTGTTAGGTTACTGAAGGTGGCTTAGGGGCGCTGTTACGTTTTGTATCTCCTTCTCGAGGTTCAAACTGATTGAATAATTTTGCTTGGTAGTTACTCTGACGGAACTTGAAGAAGTCCATGGGGAATCACTTAGTTGAATAGGCTACTTGAAGAAGTTTACTAAACAAATGAATGAGTTACATTCTCGTTAACTTAATTACTGTCTTGTTAACATACTAGCCCATTCCAAGCTCCAAGTGGAGTGTTAATAGAGAAACCTAGCGCAACGGTGGATCAAGTAACCCAGTCAAACCTTGGAGTCTATCTAAAACTAGTTATCCTATTACCAGGGGTGGACTTTAAACGGTTATCTGAGGGAACCGATTCGTAGATTGTTGTAATTGTTGAGTTTGTAAGAACCATGATTAACCTTTAGGGATGATATTAGCTACTTTTGGCAAGAAAGATTGGAAGGATTTGTTGGCATCTTGTCAGATTGAATGCTAGATATCAATGAGTCTGATATCAGTAACTATCTTTTATTGTGCTGGCTTAGGGGAAATTACAAGGTCATATTACGAGTCACATTACAAGACAATTGGAACACATAAGTCATCTTAACTGCTTGACCTGTGTGGATTTAGTTAGTGAAAGACAATTTACTTTCGATGGCCCAGTGTTTCTACAAAGAGACTTATTGCTACTATGGAAAAGCTTACAAGACACTCAAAAAAACTATTCTGCGAAACCCCGATCTACTGACCTACTTGAGATCATCGAGCCATGGATTGATATTAATGTAGAAAAATTACTTGAGAGACATATAAAACCATTGAACAAGCGAGATAGTCAAGTTCGTGATAATGAGAGTGCAAGAGATATTTAATTGAACTGTTTGGAGTTTATAACTTGGATTACATTGGGCCAAATTCCGAGGACAAAATTTCTTTAAGGGGGTAGATTGTTACGACCCGTTTCATTAACAAAATATTCAAATTTTAGGGAATTACCTAGTTTCCCTTATGGGTGTTGTAAGGGCTTACAGAGTGTATTTGTGAGTAAGAAAGCCGTTGAGGTCCAACGATTTAAATCTAAGGACATTAGACTTTTGTAGCACAAGCCCTTAATCCTAAGCCTTTGGAACTTATGAAGGTAGTTTTTTTGAAAGGAAAGCCCAATTACATAAGGCCCAATTACTAAAAAAAGTCCACATATCTCTCATTCCCACTTAAAGAACATCTCTCTCTCTCTCTCTCTCTCTCTCTCTCTCTCTCTATATATATATATATATATATATATATCTCCATACGGCCGAGAAGCACTCAAGGGAACACAAGCTTAGTCGTGAGCCCTCGTTTTGCAATATTGTTAATAGTCACACCAAAAATTCAGGCCACCATCGCCTCATATCAACGACCATAACAGGACCCATCCCAATCCCCCTGGGATTAACGCGGGATGACCCTGCTCCCGTCTGACACGGAGTGTCAGACAAGGGATATTTCCGACCTTTGTCCCCCTAGGGCTATCAGAGTACGCCAGGATCTGGAGGAGGTATGTGATATCTCGGTTTCTGCTACAGTCCACATGCGCTGTCAACCTGAAGGGCAGTCAAAACATTAAAAGTTGCGAGTCGACAAAAAAAGCAGTTTATAAAAACATTTCCATACAGAAATTTGTACCCTTCACTAAAAAGCATGCATGCATTCCAAAACCATTTAACCAAATGGAACCATCTGTGGGAACTAATCCTAAAACCATAATCAAATCAAATATACTGGCCACTGCCCAAATCCTATGCATACCTGTGCACACCACATATCACATATCATAATCCATATATATACATATAATTCACACAATCAATCCTGTCACGGTTTCAAAAGCTAAGCGCGTGCTACCCGGGTCTCAATCCGAGTCTTCTAAAAGTCAAGGTCAATGTCCTCAGACCACTGACCCTACCCGAGGTTATAGTAACCATAGCCTTCCTGAGAGTAAGGAACCCAACTGTGGGGGTGACTCCACTCAGTCGGTGCTCCGTGACTACTCCGGGGTCCACCCAGGCCAACGACCCTCCCCGGAGGAGATAGCCCCTTTTAACCAAAATTACCAAATTGCCCTTAAACTTCCGAACGTCATAACTTTTTCCTCGAATGTCGGAATTGAACGTGCCACCTGTCTATGAACTCGTGACGTCCTAAACTACGTCACGATCATCGGTTAAAGTCCATTTGACCGCCCGATCAAAATGTCAACGTTTTACCCACGACTAGGGGCAAAACGGTCATTTTGCATCGTTCGTCCGATTTCGCCTAACTAATCTCCGATTAATCTCACTAATCGTGATTAGTCACTAATCTAATCTAGGAATTTGGGACGGGTCGTTAAAACCTTCCCTCCTTAATTAATTTCATCCTTGAAATTCCAACTTACCTAACTCTAACCGTTCTTCCCTCCTTAATTAGTTCCGTTCTTGAAACTCCAACTATCCTGACTCCACATCCATCTCGTGGAAAGTACAATCTACCTCGCAACACGTGTACACTCGTACACCAACTAACCAGAATAATACTTACTCGTCTGCAGCCAGACGTACCACTAACGCTCGCGTCGCATCAACTACACTCGACCAAGTCGAATGGCAGTAGCCACATATTCCGAACTGACACCACTTGTCAGTATCAGGACAACCCAAGTATCCTATGAGTTAACCACTTGTCAAATCTACCCTTTCGTTGACATAAACAACTAGACGGTTCCTTGCTCAACCGCTAACTATCCTGACGTCTGCTCCCACTGGGAGTCATCAGAACTCACACAACGATCCACGCTGACACCTCCTACAAACTGTCACCACTTGACAGTCGTCAGTCGAAAACTGGCACTATACTCACTCGTGGTTATACTAACCTCCAACTTACTCAACCTGAGTATACACTAACCAACAATTCACCCGACTTGTGTGTAACTAGACCCATCAGAAATACCATGACCCAACGCACTGTATCCAATGTCCAGTCCACGACCTCAACTAATCCGATGGTATCAGAACCAATCCGACTACCAACACGCTCACCATCATACCATTGGTATAACCTATATACCATCACCAGGAACCACAAGTCTACCCAGTATCGTACCCCGGACAACGTACAGAGTACGTACATCTACCCATCAATCAGCCTACAACCGTCTAGGTCGTAGCCAATCACGTTTCAATTATGGAGTTCACTTATCCAATCCAGCATTAGACAAATCGAAACTTCAACCCATCATCTATTTCCAAATCCGAATCCGAATCTGTAATTTCGTAAGTAATCTCGAATCCAAATCCAGAAATCATATCCATAATCATGTCCAAATTCGAATCCGAAATCATCATTCCGTAGACTAGTATCAGGAATGACCATTCCAAACCCAAATCCATAAAAGAAAATCCACTGTCAAGCTCCAGAATCAAATCCTGAATCGTCACCCAGAATCCGATTCCAAAACCCAAATCCAGAAATCCACTTTCAAGTTCCAAAATCAAATCCTGAATCGTCATCCAGAAATCTGATTCCAAAACCCGAAATCTAGTTCTCATCTACCGAGACGCACCATATTCAAACCTATCGAATATCTGTTCAAACGATTTACCACAATAAGTTCGATTGACTTCATAGGGAAGCCAATCCCAACATCAACACATCTAGGCTGACAAAAATCCAACCTCGTCGGACACTTACTCACCCGAGTAATAAACCATATGGGATTTACCTTGAAAAGAAGTTCAGTCCCAACATCCTCAACTCAAACTATCCAAGTAAGAGTAATAAACTCTGCACCTATCTGGATCATCAAGATCACGATTCAGATCCATCACTACGTCACCCGACCATGAACTTCACGATCAAGAATCGTCACGACGCCCAAAATCCTCAATTATTTCCCACATTTAAACAGATCAGCCAACGACGAGCCACGCCGAGACTGTGGGTTCTCACTGATTACCTCGCATCGATCCTTGTCATCCCACCTAGGAAAAACCAAGAATGATACAAGACAATGACATCAATATCCATCCTACGTGAATGAAAGCAAAACTCGCTGCACTCACCACGCCATGTAAACCAACATCGTCTGCCACCAAGCAGAAAATGAGAAATCTCAGTCACCTAACTTCGATATGCTCAACTCCACTTGATGACCCAAAACAAATCTTGGGTCCATCAACCAATACACGATCAACAACCATCATCTACCATAGTAGAACCTGAGAAGTCACCCAAAATGACTTCAAAATTCCCATTGCCAATGCGGAAAACCCGCATTCCACGTGTCACCTCAATTACAACCTTTCGCGATTCCAAAGCTCCAACCATGTCGGAACCAACACACTCGGACATCATCCACGTGTCCCCCTTTTTGACTATTTACGGACACATGCCTATTTACGATCGTATATGTACCTCTCGACTAGAGAGTCACAACAGACCCCTGTTGTGATCTGCAGTCAAATCTCTGCATACCACCGTACCTGACCAATTCTAACCAACACTGACCAACTGGTCGCTACAGCCCACAACATATCGAGTCTGACCAACCGGTCACTAATCCACCATGACAGTACTCGATCCTCACGTCTCAACTACCGTTGGAATCCAATCCAGTCCATCATTATCCGTGATCCACTCCCGAACCACGGATACTGAACATATGCGTAACTCGACGGAGTCACCTCCCTACTCGTGACTCATCGTCATCACAATCACCGGCACCAGCACCAGCACTAGTACCAGTATCATCACTATCACCTGTCGGCATCAGCACCAAGTGTGCGAATCTGGCAATCCTAGATCTCCGCTCATACCGCGCGACGATCCTGTACCTCTACTCGAATTGGAGAAACTCTGCCTCCCTCGTACGGGTGCAGTCCAACTCATACGGGAAAAGAAAACGTCCCTTGACGTCCCCGATTCCCAACAACCATTACTACAACCACTCTCGGTAGTAGTGCCTGCCACCGACTCGTGCAGACCTAACCACCAGACATCTCGATATCCAGACTCGCATCCAGTGGAATCAACTGCCCGTATCAATTACTCTGTATCCCACTCAGGGATTCCATCAACAAGTACCAACCCTAATAACTTGTCCAAATCAAAGTCTAATTAGTCGTAACTCGACTAAGCCAATGTCATCTACTAGGTCGTCCATGACCTTAGTTGTACCAACAATCCATCACAACTATGGTAGCACGACAACCAACTATGTCTAACCGATAAGTATAACCTCGACTGCGGAGTGCAGTCCCATCACTAGAGCTGGCATGACTAGACCGACTAACGGTTTCAAATCTGAATAGTTGTCAAAGTCAAACCACTCACCAACTCACATCTCCGAACCATACAACCCAATGTAGGGTTCCACAATCACGCCCTAGGGTCAATCTGAAACCAAGTGCTACTGCCAACCGCAGTACACTCCACGAATTGACCGACTATGCGGTCCCGACATCACAAAGATTTCAATCCAATCCTACCGTCAATCCAACTAGGATTCCACGAAATCGACTGCTAACTGCCGACTGTAGTAAATCCATCTAACTCAACCAAATCCGATCATTGATGGTCATAATTCTGAACTATCGTCAAAATGATCCTACGACATCGTGAAAGACGATCCCAACTAACCGTCTCACGATCAAAACGCTAACGTACCGTTACGTTCATCCTTCCATAGGGTCCCATACTGTCAACTTCAACAAAACTATGGCAACCCCGGCATCAAATGCCGAACCAAAACATATCACGATTCCATCCTACTAACTATCGTACCAGCACCCTAACTATCAGGTTGATAACAAACTGTAGGCACTTGAGATATCACATCCTCGACCTGCGCATCCTATTCGTAATCCTACGCTCTGATAGAGCTAAACATAGCTCTGATATAAGCCAGCCTCGCTCTGATACCACGCTGATAGGACCCATCTCAATCCCCATGGGATTAACGAGGGATGACCCTGCTCCCGTCTGACACGGAATGTCAGACAAGGGATATTTCCGACCTTTGCCCCCTCGGGCTATCAGAGTACGCCAGGATCCGGAGGAGGTATATGATATCTCGGTCTCTGCTATAGTCCACATGCGCTGTCAACTTGAAGGGCAGTCAAAAAATTAAAAGCTGTGAGTGGACAAAACAAGAAGTTTATAAAAATATTTCCATAAAGACATTTGTACCCTTCACTAAAAAGCATGCATGCATTCGAAAACCATTTAACCAAATGGAACCATATGTGGGAACTAAGCCCAAAACCATAATCAAATCAAATATACGGGCCACTGCCCAAATCCTGTGCACACCTGTGCACACCATATATCACATATCATAATCCATATATATACATATAATTCACACAACCAATCATGTCACGGTTTCCAAAGCTACGCGCGTGCTACCCGGGTCTCAATCCGAGTCTTCTCAAAGTCAAGGTCAATGTTCGCAGACCACTGACCTTACACGAGGTTATAGTAACCATAGCCTTCCTGAGAGTAAGGAACCCAACTGGGGGGTGACTCCACTCAGTCGGTGCTCCGTGAATACTCCGGGGTCCACCTATGCCAACGACCCTCCCCGGAGGAGATAGAATAAGTAAAGGAAGGTATATGAACATATATATACATAACACAAACATTCATGCCCGGTTCCCCTGAACCATCATGATCCATAACATCCAGTTCATATACATATAGACCATATCCTCCATGTCCGGTTCCCATAAACCGTCATGTACCACAATCACATAACTAGGGTTCATGCCGGTTCCCATAAACCGTCATGTACCATAATAACATAACCAGGGTTCATGCCGGTTCCCGTAAACCGTCATATGCCATAATAACATAATCAGGGTTCATGCCGATTCCTATAAACCGTCATGTACCATAAATAACATAACCAGGGTTCATGCTGGTTCCCATAAACCATCATGTACCTTAATAACATAACCATGGTTCATGTCGGTTCCCATAAACCGTCACGTACCATAATAACATAACTAGGGTTCATGCCGATTCCCATAAAACGTCATGTACCATAATAACATAACTAGGGTTCATGCTGGTTCCCATAAACAGTCATAAACCTAGAAATCCATTTAAGGTTCCCTGACCTGAAATCAAAACCGTAAAGTAACCTGGTCTCGTGCCCGAACATTTGACATCAGCTGGGCACCGTGCCCGATATCTGAGGTCATATGCCTGAGACAAAACCAAATGGATCTCATACCCGAGTTTATCCTTTTGGAAATCCATATCCAAATCATTTAAACCATTAAAGAAATACAGACCCGTATAAGCACCGGATAAGGCCGAAACCTTGAAATACGTGCTTATACGTAACCACATACAAATGCACCCATTGCACCATCAAACATGTAATAAAACATATAATAAACATTTATGCATGCACCAATTTATAAAACTAAGGTCCACTCACAGACCGTCCGAGCTGCCGCCTCGATTTACGTGCCATAAGGCTCTCCCGAGCCAATCACAGTCACCGGGACTCCCGAACCTGTCCAAATCGTAATAAAAGGTTACTAACTACTTAATTAACCTCCCATTAAAGCCATGTAATTTTCTGGTATTTTTAACTATTTTAAAACTCGATCCGAAACCTTCCGATGCCCCGAACATTATCGAGACGGTGTCCGATCGACACGAAACCAGTCCCAAAATGTTCGTTACATCGAATAGAAGATTTCACGTGTTGAACTCATCCTTGAAATGTGGGCCACACGCCCCAAGAATCCACTGCGCGTGGGCCTCACGCGCCTTGCACAGTGCTACTTCAACCTTGAGACGGTCGGTTCAGACCTGCCGGTCCGGTCTTTTCCTGCAACTGGACCGGCGTGACCGGTCCAGGCCCATATAATCCCCATTTTGGTCCGATTTCAACCCTAATCAATCCTATCATTCCTTATTTAGTCCTAGGAACCTAAACCAATTAATTAAAACCTCTAAAACCCACGAAACCCGACCGGTCCAACTTGAATCTCACGGTTCAAAATTTCCAAAACCTTCCCACGGCTTCACAGTCATCAACCACCATTCAAGATCATCTCTATACACCCTAATCAACCTATTTAACTCTAACCCACCATCCAAATAAGCCCATAATCACAGAAATGGAAAATGGATCAAAAATGGGTAAACCGATACCTCTCGGGTTTTCTCCACCGCCGTCCACGGTGGCTGTTGTCCTGGGTCGGCCACCACATCCTCAGCATCCTCTCTCACTCTCTGGTCTCAGTCATGGCCGAATGGGAAGGGTTGGGTTTTTTTGGGTTGCACAGAGAAGAGGAAATGAGATCGGGAAATGTTTTGGGTTTGTGTTTTGAATGAAGAAAATGGAATGGTCGATGCATGAATACAATTTGGGTGGCCTATGGATGGGTGACAAGTGTCACTCATCCATTGGGCCTCCATAAAATATATGGGGCCCACTAGAGTCCAAAAGTGAAGTTATCTCGTAATTCGTGCAATAGTGCAGTTAAACTTCCATGAACTGTAACTTCACCGTCGAACGTCCGAATTCGACATGCCGCCTGTTTATGGATTCGTATCGTCCCGATCTACGTAATGGTCCTCAGCCCTTGGCCATCGGACCTCCTGGTCAAAAAGTCAACATTTGCCCCTTTTTAACCAAAATTACCAAAATGCACCTAAACTTCTGAACGTCATAACTACCTCCTCGAACTTCGGAATTGAACGTGCCACCTGTCTATGAACTCGTGACGTCCTAAACTATGTCACGGTCATCGGTCAAAGTCCATTTGACCGCCCGATCAAAATGTAAACCTTTTACCCACGGCTAAGGGCAAAACGATCATTTTGCATCGTTCGTCCGATTTCGCCTAACTAATCACCGATTAACCTCACTAATCGTGATTAGTCACTAATCTAGTCTAGGAATTTGGGATGGGTTGTTACAGACCAGGACTCCTTGTTCTGCCATTGATCGACCCTCTCTCTTCCTTCCTCATTCTCAAAGAGCCACTGACAGGGCTACCTAGCCACCGCTATCCATGGTGGCAATCCTCAATCATGCCTTTTTCAAGCACCTTTGTGGAAGTGCTTTCTAGTCTGGGAAGAAGAAGGCATCGCATCATCATCGCTCGTCGGAGCCGCGAACGAGATTTAATAGAGGAGTTTGTCAAAGCCTCCCGGCTCTACTATATGCACTCCAAGTAAGGGCAGACCAGGACATCAACTCATTTAGCATCCTTAAGATCTTTAGAGACTCATTGACCTTTACTTGTTGGTTTTCGTACGAGAAATAGTGGTGGCGACCTCGTTAGAATAGTAGGACCCGAGCCTTCCTAGTGTCGTTCTTAACCGTGCAGGTAGAATCTCAGCCTAAAAGTGTGTTTTTCGCAATCCTCGCGTCGAGTAGGTTCAGATGGACTATTTGCATGTTGAATTTGGTTAAGATGTGAGGGATTTAGGCCTCCCTGGGAAACTAATTTTTCTAGCGAAATTTTCCAAGTTTCGGCCACCGTCGACGAGGCAATGACGACGGTTTAGTCGCCATCTTCGATGAGGCTTGGCCAAAATTAGTCAACATCAGTCAATAACTAGTCAACTCACAGTTTCATGATGTAATACTCCATGGAATATTCCAAGGAAACTAAATATTTCAAGCCCAAAGAAAGAGTCCAGTTGGAGTATTCTGGGAATATTCTAAGGAGTATACTAGGAATATTCGAGGAAATATTCCAGGAAGTGCGAGGGCTCATTTTGGGACGTTTTCGAGCCGTTTAAGTACGTTCTAAGTCTATTTTGAGCCATTTTAATATTGTTTCAAGTCAATTTAAGTGAGATTTCTTAATAGTTTACTTAAAATTCATGGAGTAACCTTTTGTTTGAATTCAATTAGAATTGCGACGAGTTTGGACTTACGTGGTTGGACACGTCGGGTGATTTTGACTCCTTGACTAGTTTGTGAATGGACCCTCTTCCTCAAATTTATTTTTATATTATGACTTACTTGCACGTTTTACGATGGTTGTTGTGGATTACTTTCTGAACATGTTGGATTGATTAGTTTATAATGTGTTATACCTTGAGTGGTTAATTTATGATACTTTATCTTGTGAGGCCATCCTTGCATGTTAGTATAAGACATTGCTTGATTACGAGTTCCATGTATATGAATGTGAGTTAGTTGTTACATATGCATATCTTAATAGATCATGGATGCCATTTGTGCATATAGAGTCCCTAGTGCATTATTGAGATTGAGATATTATAACCCACTTTAGGAGTCGCTGGTATTTAGTACCTGTCTATAGGCCACATACCAGTTCTTTACGTGATCGTGCACCCGTGCTACTCGTAATACTAGTTAATAGTGCCAGCTTGTATCCCGAGCTCTAGCGAACATGTGGTGACGGTATTAGGCACCCAGTCCTTCACGTGGTTGTGGTACGTGAGTGAAGATACCCAATTTTATCATGAGAGTATGACTAGAGTGACTCATGAGCAATAGTTTAGTGGGTTGACATGTGATATGCATTTGCTAGCATGATACATTTGATCATTATTATTTTATTATTAATATTTTTTTGTACTACATGCAAATATGAAAAATTAGTTTATACTGAAATAATCAGTACAATATAATATACCAAACGAAGCCTTAATTTTAATAGCAATGACATAGACTGCCTTAAGAGGTTTTGTTTGTAGTCCTTTTTTATTCATAAGAAAAAAACTCCAATTTTATTGGCCGAAAAAAAAATGCGGCCGAAGCCCAAAAGCCCAAAACCAAGGCACCACCAGGAAACACTTTATGGACCCAAAAACCGTCTTTTAAATCCTCCCTCAACGCCCCGATGATAAACTTGTCATCGTTTTCCATTACGAATGGTACCGCCAACCTTTATTTCACCGCATCAACCAATCGGATCCAGTCATTCGCGTTTAATTGATCCACCGGATTGCCAACTCCAGGGACTCATCGGAGCCGTTAATTTCATCTATTTATTTACCGCCTGCCCAGAATTCACAGTTTTCAATCTTCAGCAACAAGGTAAATCCCTCGAGGGTCGATTTCCAGGTATTTCTCAGACAAATCATTTCTCTGTTCAGACTGTTTGGTATCAACGATGAAAATGCTAGAATTTAGGCGATTTTATATGTATTATCATGTCCTATTATTATTGATTTAAGCAGATGTCAAGGATTGCAGATAATTGAATTAATCGCTCACTAAATAAAAATGTAATGTCTTATTTAGAAGGAGGAAAATTTTAATGGAGGAATTGAAGTGATAATGAATTGTTGTGATAGGCGATTGGACAAGTTATAACTTTTTTCAGAAAGAAAGTAAAAAAGTTGGATTCTTCTAATGATTTAATTTATTGTATCCCCTTTTTCAGTATAACTTGTATGATATGATGTTCATTTCAAATGTTGAGGCGTCATCTTGAGGTGGATTTACTTAAAATTTTAAAGGTAGTAACTAATCATGGTAGCAATAATTGGTTATCTTGTCTGAAAATTGAAGAATCGATGACACAGAACAAAAAAATTGTCATTTTTATTTATTATTGAAATTTGAAATATATTTCTCTTACGTTATATATTAAGGTGCCTTGTATTTCTCTCGTTTCGCCTTATAAACACATGCTAGGATCCTAGGGCTTAATAAATAAAGGATGTTTTAAGATATTTGTGGTTTGAGATGCATGTGGCCATCCATGTTTTTAGGAGTCACATTCTCGTGGTAGAGTGAGCAAGTTCATTCGTCTATCAATCACATTTTTATTTATGCTTGCAATGACGTAGATGCAGAATAACAATGAATTACACAGAAAAAATAATACATCCATTTGACAGCATATCCATGGCGAAGAGACTGGGAAAAGGCCCACCCTTTAATCATGATGGTAGTAGCAAGAAGATAGAGAAAATTGTTTTAAAGAAAAAGAAGAAATCTGTGAAGATGAGTGAATCTTTCATGCCTGACAGTCGCCCTTCTTCTTTCAATGTTCCCCATGCAACTTCATCTAGTAATGCTAATCCCACTACTGGGAAAAAGGTTCTCCCGAAAAAAAGTGAGAAGGAAAGTGGTCAATCACATTCTGGTTTTATATTTATGTGTAGTGGAAAAACGAAACCTGAATGTTATCAATATCGTGTTTTTGGGCTGCCATTGGGAAAGGAAGAAATCGTAAAGAAAATTAAACCAGGCACAATGCTATTTTTATATGACTTTGACTTGAAGCTCCTTTATGGCACGTACAAGGCAACTTCAAATGGAGGATTGAATTTGGAACCAATTGCCTTCAAGGGGAAATTTCCTGTGCAGGTAACAATGTTCTATATCCTTATGAAATATTAATTCCTAGGAAATAAGACAACCATGTGCTTAAAATGGTCACTTGAATCACTGTCTCTATATATATATATATCGTTGACCTTGTTCATTTATTAGAATGATATTTTATGCTATCAGTAGACAAAAAGAAAACCCATGACCCTCTGTGTTATCTGAGTTGTCCTTGTATAATTCTTAAGAAGATAGACCATCTCTAGCAATGGACTAAATCTTATACGACATTTTTTGTATTTGGGCACATATTCCAAAACTAGTTAAGATGTGACTTTAGTGCATTTATTAATTCATTAAATTAAAAGATATATTAAAAATTTATAAAATATTGAATGAAATATAGCATAGTTCTCAACTGCTGGAGAAGGTAAAATATTTTTCTACTCTTTTCATTAAAAAATATAAATTCGGTGTCCTAAATTTACATTTAGGTGGCCCTTTAGGAGCTTATTGCTAGAGATTTAGATGCTATTATTTAAACTAGCTACTTAACCTAGTTATATATTTCATCAGGAATTTCTCATATATACACAATTTTGTCTGAGAGGATAGATCACTACCATTGAATGCATTTGCTGCATCCTGTGTATAACAAACAGCCTTCAAAAGAAGTGAGATTATGGGATGTAAGAGAGCTTGCCTCTGATTCTTTCTACATTGCCTTCAAAGGACAGGGGGAAAAAGATTGTGGCTATGGTGAATGAGGCAAAAATTTATCAAATTCAAGCTTGAGTTGTAACTTGAGGGGTCTGAAACAGTCAGCCTCTATATTTCTAGACGAGATCTTATTCTTTGAATCTAAGCCAGGTATTCTAGTTAAACTAGTAAGTCACAGTTAGTCCTTGTCGATGTCATATGACAACAGTATAAGGGTGGCAATGATTGGTGGTGGTATTATAGTAAATTAAAATAAGCGTATAACTTTTTGAGCGGTAGAAGTTGGTTTATTCTCTATAAAATTGATTCCGAATGTAATTGATTTATTTTCCGAGAACAGTTTCATTACAAAAAACTGTAAATGGTTTTTTTATTCCCACTTATATAAATTGTATCTGGAAAAAAACCAATTGAACCCTCAAATTATGATCAAAGCTGTAAAAGGGAGATGAAAATAGATGGTCGAGGGGTGGAATGGTGGGTGGAACTAGATGATTGTCCTATTGGAAATGGTGCTGGTTGCGGCTAAAAAAATGTGCTGCATTAATGGCGGTGACAGGGACAGTGATAGCATTTGCAGTTTTGTTTGGGATGAATGGTTGCAATGGTAGGGCAAAAATCTTAGTGATTGTGCATGGGCTAGTTCCCAGGTTATGGTTATATAAAGTATTGGGAGAAGGGATAGTGGTGCTTATGGCTAGAGAATACGATTTGTGGTGTAAAAAGTGACAGCTTACAGGAAGGCCATTTGATGCTGCAAGGTGACAAGCCCTCTGGGAGGGTTTTAAGTCAGATTCAGGTTATAGAAGAAAGTTCTGAACAAACTTACACATTATTGGGTTAATGTAAGCAAGCATCTATAGGCTATTCCTTGTGTTTCTAATACTTTTTGCTTTTACTGTTCTAGATGTAACATCACAGATTTATGAGGCGTGTCTAAAGTTTAGATGAAGATTTGTATCTCAAAAATTTGTAATATGTTGTATATGTAGTTATGTACCGATACATATAGAATAACATGTAACCTTCTATGGTTTGCTTCACTCCTGATTTTTTTTTTTTTTGTTCGTTTCTTGTCAATTGTTGTCCTTGTACTTAGGTGAGATTTAAGATTTTCAAGGATTGTTTACCTCTTCCTGAATATGCTTTCAAAGTAGCCATTAGAGACAACTACCAGGGAGGCTCTAAGTTTAAACAGGAACTCAATAGCAAACAGGTGAGAACATCATTTATATCTTTTTGGTTAAGTGAACATTTGTTGAACTATTTGCATGAATTTTTTTTTTTTAGTTTAAAGAAAATATCATTTCTTACGGATTTTCTTTTTTGTGAATTTTATTGAAAGGTGCATGCTTTAATCTCATTGTTCCATCCAATCAGTGCGTCCATACTTCCTTCCGCTGTCTCAGTCCTCGTCCCAGATGTGGCAAGATCAAGCTCATTTTCATATTCGATGGCAGAAGAAGAATATCATCCAACACAAAGGTTGCATCTTCAAGAGGGCTCTAATGTATCTCATGTGCAGTGTACTCGTGAATTGCCACACCATATGCAATCCAAGCATGTAGTAGCATATCCCCTTTATGATAAATATGAGGTGGAAACAAACGCGACATGTGCGCAGCCTTCAGTAGAGCCTCGACATGTTGTTCAGCATCATTCTGATTCCTATTATTTAGCAGCAGCTCATGAGCCATATTTGCCTGAAAAACCCTTCCTGTCCCATCAGGATATATACAGAAGGTATATTCTTTTGTTGCATTAGCTGCCCAATTATTACTGACAGTGAATCCTTGAGGCTTGAGTGGCTAAACCACCACCGACAGGCTACAATATCATAATCCCAACGTCTGTTTCTGTATCTTTTGTTTTATTATTATTATTATTATTATTATAAGGCATCCGCTGTTGTAGATGATATTATCGTAATTTATTGTCTCAGACATAGGATCACAGATGCAGAGGAGAGGGTTCCGCGGGATCAAGTTCAAGTTGTTGCGAACGGGAGTGAATCTTATAGTCGAGAGTTGGCCACTGCTGCAGTCTCGCATGTTATGTTGCACTCGCATACAGCACCATCTTATGAACGACTATCAACTTACCAACCATATTATCCAGCAAGTTCGACAACCCAGAGCTGGGTTCGAAGACCATTGCCTGGAAGCTCCAACTCACTAGAGTATGTGCCACTCTCGTCTTCTCTCTTTTCTTTCACCGGAGCTGCCCGCTACCACTGAACCAGACTTTGATGTCCACATGAATCGTAGGGTATGGTATGTGTTGCCCCATAATAAACTCCCACTTTGGCCTCCTCATAGAATTGTCATTGCGTTGTCTTCAGTTTCCTGCCAACTAGCACTCTTTTCTATTCTTATACTTGTAAATAATTGGAGTTGCTGCCCTGCTGCCATCTTGCGCCAACCATACATCATTGAGGGCCTGTTTTATTTGAAATTCCCTTATTTGGCAACTTAATTATTTATTGAAATTCCTTCATTTAAATTCATCCATTATTTGACGAACTATTTATTTGTAAGAATTTTGAACTAAGGATTTCAATTAAGCAATTTCACTGCACAAATTGAAAATAATAATGTCAAAATGGCGCATCATTTAGCTAAATAGATGTCAATGTTAACCATTACCATTTTATACATGGTTAATTGGGTAAATAAATTTTTTTCCAACTTTTTTTTTTTCAATTTTTTTTTAAAAGATTAAGATAATGAAAATTAATAACATAAATTGAAAGCGTGATAATATTTATGTTTACTTTCCATATCTTATTCCTATGTTTTGTATTGGTTTATTCAATAGAATTGGTCGTTTTACTGTTTAAGTGCAATTTTTTGAAACAAATTGCCCCTTAAGGTGATTAGGAGCTAAAACGAGCAAAATCTTGTGTAAATAAATAAAGCACAAGCCTGTAATAGGTTATCTTTACAGATTAAACTGTACTTTCTCAAACGCAACTAGACATCAGCCATATAGTTTCTCCAAAGCCTTGGAAGCCTAGTCGGTAGAATTTTATGGCTCCTGATTTATAATTTTTTAGAGAGAATTAGTACCAGCAGTCAAGTGTTCCAATAGAATTGTTAATACAATGGTTCAAATTTACCGCTTAAATTGTACTTGCAGAACTAAATAATGAGAGATATATTTGGAAAGTTTCTGGAAGTATAGTTTGTAAAATTTTATGGCACTTCATTTTGAGTTTTCTTGAGGGAGTAGCATCCGTTCTGATAGTAGTAGTTCACTACTGCTAATAAAACTATAATGTACACTTTTTGGCACGCTCGCAAGTCATCTCGCATTATCCAAAATTATACTATTCATTATTTACAATTTTCAAGTATAAAAATTACTAAATCATATAATCAAATTAAACAATGTACAAGTCAAATTTCTACACAAAAAAATGCCTAGTTGGGATGATTTTAAATTTTCATTTATGTAAAAAAAGATGCCTATATTAAATGTAAAAATTCAAAATCTCCCTAACCAGGCATTTTTTTATGTAGAATTTAATTTTTACGTTGGTTAATTTTATTATATGAATTAGTGATTTATATACTTGAGAATTATAAATAATAATTAGTGCTATAAAAAATTATATCTATAAAGTTCAATTATCTTAAATATTAGTTTTAAAGAAATTTAAAATTGATCATATGCTTTTGTTTACCTCAATCTCGTGTCGTATCTTATTGACAAAAGTACGACAATGATGCTTGTCAAACTGTCCAAAATTGAAGGATAAAATTTTTAGTCACTCTAGCTTATTTTTTTTGTTATCAAAATTCATTGTAAAAGTTCAAACAAAAATTACTATAAAATTATAGTACAATTAACAATTGACCATCATTCATCTGTCCTAAAAGAAATATATTTATTCTTAAAATAAAAAATAGATAGATATATAAAATAAACTTACATTTATCTTCTTATATTAAAAAAGTACAAAACTTAAGAACCATATTTTCTTTAACATTACCACCCATAACAAATAAAAATAGATTCTTTAAATATAATAGAAAGTAATTAATTTTTTTTAAAAGAATTTAATATGACAGGACCCGTTCTAAAAATGTTTTGATAACCGTGTATAGTCTTACTCCCGTTTGACGCCTCATTCAATGTACCTGATATACCTTGAGCACTTTTATATATAGAAGAGAGAATCCGTCGAACAAGAGATATATGCTGACTTTGTTAGGATTAGTATCTCAGTATGCGAACCAAATATGATTTGTTCCCATGGGGTCACCGCTCACATCCAACCCATTAACCACGAAGTATCTGCAATGTAAAAATCTCGACTCTATCTGAACCACAAACCAAGAACCAGTAAGCCTAATCTTGATATTATGACACCTTAAGTATACTATTTAAACTGCTTATCTTATATAAGTTCATGTTTAAACTCCCGAGATTATAGGACGTTCGTTATAGTCAAATATGGGTACCAATAATTCGGCCACACGAAAATACCCTTAAATGAAGTCCAAATGCAATATAAAATGTACCATTGAATCTGTAAGGAGGAGAGGATCAACTTTTGTGTTGGCTGAATGTCCAGAAAACCTCGCACGCACCTCCACTCACATGGGCCTCACTCGCCTGGATGTGCAGTCGTAGGCCCAGTCGCCTGCTACCTCCAGACAAATTCGCGGGTTAATTCAGTTTCCTACAAGCAGGTACCCGTGACCCGAATTCCATATCTTTTCCAATTCTCTACTATTTCTCACGATTTATACATCCAAAAGTGTGTAATCAACACTAGGAGCTCAAAAATAGGGATTTAATACTAGAGATTATCACTGATTTTGACTATAAAAACAATCATAATAATGTCTGACACCCCCAATGCCTAACCCAATACTAGAGATTATCATTGAGTTTGACTATAAAAACAATCATAACCGAATAGGGAAAACAATCATAATAATAGTGCACTATAAAAACAAACCCCGACATCCCTGATGTCTGGCATCCCCAATGCCTAATAATGTCACGGTCCTAAGGCTACGCGTGCCACCCAGGGTCTCAATCCCAAGGTTCCCCAGGGTCCACCCAGGTCAATGACTTGCAGATCAATGACCTTCCCTGGGGGTATCATCCATAACTGCACTCCTGATCGTGAGCTACACCTCTCAGGTAGTGCCCGTGACTACTCCGGAATACTACGAGACGTCTGAAGGAGACAGTAATCATAAGGTAGGTATACACAGTACAATAGTATTAAATTCCACAGAAATCCCTATTTGGCTTCAAAAGAAGATTCATATATATCCAGACGGGTCTCATGCCCAAAACACCATAATACGTGCAGAACATCATCATATAGTATTAAGAATCGTCCAATACCAATCGTAAAGTAAAACAGTGATAATAGTTATGCGTGCAATCATTTCGAAATCAAAAGCCCACTCACACACAGTCCTTGCTGCTCAACGAACCGCCAAAACCTGTCCAAACACATCCAAAGGTCACTAATGGGTCCTACAAGTTCAAGCATAAAACCCTAGAATAGTACCAACCCGAGAAAGCATCCCGAACACACTTCCTGAGGCATTAAACCCAATTTTGACTAACCAAACGATCTCCGATTGACACAAAACCACCACCATTGGAATCGTATCGTCGAAACCTTGAAAATGGTATCAGTCCTACCTCGAGATTCCCCCTCACACGCTGGTCAAAGGGAAAGTCAATGTTGGTCAATGCCTACTGACATCACCTGATAGATGTCTGGTCTAACATGTGTCGGACTCTAACAGTTCCACGTGTCACTCCAAGATTGGTGACAGGTCTGACATGATGACATCAACATGACGTCAGTATGATGACGTCATCATCTTCTACCTCAGACCGGGTTGACCCGTGGACCTGCAACCGGGTCGTGCAAACCTGCGTTCTAACCTGGCCATTGTTTGGCCATTTCTGCACCATTTTAGGTCTGGTTTCTTCCTATACCTCTGTCTCAGTCCTAGCTATGGATCTATGCAACTAAAACTAGGAAAACGGGCTAGATTTATACCTTCAATCCGATGAACAGTCACCGATTTTCCCCCGACGATATCTTTGGATTCCGGCTGCCTCCTTCCTCGAAACCACATCCAATGAACTCGTCTTAGTCCCTAGAATACATTGGGGTCCATCAAATCGATAAAAAAGGCCCAAAACTTACTTTCCATTTTTTACCTCAAAATGGGTCACGGGTTCACTCACCTCCGATGTGGGTTGTGGCTACTCAGCCTTCTTTCACATCTCACCGCCGTGTCGTCCACCTCTCAGTCTCCCCTCAGTTGGTCACAATGACGGATGAAGGTGAGTATGGTTATGGGGTTTGTATTTAATGGGGTGCATGGGTTTAAAGAAAATCAAAATGATGAAGATGATTGAATGATGCACGGTGAGAGATGTGAGGAAAATGAGAATTAAATAATAAAAAGAAACCAATCAGACAAAGATCAACAAATTAGGGAAAAATCACCAATTGGATGAGTGACACTTGTCACTCATCCAAGGGCCCACATTTAATCTCTCAACCAATCAGATTTCAGCATTATTTAACTCAAATCCTAAGGCGTTAAATTCTCAATTTCGATCACGTGACCATAATTTCTCCGTCTGATGTCTAATTTCGACGTGCCGCCTGTCTACGGACTCGAGACGTCTTGATCTACGGCACCGTCAAAGGTCAAAGTCCAAAAAGAATCCCGGTTTAAAAGTCAACTTTTTTCCTGCTAGGGGAAAAATGATCATTTTGCATTAATTAATAGAATTTACAATAAAATAATATTCAGGTCTTTACAACACATCTATTCAACATGAGGCCTTTTGGGAGCTCATTGGCTTTGGTTCCTTGGGAACTCCAAAGTTAAGCAAGTAAGGGCTGGTGCAATCCTAAGATGGGTGACCCACTAGGAAGTTGTTGCAAATGAGCTCTCGAGAACAAAACCGTGAGGGTTGGGCCCAAAGTGGAAAATATTCTATTGGAGAAGGTCGGGTCGTGACAGTTAGCACACAGAAGGGATGGAAAAACCGTAAGGGAGGCATGGCCGAAAGCTTGGTATCAAGTGAGGGATTAAGGTACGTTATTTTCATGTTTTGAGGTTATAGAACTATCATTAGGATCGAAGTAATAAGATTTGACATTTAAAACAAAGAAAAGGTTGAGAAATGAGGAAATTAGAGTCGGGTCAACCCGCTGGGTCGAGAAACCCGAAATAAGGTGAATGTGTCAAAATTGTAGGACACTCGTCAGGCCATGCATTGCCTCGTGTCGTACCACATGTTTCCAGGAGTTATGCCATGTGGGGCTATGTGTCATGCCACATGGGTATCCTGTCATACATGACAGGACCCGCCCCGATCCCCCAGGGACCACAAGGAGACGTGCCCTGCTCCCGTCTGACACCCGAACCAACATTCCAAATTCAACCTTAAAAAGTTCAAATGCATAAATATCCGAAAATAAAGTTACACAACAATCCGAATTCAAAAGATGTCAGACAAGGGATACAGTCCAAAATACAAAATTCCAAGCACGACTCTAAGTTATCCTACGGGTAACGTACCCAACAGGGGTTCAGGTGCGCAGTGCAGATCTATGCCTCAGCCTCAGGATCCTCTTCTACCTCAGTAGCATGGCCTGGAGGGGTCACTAAAACATTAAGGGTGAGTGGGCCGAAACTCAAGTTTATAAAATAATTTAATATTTAAAACATAAAATTTTACCCCTCCGTTTTCCAAACATGCATGCATAGTATTTAAAACCATAAAGTCATATAAGATATCACACGTCATATAATAAAACCATAAATATAACCACAGTCAGTGCACTATCCACTCCAATCCTGACATCCCAGATGTCCGACGTCCCTGACGTCTAATAAGGTCACAGTCCCAAGGCTACGCGTGCCACTCGGGGGTCTCAATCCCGAGTCCAATCCCCGAACCCAGTCCGGGTGCGGCATCCCAGATGCCTAGCGTCCCAGACGCACGACGTACCAGATGTCCAATCATAGCAATCCTGCTCCTGAGTCATCCTACGGTCCGGCACCTCCGTAGAATGACCCATTGCAGGCAATGCGTCGTGACCGCTCCGGGGTACCACATCCGGAGGAGACAGTATCACATGGTGGATCTATACAGTGCAGTACCTAAGATAATCATCGATATCCACATGCATATAGATATATAATCCAAAACAGTGTTCAATTTCCACAAAACGGGTCTCAAGCCCAACATCGTAAAACGTGTCATAACCATAAATTGAGGTAATCAAAATCCTTCATTTGATTCACACACACACACACACACACACACACACACACACACACACATATATATATATATATATATATATATATATATATATATATATATATATATACGAAAATGAATATAGCTATGCATGCAAGAGTTAATGAAATCGGGCCCACTCACAGTACGTTCCCGCTGCGAAACTGCGCGTACGAACTTGTTCCGGGATTAACGTATGATTCATGTCAGTCCAAATCACATGCAAGGGTCACCATAGGTCCTTAACATTCATCCAAAAAGTCCGAGACAGAAACTGGCTCGGGGAAGCCATCCGAACACGCTTCCCGAGACAACCGGCCCTAATCTGACCCACTTAACTATCTCGGATCAACTTGGTTATTTCACTAAAAATGTTCAGAATAATGAGAGGATAAAAAGTAATGTTGATCGTGATCGGAGAAAAGTCCCAAAGCGCCCTCACGAGCCGCCCAAAGTGGCTGCGCGTGAAAGTCACGCGCCTGACACTGTAGCTACTATAGTGTCTTCCCCTTCACCCATTTCTCTGCAATACGGGTCTACCACCCGCGGCTTGACCCGGTTAATTACCCTTCAATTCTTGTTCTAATCCTTCCGTTTTTGATCCTAACATAATCACTAACCATCTAATTAAAGTTCCATGACCTTAATTAACCTCAACAGTTCCAAAATATGACCTACGACCCGTGATAACCCAAACGGGTCGATCACCACAACTTGTTGATTTCCAAACCATTATCCAATTAACTTAACAGTAAGCATCCTAGGGCTAAAACGAACCAAAATGACTATCAATTGGACAAGAAAGTACCTGAAAGTCGTTGTCCCAAGCTCTGCAACTTCCCTGAAAGTAGTGGCCTTAGTCCCAACTCAACCGTGGCTGGTTCCCTTCGATTTCGATACAGCTGAGTTCCAGTCACTCCCAGAAAGCTAAACCCATCCTTGGTTTGGTCCAACAATCCTTAGAAATAAAAATCTGGAATTTCCCTCCAAAAATCCGAAATGGTTTTTCTTCACGGTTTCTCTCCAGCTCTCCACTCTCACACTCAACGGAATGACCCCTCAACTCACCAGACACTCAGGTAATCAACTCAATCCACTCAGCACCCGTGGGAATCCTTCTGATTCCACTGGGAAATTGTCCCCACACGGTTCAAACTCAGAATTTAAAACTCCTTCCCGTGGCCTGCTCCAAACACCAAACCATGCTCCATTATCTCAAACTACTTAAATTAATCCCACTAACCAGCCCACTACTTGATTAATCAATTGGATTGTGCAAAACCACCACACACAGTGGTGCAGCAAGTTGCCCCCCACGGCTGCTACATTAATCTGCTGTTAAAATGACTAAAATGCCCTTAGTTCAATAATTACCAAAATGCCCTTCAACTTTCCAGACTGTAACTTGGTCGTCCGATGTCCGTTTTCAGTGTGCCGCCTATCTACGAACTCAGGGCATCGAGACCTACCTAACGGTCTTCGAATCGTGTGAAAATCCATTGTAAATCAAAAAGTCAACTTTTTCCCCCATTTCGTACAAATTACGAAAATGCCCCTGGTCTTCCGAACGTCACAACTTCTTCCCTGATCGCCCAAATTGGACGTACCACCTGTCTATGGACTCGTGACATCCCGAACTACTCACGGTCATTGGTCAAAGTCTGTTTGACCTACCAATCAAAAAGTCAACAAATCGATCATACTATTCACAGGGGTAAAAATGTCATTTCATTCAATATTTTACAATATTACAATCCTCGGATTTCTGGGGTGTTACAATACAAGCCAGTGTCACGTGTCGCCACGTGGTAGCTCTAGTCAGCACCCAATCAAATGCGAGTGTGACATGTGTCGGCTCGTGAGAAGGCCGCCGACCTTCCACCTGCGTGTGGCACCGCGTGGGCATGATTTTTGAGACATGATGACGCGTATCTGGTATTTCTCGACTTCCAGAAATCACTGGTAGTGATTTCGAGTCGATCGACATTATCTCAAGATAGTTTTGGGTGTCTGAAGCATATTTTTTCATTTTAAAAAGTTGTATTTAAATCTCGGGACCTAAGGATTTTATTGGGGGGTTACATAAGACATTTGTGACCTGAGATTATGATTTTTCACAGGCGGCCCGACCTCTGGAGCTAGCGAAGAATGCTCGAATCGAGAATAGACTACGAACTAACGACTGTGGGTGGACTTTTATTTTTAATAAATTATTATGCATGCATATTTGACTATTTTAATTGAGTTATGATGTTATTTATATTTCATTGGTTCGATCATAACTTACAAATTATTTTGACGATTTTTTTGGGAATTTCAAACTATTTTTAAGAACACGTTTTATTAGGTTTCACATAAACTGGGTTTTGGGATTAGACCCGGATTTTGAAATGTGGATTTGGTTTTATGACATTGATATATGTCATATGTGTGTGCTTTCTTGAAATTTATGAACTATGTGTATTCATGAACAACCTTCCTCAAATTGTTGGTTGTTGAATAGTCTCAAACGTCGAGTTTGACTCTGTTTCCTGAGACTGGTGTTGTGATGGTGACTTAGACATCGAACTGGGCTCTGTTTCTTAAGTTGGCTTTCACTCGGACGTCCATGAACTGGCCTTTGTTTTCCAGAGTGGTTGGCCTACTAGTAGTGCAGTTTGATTATGCTGGTTGATACTGAGTATCAAGGATGGGTTGGTTATTTGTGATTATTGATGTGACATCTTGATATTTTTACTATATAATTTAAGTTAATAATATTGCACAATTTATAGTTGTTATGCTTATGCGACTTTCTAGCAGAGTTTTCAAGGAAATGTTGTTTGATTTGATAACTGAATGTTCTTTGTTATATGTTACCTTATTCATGTATAGTTTTAGAAAATGGAGGGTGAACTACTTATGTTTTTAAATTATGTTTTTTTTTAAATGTTTTGTTTCATCTACTCATATTTTTATGGTTTTTACGTACCCTCCAAGCCGTGGCGAAGGACGGGAACCTACTTCGGGATCAGAGGCATAAACTAGACACTACACACTCTTATACGTACTACAGTAGGATTAAACATTCTTAGTTATATTTTGATACTTATGCTTTGTAAGCAATTGTGTAAAATATCTCTTGTATAGCAGTTCGTGAGTTTTATCGATATTATGTGATACTTTTGAGGTTGGTTTCGATTTCTGATATTAAAGGTCAGACGGGAGCAGGATCCTTCATGTTCACCTAAGTATTTTGAGAATGAGTCATGTCAACATCGTACTAGAGCATAGGCTTATTGTATATTGATGGCATTTGCAGAGTGCAGGGCGTGAACTAAGGTATGTTTCTTTCAGGTTAGATAACGACTATACCTATGAGACTAGATCCTTGTGCACAACCTGAAAAAGAGATGGAGCGGGATAGAGAGGGCTCATACGTAGAGAGAGCCCAGTGGTTAGTGGCTACATTTTTTACGATCTAGGTGAGCTTGGAAGAGGTAGAACAATGGATTACCTGCCTAGAGAGGATTATCGAGGTTATGAGATGTCCACTAGAGGACATGGTACTGCTAGCCACATTTTAGTTGGGTCGCTACGCATATCTATAGTGGTGAGGGTTACAAATGAATGGATGGGATGCCTAGACTTTGACTTGGGGTACTTTTAAAGAAAGATTTTTTGATAAGTTATGTCCTCGCTCATTTAGAGATTCTAAAGAGGTAAAGTTTTGCGGTTGCAGCAAGGGATCATGTTGGTTTCCTAGTATGAACAAACGTTTCAGAGTATGTTGGGCTTACGAGATGAGATCTGGGGTTACAACAAGGGATCATAACGGTGGCCCCGTATGATCTGTCTTGATTGCCCTAACATTTGTGGCAACTGAGGCAAACAAATGATGGCGATTTGTGTTGGGCTTACGAGAAGAGATGCGGGTTACCGTAATAGTAGGTTCTTTTGCCACTTTGAGAGAGTTATCAGATGATGCTATTCGAGTGAAGGCAAGTTTTTCGACATACCAGCAAGGTGTGAGTGTAGGACAAAGACGTGAGTGCCCGTATACTGGTACTTTTGTCAGAGGGCCTTAAAGAGGGGTAGTGTTAGTTTTGGATCTTTTGGTGGTTATCATTTGGGTACATGCATTAGAAAGATCAGATGAGGAGGTGCTCAGAGCTTTGGGACGAGATCTTAGACGTCTACTCAATCTAGTCGAGCCTTAATACAGCTGACGGGTAAATAAGATGGCAGACCCACACAGCCCTATACGATTTGTTTTTTTGCTTGTGAAGAGCCTGTGCATATTCGTAGGGATTGCCTGAACTGCCCAAGTGGTGGTATGAGAGGATAGGACATGGCAGATTATGGTCAAACTTCTAGTAGGTTGGGAAAGAGTCAGACCCAGACTTATGGAGCTGAGAGTAGATCGAGAGGACATGGATGATCTTCAAGACCACATGCTAGAGTATTTTCTATTACCCGGTAAGAGAGCCTAGAGGCACTAGGAAAAGTAATAGGTACATTATCTATTTTTGGTCATGATGAACATGTTCAGATAGATCCTGGGCTACATATTCATTTTTTTTTCTCAAGGATTTGCATTATAGGTAGATAAGGAAGTGTCACATATTGGTTATGATATGGGGGTTAGTACACTTATTGAGGATGTATTGGTTGTGAATCTAATGATTCGAGGTGCTCCAGTGGTAGTAGAGGGAAATTACCCCGAAGCATATTTGATTCTTCTAGATCTTCATGACTTTGATGTGATACTAGGAATGGATTGGTTAACCACTCATTGGGCTTCTATTGAATTTTTGATAAGAAGGTGATACTTCGAAACCCAAGATGACTAGAGGTAGTATACCAGGGGAATATGGAAGTATTACCTACCGGAGTGATATTGGCTATAACAACTGAAATGTTATTGATGAAAGGTTATCAACACTACCTGGCTCATGTGGTTGATACTAAAAAGAACCCAAGGAGTATTGAAGAGATACCAGTGGTACGGGAGTTCCCGAATGTGTTTCCAGAGGAGTTACCAGAATTACCACCTCACAAGGAGGTTGAATTTACGACTGAGTTACTTCCATGTACTCAACCGATATCTCACACGGCATATAGGATGGCTCGAGCTGAGTTGAGGGAACTGAAGCCTAGGGAGCCCCGATACCTCACCCTAGGGAGCCTCGGTATGGGATTCATTCGACCAAGTACCTCACCCTAGGGAGCCCCAATATTGCTTTTAAAGAAGAAGGATGGAAATTTACGATTATGTATTGATTATAGGAAGCTTAATAAGGTGACAGTGCAAAATAAATATATGATGCCTCAGAACGGTGAATTTTTTTATCAGTTGAGAGGAGATAGACATTTTTTGAAGATTGATATATGGTCTGGATACCATCAATTAAGGATCAACAAGGAAGATATTCTGAAGACAACTTTCTAGATGAGGTATGGCCATTATGAGTTTTTGGTGATGCCATTTGGGTTAACCAATGCCCCAACAAAATTTATCGATTTGATGAACATGGTGTTTCGACCATTCTTGGATCAGTTTGTGATAGTGTTTATTGATGATATCTTCTTGTATTCAAAAAGCAAAAAGGGGCATGAAAAGCACTTAAGGATAACATTGAATACACTAAGGGAAAATCATTTATATGCGAAGCTCAGTAAATGTCAAATTTGGTTTACTACCGTTGACTTTTTGGGACATGTGATATCCGCAGATTCAATTAGTGTAGATTCCCAAAAGATAGAGGAGGTAGCTAATTGGACTCAACCAAAGATGATGTATAAGGTTAGGAATTTTCTGGGATTAGCTGGTTACTATAGACGGTTTGTAAAGGGGTTCTCTATGATTGCAACTCTATTGACTCATTTGACTAAGAATGGAGTGAAGTTTGTTTGGGATGAGAATTATGAGCGGAGTTTTTAGGAGTTAAAGAAACGTTTGGCTTCCACTCAGATATTAACCATTCCTAATGATAGTGGGGAGTTCGAGGTTTATAGTAATGATTCGTTACAAGATTTGGGAAGCATATTAATGCAACACGGAAAAGTCATTGCTTATGCATCTAGACAACTGAAACCTCATGAGTTGAACTACCCCACACATGATTTGGAGTTGGCAACATAGATACACGCGTTAAAGATCTGGAGGCACTATCTCCATAGAGAGAAGTGCTACATATATATGGACCACAAGAGTTTGAAGTATTTCTTCACCCAGAAATATCTAAACCTGAGACAACGAAGATGGTTGGAATTGATCAAGGATTATGATTGTATTATCGATTATCACCCCGAAAAAACCAATGTAGTGGTTGTTGCTCTGAGAAGAAAATCTGCAGGTTCTGTAGCTCACATGTGGACAATATATCCACCACTTCTCTTAGAACTTCGAAAGATGGGAGTTGAGCTAGGAGTTGGTGACCAGAGAGCACTTTTAGCCAGTTTTCATGTGAAAACTGTCCTTATTGATCGGATTAGTAAAGTGCAGTTTCAGGATATTTTGTGTATTATTAAAATGGAGGTAGAAGTGAGGGACATGCAAGATTACACTCATACTGATGATGGAACTTTATGCAAAGAAGAGTAGTTATGTGTACTGATAGGTCACAATTTATGCATGTTTTATCCAAGATTTAATGCCCTTTTACTTATGTTTTGTTAATATTTCGTTCTATAAAATTGGAGAAAATAATATATTTTGTGAGAAATGTGTAGATCAAATAGAGCTTGGAATTACCAGAATTTGAGCGAAAGAATCACCTAAATCGGAATTGTAACGAAGAAGTTATGAAGGAAGGAAGATTGCATGAGAAGTTCGGCTAGCATCCACTGAATTAAGCATCAGAGTCCTTCGTGTGTCACTGTAGCACGTCTCCCTCTTCGGTAAGCGCTGGCCGAACCTGCTGCCTGACGCTTCAGTGCACATGTCCTGATGTCCTGTGCTCTAGTTTGGTGGCATTCCACCGAACTCCCCTGCACAGCAGCCTGCGCCTTTGACCAGCGTTGACCACGTCCTTTGACCGCCCATATTCGGTGGTTGCCACCGAAATTGGTCCCGAAGGCTTTAATTTCGAGTTTTGGTTATTTTTAGGATAATTCCAAGTTATTTTCACATTTATTCTCCATATTGTATAAGGATTTTAGTCTTACTTCCTTTTATATTCTTATTTTCAATTCCTTTACTTGTAGGAAAGGTTTTAATTAGATTTCTTAATTATTTAGGAAGTCTTTTCCTTATAGAATTGGATTGTAAACTCCTATTTTTAAGAGGATTAATTATTCTCTTATAAATAGAGGTATTAGGGTTTATGAAAGGGGGCCAAAATTATGTCTTGAAGGTCTCCGCAACTCTATCAAAATTCGTACTTCAATTCATGTTCTTAGTTTAGAGTTGTGTAATCTTAATTCAAACAGTCTTTACAATTTAAGCATCTTAATTTCGGCACATCTACCTTGAGGAAGTTTTCCTTCATCTCTTTTATTCATCGTCCTTTTATTATTTCTTGCTTTATTTATGTTTATGCATCTTTTAATTATGTGCTTTTTTTATTCACTAATGTTTGAGTAGTGTAATTAAGGCTAGGCATACTTGAAGCCCTAGTCATGTTAGTTCTTGTTTGATTTCTAACTCTTGATTATGATTGTTATGCATGCCTGGATTTGTTGGATTACTGCGCTTCATAAACTCAATTTATGCTTATAAGCTTAGCCACCATATTTGAGTATAATTATCGATGTAATTGCTTGACGGATCACCTCAATGTTTGTGTTCACCCTGCAATTTGTAGCATCATGTTTAAGAGGGGGAATCTTATTCGTAATCTAAACTCATGACTCCCTACGATTGCATATCACTTTTCTAGGGATAGTGTAGTGTCATCAAATGTTCTTCATGTTCCATGCATTATCACGCACCATCGGTAATAGTTGTTTAGGGGCGGGCACATCACGCTTAAACATGCAATCTAAGAGAAGATAATATGTGTGGGGTGAGCCTTTGTCGGACCCCTACACGGGCAATTAATTCAAAAGGCATGCATAGTAATCTGATCAAAGAAATCAGAGGAGAACTATAATTGGTAAAAGTGGATAGAAACCCTAACTCGACTTAGTTAGTTAAAGACGGGAGTTGAACTAGGAGTTGGTGGCCAGAGAGCACTTTTAGCCAGTTTTCATGTGAAAACTGTCCTTATTGATCAAATTAGTAAAGTGCAGTTTCAGGATCTTATTTTGTGTATTATTAAAATGGAGGTAGAAGCGAGGGACATGCAAGATTATACTCTTACTGATGATGAAACTTTATGTAAAGAAGAGTGGTTATGTGTACCTAAAGATGAGGGGCTGAAGAAGGAGATTCTAAAAGAGACTCATAGTTCAGCTTATACAATGCACCCTGGAGGAACCAAGATATATTGTACTCTCATAAAAAATTATTGGTGGTTCGTCACGAAATACGAGATAGCGGAGTTTGTGAGTAAGTATTTGATATGCCAGCAAAGAAAGGCTGAGAGACGAAACCCATATGTAACTTTACAGCCACTTCCAATTCCTGAGTGGAAGTGGGATCATTTGACAATGGATTTTGTTTTTAAACTTCTAAGGACTTAGAAAGGATTGGAGTTTGGGTGATCATGGATAAACTTACCAATTTGGCACATTTCCTATCGGTACAGGAAAATTTTCACATGGAACAGTTTGCTAGATTGTTCATTGATGAAATCATTAGATTACATGGAACCCCAGAGTTAGTCGTGTTTGACCTACATTTGAGATTTACATCGAGTTTCTGGATGAGTTCACAAATTTTTTTTGGAACGAAGTTGTGTTTTAGTACTAGTTTTCACCCTCAGACAGATGGCCAATCTGAGCGGACTATTCAGATTTTAGAAGACATGATGAGGGCTTGTGTCCTATAGTTTCACAAAAATTGGAATATCTATCTAACATTAACGGAGTTTTCTTATAATAACAGTTATCAGTCTAGTATCGGAATGCCTCCGTACTAGGCACTGTATGGACGACAATACATGACACCCCTCTGTTGAACTGAAGTGGGTGAAAGGAAGCTAATAACACCTGAGGTTGTAGTGAGATGGAAGAAAATGTTTGGATTATCATAGAAATATTAAAAGCTGCTTAGGATCGTCAAAAGAGCTGTGTTGATCGTCGAACCCAAGACCTTGAGTTTAATGTAGGAGATCAAGCTTTCTTGAAGTTATCTCCTTAGAAAGGTATTATGCGATTTGGCAGATGTGGGAAGTTGAGTTCTTGCTATATTGGATCGTATGAGATTATTGAAAGGATAGGCCCATTAGCTTATAGATAGGCATTACCCGCATAACTTCTTGAGTTCACGATCTGTTTTATATCTCGATGCTCAGGAAGTATATGTCGAATGAATCACGTGTGTTAGAACATCAACCCATTGAGCCTTGAGAAGATCTAAGTTTTGATGAGAAGCCTATACAGATTTTGAACCAAAAGGATAAGGTGTTGCGCTAGTGGACCATTCCCCTAGTAAAAGTATTGTGGAGGAATCATAAAGTGGAAAAGGCCACATGGGAGCCCAAGGCACTAATTCGGGCACGGTATCCACATTTGTTTATTTGAATTTCGAGGAATTTTTTTTAAGTGGGGTAGATTGCAAAGGCTAGGAACATCGAAAATTGTGTTTTGCAAACTTTTAATGTAAATCGACCATTTTTCCCCTAATGATATCTAAGCTGAATTTTGAATCCGATTTTCGTTTGGATGTTTTGTAAGTACCATTATGTAAGTCTTGAAATCTTGAGTCTGTAGACAAGTTCCATGTCAGAATCGGAGGTTGGATGAACATGCTACGGGTCAATACTCGTTAAGTGACAAAACCCATCCCTAATCCCCCCAAATTTTCGTGGGATGTCCTGCTCCCGTCTGATACCACATGTCAGACTAGGGATAAAATCATAACCCACTCAGGGTTTCCAGAGTATGCAGGGTTGTGTGATGTCTCGGTTTCTACTATAGCCGGCATCCAAGATCAACCTGAAAGGTATCAAAAACATTAAAACTCTGAATGGACAAAAATAAACAGTTTATATAAAACCATTTAATTAAAATGACATTTATACCCTTCAATTAAAAACATGCATGCATCAGAAAACAAGAAATCTCAAGTGATTTCTTAAAATCAAATCACATTGCTTTTCAAATCAATAAACAGTGAAAGAAAATGTACAATAAGAAATCATCGAAAACATAACCAATCCTCGTATCCCACATCTGTCAAATAACATCACATCATACCATCATCAGCCACATCATCCGTGCAACGCGTGTAAATAAGCTCCAGGACTGCTCAGGTCCGAGCACATCACCGAGAACATATCAACGTTCAACATTACAAATCTTCGTGAACAAATCAACAAACAATGCCATATATCATAAGCACTCCCAATTCGAGCATCCCACGGTTGTACAACAAGGGTAGTGCATCGTGACCTCTCTGGGAGGGGGACACAGCTCATCCCAGAGGTGAGCAACAATCACCAAGACCTCTCCAGGGAAACATATTCACACTGGAGTCCCTCTCCGGGGTAACACATTCACACCAGAGTCATATCAATCACCAGAGGATGGTCTCTGTGAAAACATTTATCAAATCTCATCAAGTGTCTCACCTAGGATCTCAACTCAAAACCAAATAACGTAGGGTCTCAGCTGAAATCTAAATTTCATAGGGTCTCTTCCCAAATCAATCTCGTTAGGTTTTAGTCCAAAATCAAATACACACGGACTCACACTCGGAGTCAAATATCTTTTCAACAGGGTCACAAGCCTGAAATATCATATCATAAATCAAAACAGGGTTACAAGCCCGTAATATCATTTCCAAATCCGAAAACCATTTCATAATTCAAATCACTGCTCAAAATCACCTTTGACTATAATCCAAGTCAAAGTCAATACTCAACTAGGTCTCAATCCTGAAATTCTAATTTCACGAATCTCCGTGAAATCATTCAAAATCGAAAATCATTCCTCATTCAAATCACTAGAATCTCAAGCCCGTGGCAAACACGGCCTAAGCCCAAAGTTTCACATAAAACGCAAATCTCGAAATGCATGCACAATAACATTTTCCACAAAAATGATAAACAACCATACTCAAATAAGTATGCAATGAATGCATTTCAAACCATGATCATAAAACATACAAAATAGTTATGCATGCATCATATTTATAAAATAAATGTCCACTCACAAACTATGCATGATGCGCACTCACAATCCGCGCCGTAAGCTAATTCGAGGCTAATACAAAATCTCTGGAATGTCCGGGCTTGTCTAAATAATACCCAAGGATCACTCACCATCTATACAAGCCTATAACGGAAACCCTCAAAAATCTCGGAACTGTAAACATGTCCCGAACACGCTTCCCAAGGCTAAAACCTCCAAATGACTTATCAAACGATCTCTGATCGACTTGAAACCACCACCATTGGATTCAGATCATCAAACCCTTTCATACAAGAGTAGTTCAACCTCAAAATTTATGCCCATGTGCCCACACGCGCTGGTCAAACCTCACAAGCACCTGGTCAACATTGACGTCATTCTAACGTCGTCCGTTGACATCTTCTGCTTACGTCACCCTAGCTGAAGTCACTACTAAAGTCATCTGCTGACGTTAGCGTGACAGGTCTGACATCTGAAAACTCTGATAGCCTGCCATGTGGCACACCTGATTGGTGGCACGTGTCACCCTCTAATACTACCATGTCACATGATGACGTCACCTGATGATGTCATCACTGCCATGTGTCATGCCACCTGTTAATGACAAGTATGACACATTTCCATGTGGTACCATCTCACTGGTCCACATGGTTTGATATGTCTGACGTGGACTGCCAGGTCATCTGACACCTGACACGTTGCCATGTGGCACCATCTCTCTAGTCCACGTGGTTTGATAAGTTTGACGTGGCACTGCCACATCAGCTGCTGGCTGGTCTGACACCTGGCCACGTGTTACCCTATGGTTGGCCACATGGCCTGACATGATGACATGGCATGCCATGTCATCATCTTCAACCCTCAAACGGGTCAACTCATTTTACTGTAACGGGTCGTTCGACCCACGAGCTTGACCTGACTCGTTCTTCCTCCTCCGACCACCAAAACTTGCCATTTTTCTTCCAATCTCATCGTCTCTCACCTAGAAACATATCTATGGCCTTAAAATCAAGAAATCATACCTTAAATCCTCAACCCAAGCTCGACACTCACAACCAACTTTCAAACCTCCACTAGAGCTCCCTCCTAGTCCCTTTTCCTTTGAGTTTTCCTTCAATCCTCTCACACAAACACATAAATCATCAACATGGCCTTAGTTTACAATTCCAAGGCCTCAAAATGAAAACCCGAAAATCAACCCACATGTCTCACCTTTTTCTCATGGTTTTCCAGCCAGCCACTGTGGCTCCATTGTCCTCGTCTGCTTCTCACAGTCTCTCTACCTTACTCTCACTCTATGTTCCACTCAAGCAGCCACAGATGAAGAAAATGATCAGGGTTGGGGTGGGTTTCGGGTTTGTGAAGGAAAATGAGAGAAAATGGAGATGTAATGAATGCATGAAAACGGAAAAATGGGCCAATGGGATGGGTGACACTTGTCACTCATCCATTGGTCCAAATCAGATATTTTGGGTCCCGAATTCAAATACCAAAAGTCAACCATCTCGTAATTCGTGCAACTGTAATAGTTCAAAAAAATATTCAAGACTTGTAACTTTTTCGTACGACGTCCAAATTCGACGTGCCGCATGTCTACATACTTGTAATCCCTCGATCTACGTAATGGACCTCGGTCTATGTGTCAATGACCTCTCCGGTCAAAATTCAACATTTTTAACCGTTTAGGGTCAAAATCGTCATTTCACCCCTATCGTCAGATAATTCTAGATTAATCCCTAATTAATCCTTGGTTATTCTCGATGATCACATAATTTCGGGACTAGACTTTACAATCCACCCTCCTTAAAGAATTTCGTCCTTCAAATTCACACTAACCCAAATCCACAACTGTTGGAATCCAATCCTGCCTCCAACCCGAGGCACTCACGTGTATACGTACACGTCCAACATCTATCCACATTACTCGTCAGAACTAACGTCACTCGATGTTAATTACAATCCAACGGTCAATGCTGAAACGTAGCTCACTCTCTATGACCGTAGCTGAAAATGGCCCAACTATCACTAGAATCTCCACTACTCAATTTCCAATTTTCGCTTGAGACATCGACACTCGTCGATCTCACTTATCATCCATACAGGTGTACTCAGAACCCAATGGACAATCTGCTCCTACTGAGCTTCTCTAGTTTTCTGCCACTAGACGGTTTCCTAACGTCAATCCCACTCACGATGCACCATTGTGACTAGCCAGTAACTCACGGCTCCACTGTTACCACTCGAGTCACTATCAAAACACTCCACTCGCTCTAGAGTCCCATCAGGGTATCTCGTACAATACCTCGTGTCACTCAGCGACCAACGCTATGATCCTAACTCCTCTCGAGTCTCAAACTGACATCTCACTCATCTTGAGTGTATCTGGACCTCATCGAATACTTGCTATAGTGAGACACTCACAAACACGCTTTCCTAGGGTTCTTCTGGCCCACCATGGCCTTGAGCTCCATGCTCACACAACAACTGAACCTTATAAAGCCACTATGTACTAGCGTACAGTATTCGTTGCCCGGTCCTAGTCCTCAACCAACTGTGAACATCAGATCCAATCCGATTACCAAACCATGTCCATCTCAGACTCAATCTGATGATCATACCACATCAGTCAGACTGTTCAATACTCAACAATACCATTGCCAAATGTGCAACACTCACAGGTGCACACACAACACACAAGCACACAATCACATCAACGCTACTCATAGGCCAGCTCAAGGACTGCACCCACACAACATACGATCTATGTCCGGGGACTGTACACGCACCATCCGAACACATACTAGTATCCACAATCAAGTCCACATACCACAACAACCTCGGATTTAGTCCGTCTATCATATGGCTAGCATTCCCATCAAGATCCAACATTGGAACCTGTCTGTCTGATCTCCTCTTTGGAAAGATCATACCCTATACTCACATCCTCTCTAAGTTCGGGACCAGGAGAACTCGGTCGCCCGACCTACACTCGAGATGTGTCCAACACATACTGATCGAGAACTTTAGAGACCAAACGCCTCACGTCTACCAAGATGTACCAATCTAAACCTCAACCCCCATCTTGATGATACGAAGGGTCAGATCCTAAAGTTATGTTGTAAACCTCTAATCGAGTAATCCTCTCAAGCCTAATCAATTTGACTCCCTCCCGAGTCAGTCACGCCAATGGGTTGCAATCACGGGGAAACAACCTCCACCAACTACCTGTAATACTCAACCAAACCGAGAGGTTCTAATCTTAACTATCATGATTAGCTGACACCAATCCTAAACTATTTTGATCCACAACTAACTCAATCCACAACCGTCTCGATTCACAATTATCTCGATCCTTGACCAACTTGATCCACCGAGGATCCACACTAGCTCTCTTAGCCAACGTAACATGACCCATAACACCAACATGGTCCACCAAATCTGATACTCACACATCACGTTAGGTGATACCATGTAACGACCCAGAAATTCAAAAAAGGAAAATTTGGAAAATTTGAAGGAAATGACGATTTTGCCCCTGGTTATAAGGGCCGAAAGTTGACTTTTTGACCGGGACCTTGTTTGGACTTTCTGTAAGTACCGTTGGATAGGTCTCGAGACGCTGAATCCGTAGACAGGCGGCATGCGTCAATCAGGGTTCAGATGAAAAAGTTACGGGCCTGAGAAAGTGAAGGGTAATTTGGTAATTTTGCAAAGGGTAAATTGGTAAATTGGCTCAGTGTGGGATTACTCAGCCAATTTGATGAGTCAGTTAGCCCCTTGAGTGACATATGTCACTGGTAGGTTGTGGATTAGTGGCAAGGATTGATGATATTTGGCTTTGACATATCCATATACATGTAATTGTGAAGGCAAAAACAGAACAGTAGTATACCCAAACTCGCAGACCTCAATCTCCCTGTTTGGTCGATTTGTGAGAGGAATAAAGAAAGAGATAATTAGAGAGGAAGAATGAGAAAGATTTAGAGGAAAGGAGATGGAAAATTGTGACAGAAAACCCAGAACCCGAACTCAAACCCTTTGAACGTTCAAATGGATCAAAAATTCAAATTTGAAACTCTGAGACGTAAACACGGAAATTGTCCTCGGATTAAGCCTCCTGAGCTCAAGGCGAATTGAACCCAATCAAGAACGATGACAATTGGTGTCATTTTGGCCTAGAACAGACATGGTGGAAGTCGGGAAATCATGAGCTTGAGTTGCGTAATTGAGGACCCGTTTTACAGGTATCCGGGTAAGGACGAACACTGTAGCTGCACTGTAGCAGGCGCGTGGACTTCACGCGCAGCCGCTTACGGCGGCGCGTGGAGGCGAGTGAACGGGAATCCCGAGGAATGGTGATTTCTAAAATTAGGAGGGTAGGTTGTAACGACCCGTCCCAGGAATTAGGGTTAAGACCGGGTTTTAAATGATATTAGTGAGCTTAATTGGTTGTTAGTCAGTTACGATAGGTCCGGTAGAGTAGAATGACAATTTTGCCCTTGGTTCGGGCAAATTGTTGACTTTTAGTTCGGGCAGTCAAATGGACTTTGACCGATGACTGTGACGTAGGTCGGGACGTCACGAATCCGTAGACAGGTGGCACGCCCGATTCTGACATCCGAGGAGGAAGATATGATGTTTGGAAGGTTGAGGGCACTTTCGTAATTTGGCTAAAATTAGGGGAAAAAGTTGACTTTTTGTACGATCGAGTTTTGACACGTTGACCTAGGATAGTTAGGTAGATCTCGCCGTCCTGAGTTCAACGACAGGCGGCACGTGTTCATCGGAGTTAGGATGCGTGAGTTACGGGTCTAGAAAGGTAGTGGCATTATCGTAACTTTGGTTTAAAAGACGGGCAGTTTGGTCTTTTGTACTTTGGGCTTGGTGCAGCCGGATTTGGACAAGTGTCCAAGACAGAAAGGAGATTTTTGTGTGAGGCTTGAGGGGATGGTGACACGTGGGGCTTGGCTAGAGGGTTCTAGTGAGTGCACGGGTGTTTCAAATCGTGCAGGCGTGTGTGATCGTGTGTGTGTTCGAAGAAGAGAGAACAGAGAGGAAGCTTGAGAGAAAATTGAGAGGTGATCATGAGTGTTGGTGTGTTCTGGTGAGTGAGGAGTGACCAGAGGATGAAAGAGAGCTAGGGAGAAGGTTGGGAGGTGCAGTGGTTGTGTGTGTGTGAAGTGGGAGTTCACGGGAAAACCAGGAAAAACAGAGAAGAGGTGAGAGCTCGTGGTGGTGGTGTGGCCGTGTACGGTTCAATTGAACTCGAAGGGAAGCTGGGGAGGACTCTGTGACCTCCAAGGAGTGCGGCGGTGAGCACGGCGGCGGTCGACGACAGGTAATTTCTTCTCCCCTTGATTTACTCTGTTTTGGCAGCGAATGTCAAACCAAAAGTTGTGAAGTCTGGGGTTGAGTTGACGGTTTTGGTGAGTTGGGTGAGGCTCAGAGAGGTCCTAGGAAGCGTCTAGTGTCGCCACCGTGACGGGGGAAGACTTGGGTGGCCGAAATAGGAAACAGAGGTTGTTCTGGTTTTTTGTTTCAAGTTTGAGTCGACGACTTAGGGGCTGTGTCGTGGTATTTGAGTGAGGGGGGTAGGTTTCTTAGGACTGGACGAAGAAGCTGGTAAAGAAAGGGAGGAAAACGGAGATGGGACGGCGGTGAACCGGGAACGCCAGTTCAGACCGGTTCACGCGAGGTAGATGACGGTGAACAGTGCTCTGTGTGCAGGCACGTGCGGCCCACGCGTAGCCACTTTGGGTCGCACGTGGGGGCGCGTGCGGCGGTGTTTGGGAAAACGGTCAACATGGTTTTTGGTCTAGGTGTTGTGACGAGTCCATTGGAATAGGTTTCGGGTTAATCAGACGTCGTTTAAGGTTAGTTTCGCGAAGTTGAAGGTTTAGGGTTCCGGTTCGTTAGGTTTTGGGGAAAATGAGGTGGACCTTCGTAGATGTGTTAGTAACGTTCTTGGGTGATGGTTGACAGGTTCGGGATTTCCTGAGGAAGCCGAAGAACGTACATGACGTTAGGGACGCGATTGAGGGCTCGGTACAGTGAGTGGACCCTTTCTCTTAACTTGAGCATGCATAACTGCTTTTAATTACTTGTTTTATGGTTTTATATGTGATTTCATGATTATTGAATATGCTATGTTAGTACATAATTGCACGTTTTTCGAGGAAGTACGGTATTTGGCACGTTTTACGAGAAAAACTTTGATTATGGATTTTGATGTTATAGTTTCGGGATTTCAAATGATAAATGATTTCTAATGATTCTAAAGGGATTTTGGAGATTGATTTTGAGGATCAAGGTTTTCAGTTTTAAAATCGTATTTCGGAAAGCGAGCTTTGGTTTTAAAGTTGAAAAGTGGAATTCCGGATTTGGGTTCGGAATGACGGTTCTGAATGCCGGAAGGGCTTCAGACCAGTGATTTCGGATTCGGGTTTGGATATGGATTTAGAAATGGTTTTCAAATGGTTTTGATTGGATTTGCTGGATCTGGTTATTGGGTTTAAAGACCCGGACATTGTGATTGACGGGGGACGGGCCCAGATTGGGTTTAAAGACCCAGATTGAGTTTAAAGACTCGGGAGTTTAAAGACTCGGATATATTGATATTTCCCCCGTAGGCCTATTGAGTTTAAAGACTCGGATATTATTGAGGCCTGGATTGAGTTTAAAGACTCGGATAGGTCCAGCAGGTTTGATCGGATGATGATGGCTTGGTATTTATGTTTATGGTACAGTTTTATGATGCTTATGATATGAGTTCTATAACTGTTTTTATAATGATTCAGTAAATGTTTTTATGATGATCTTTACGTGATTTATAACTGTTTTGATAACTGGGTTTTGCATGTGATTTTAAAACGAAGGGCTAAAGCCCTGGTTTTGTTATGAAATGGTTTTCGGAAATTCTTTTCTTATTTATGGTCCACTCACACCTTCTGTTTTAAATTGCCCTTCAGGTCGTGGAGCTAGCGCAGGGTTGTGACATCGAGGCAGCGTCGGAGGCATAGAAGTTACAAGAGCGACCCTGGAGTGTTTTAAGTTTTCCGTGTGCGTGTATCTAGTTTATCGGTTTTCTTTCTTTTGTATTTAGTACTATGCTCTGTAAACCTTTGACTTCGGGATGTTTCATATAGTTTCTCCTGTGTCTGACTGTGTACTTTGGTGGTTTAGAGTGAGTTTACTTTTGTGCGTGTCGGGGTGTCGGACGGGAGTAGGATTTACTTCGGTTTTCGGGGTGAAACCGGGGTAGGTCCTGAAAATTGGTATCAGAGCATAGGTTTGTCGAGTTTGTCGGGCTTATCGGTTTGTGAGGTTTTGTTTAGGTTGTCTGACTGATTCTATGCCTCTTTCAGCGTGCGGTTGCCGATGCCTCCGAGACGTAGACCCTCTCCACGACCTGAAGACGAAGCGGCGAGAGGAACAGAGAGTGCTACGATTGAGCGAGCCCAGCGGCTCGGGGCTACTACTTTTAGTGGTGGGGCAGATCCTGAGGAAGCCCAGAGGTGGATCACGAGACTTGAGCGGATCTTTACAGTGATGCATTGCCCAACGGAGAATTGAGTGTTACTGGCTACATTTTTACTGGACGGTGCGGCGTACGAGTGGTGGTATACCCTCGAGTTGTCTGGTTGGGAAGCCCACACTGTGACCTGGGAGACGTTTCGGGAGAGGTTCTTAGATCAGTATTACCCTCGTTCTTTCCGAGATGCCAAGGAGGCTGAGTTTCTGCAGCTCCAATAGGGGAATCTGAGTGTGGCTGAGTACGAACAGAAGTTTCAGTTGTTGTCTCGGTTTGCTCCTGCGTTTGTGGCTACTGAAGCCGAGAAGTGCCGTAGGTTTGAGTTGGGCCTGCGAGGTGAGATTCGAGCCATAGTGACGGCTGGATCGTTTACTACCCTCCGAGAGTTATCGAACGATGCGGTGAGGGTTGAGGCTAGCTTGCTGGTACGACCCCGGGAGCCATTTTTTCCGGGAGCTTCGAGTCTAAGGACACCGAAGAGAGGTAACTTTAGTGGAGCATCGTCGTCGGGCGATGATCGTTTCGGTAGACCTGGTAGTTTCCAGAGTTCAGGATTTCGTGGTTACCGAGCACAGCCGACTCTGCAAGCTAGTGCGACGTCTGTTGCGTCGACAGGGAGACCGAGTCCTTCTGGTCGGGATGTTTGTTTCTACTGTGGGGATCGAGGTCACTTCCGACGTGAGTGTCCACTGTTACCACAGGAAGGTGGTGTAGGCCGAGGAGTGGCGGAGCCCGGACAGAGCACAGCGTCAGGGACAGCGGGCACTAGAGGAGGTGGTGGTGCCACTAGTAGTTCGAGGGGACGGGTAGATCTTCAGGATCTCAGGGCCGAGTGTTTTCGATGACTCAGTAGGAGGCTCAGTCGGCACCAGGTGCGGGGACAGGTACTTTTACTATCGTTAGTTGTGTTGTGTTTATTGTTGGATCCCAGGGTAGAGTCTAGGATTTACCCTAGGTGACCTGGAGTGACGAGGTTACAGTTTCCGGTGAGTTCCGTTGAAGGATGACGGAAGAAACGGGAAAGGAGCGACTACATCTGATCGATACGAGGTTATTGAAGGAGAGAACCCACAATCTAGAGTTTGCCTTTAGGACTTTGTAGATTTATCCGACAAGTGGTCGAAGTAGCAGCCGAGGGAGTGAGCCAGTAGGTAGGAGTTCCTGTTGGGACTAGATTGTTCTGGGTTAGGAATCGAGTTGGGTTTCCGGAAAGTGAGGTTGTAACACCCCGGACATTCGAGGATTTTAATATTTCAATTTAATATGTGAATTGACATTTTTACCCTTGTGAATGGTATGGCCAAATTGTTGACTTTTTGATTGATGAGTTAAATGGACTTTGACCTATGACCGTGACGTATTACGGGACGTCACGAGTTCATAGACAGGTGGCGCATCCAATTCGGACGATCAGGGAAAAAGTTATGACTATCGGAAGTTCAGGGGCATTACCGTAAGTTGGACTTCACGGGCGAAAATGTTGACTTTTCGTTTGACAATTAATTTTCACGCGACTCAAGGACCGATAGGTAGGTCTCGACGTCCTGAGTCCGTAGACAGGCGGCACGCCGAAATCGGACTTCGTATGGCTGAGTTACGGGTGTAGGAAGTGAGGGGCATTTTGGTAATTATTGAACCAGGGGCATTTTGGTCTTTTGCCCTGGTTACTGTAGCAACCGCGGGGGAACCATGGACGGCACCACCATGTGCGGTGGTCCAGTGCACAATTGATTATGCCAATATGTGCTGGAAAGTCTGGGCTGTCTTTTGCTTTTGAACGTGGCCTGAACCGTCCAACCTGCACGATCAAATTGTTAATTGAAATTCGAAGCTTTCGGGGGACAAATTTCAGTGGACAATTTGGACTTCCACGAGCCTCTGGGACAGCTGAGGTTATTTAAAACTAATTAGCACATGTGTGAGCATCACTCTGCCATTAAGAACACTGAGAATTGATGAAGAAAACCAAAGAAACCATTTCGGGCAAAATTGGAGGGAAAATCGGGTTTTAATTTCTGGTGAGTGTTGGACCAAACCAAGGCCTGGTTTAATCTTCTGGGAGTGTTTGGAACTCAACCACATCGAAATTGAAGGCTAACAGTCACGGTTGAGCTAGGACGGAGGCTGCTGTTTTCAGGGAAGTTGCAGAGCTTGGGACGACAACCTTCAGGTACTTTCAGACACAATTGATTGTTCATTTTGGTTCGTTTTGATCCTGTTATGCTTCCTGTGAAGTTAATTGGACAATGGGTTTGGAACCAGGAAGTTCTAGTGATTGACCCGATTGGTTGATCGCGGGTCGATGGGTCGTTTGGGGATGTGTCGAGGTTGATTTTTGTCACAGAACCTAAATTGGATAGTTAATGAACATGTTAGGATCAAATTGGATTGAAATCGAGTAAGAATTGATGGGTATTCAACCGGGTCAAGCCGCGGGTGGCAGGCCCGTATTACAGACAAACGGGTGAAGGAGGTGACACTGTAGCTACAGTGTCAGGCGCGTGACTTTCACGCGCAGCCACTTTGGGCGGCGCGTGAGGGCGCGTTGGACCTTATCTCCGATCACGATCAACATGACTTTTGTCCCTCTCATCATTCTGAACATTTTTGGTGATTTAACCATGTTGATCTGAGATAAGCTTTGATGGGTCAGTTTAGGGCCGGTTACCTCGGGAAACGTGTTGTACGGTTTCCCCGGGCCGGTTTCTATTTCGGACTTTGTGGTTAAACGTTTAAGACTGGTAGTGACCCTTACATGTGATTTGAACTGACAGGAATTGTACGATAATCTCGGTACAGGTCCGTACGCGCAGATTCGCAGCGGAATCGTACAGTGAGTGGGCCCGTTTTCATTAAACCCTTGCATGCTTAAATGTTTTCTGATTTACTTATATGTTCACATGCTGGAATCTATAAATGGTTTTGATGATTTTGAGATTTCGGTTATGGCACGTTTCACGGTATTTGGGCATGAGACCCGTTTGATGAAACGTAACGATCGATTCAGATTTTACCTATGTATACATATATGTTTGCATGTGGATATCAATAAAATGTATTTGGTACTGCACTGTATAGATCCTTCCATATTATATTGTCTCCTCCGGATGAGGTACCCCAGAGAGGTCACGGACGTCTAGAACGTCCAGCGTCTACGACGCTAAGCATAGGGGATGCTGTAACCGAACAGGGTTCGGGGATTGAACTCGGAATTGAGACCCGAGTGGCACGCGTAGCCTTGTGATTGTGACCTTATTGGACGTCAGGGACGTCAGACATCAGGGATGTCGGATTGGAGTGTATAGTGCAGTGGCTAAAATTATGGTTATGATTTTATTACATGCCTTATGATTCATATTATATTATTTATGATTTTAAATGATGCTGCATGCATGTTTGGAAAAAGGAGGGGTAAATTATATGTTTTACTTATCAAACGATTTTATAAACTTGAGTTTCGGTCCACTCACCCTTAATGTTTTTGGTAACCCCTCCAGGTCGTGATACTGAGGTAGAGGAGGAACCTGAGGCTGAGGCATAGATCTACTTTTACGTAACTGAACCCCTGCTGGGTGGTGTACCCGCAGGGTATTGTTAGAGTCGTGCTCGCAACTTGTAATTTCGGATTTCATCCCTTGTCTGACATCTGTTTAATTCGGATTTGTTGTATGACTTTAATTTTGATTATTTATGCATTTGAGGTTTTGAGGTCAAAATTGGTATGAATTATTGGGTGTCAGACGGGAGCAGGGCACGTCCCCATATGGTTCCAGAGAGGATCGGGGCGGGTCCTGTCAGCTTGGTATCAGAGCACTAGGTTGTGGTCAGTACTAGGGTATGGTCAGCATGCTAGACTAGCGATTGGTACTAGTTACTTTTCGACTTTTAAGAATATTGTTATCTGATCTATGCCTCTTGACAGTTGGTTATGCCTCCTAGGAGAATTCCTCATACACGAACTGACGAGGATCTGGAAAGGGAGATGGAATGCGCGAGCATTGAAAGGGCTCAACGTTTGGGAGCCACTCCTTTCTGCGGGGGATCAAACCCCGAGGATGCTCATGATTGGATCACCAAGTGGGAGAGGATCTTCTCGGTGATGCACTGCCCTCCGGGCGAACGGGTAACCTTGGCGGCCTTCTTGCTGGAAGGAGGAGCCTACCAGTGGTGGCACGGACTCGAAATGTCTGGGTGGTCTGTCCATACCACTACTTGGGAAGCTTTCCGTTCCAGATTTCTGGACCAGTACTACCCGCGATCCTTTCGCGCGGCACGGGAGGCTGAATTCCTGCGGCTGGAGCAGGGTGACATGTCCGTTGCGGACTACGAGCAAACTTTCGGGAAACTTTCCCGGTTCGCTGCATCATTTGTGAGCACGGAGGAGGACAAATGGCAAAGGTTCGAGCTTGGACTCCGAGGGGAGATTCGGGCAAGTGTGACTGCTGCTACTCATGCTTCTCTGAGAGATATGGTCGACGCAGCGGTGCGTGTCGAGGCCAGTCTGGCGGCACACCAGACACGGCAACCTTCGAGCGAGGGGCGACGTCAGGATCGCCCACATCGTGGACCATCGGTCCATAAGAACAATAAGGGAGGGGGCTACAGGGGAGCACCCTCATCCTTCAAGGGTCGTGGCTGGTCAGGTCGACGTGGAGGCTCTCAGGGCAGAGGATCTGGATACAACTATGGGCAGCGCTCATCTTGGAGCGGTGCTTCTGGCGGGCATTCGGACAGGTCGAGGCCAGTAACTTGTTTTGCTTGCGGAGAGGAGGGCCACTATGCCAGTGATTGCCCGCAGTTGTCCAAGAACAACGACGCTGGGGGCTCTATTGTGGTGCAGAGCACGGCTTCCCACACTAATGGAGGTCGCGGTCAGGGAGGTGACCGTGGTGCTGGACGTGGCGCGCGCGGGCGCGGACGGAACGAAGGGCCGAGGGCCCAAGTGTTTGCAATGACCCAGCAGCAGGCGAGGACTGCCCCAGGCGTGGTCACAGGTACACTACATATCTTAAACCTTCTTGTACGTGTATTGATGGATACGGGGGCTACACATTCTTTTATTTCGAAAAGTTGTGCTGGTATGCTTGATTGTGTGGTATCAGCTTTAGATTGCGAAATGGGTGTTGGCACCCCGATGGGCATCGTGTACCTTATGAATCAGGTGATTCGGAGGTGCCCGATAAGAATTGAGGATGTGGATTTACCAGCAGACTTAATTATTCTGGATATCCACGACTTCGATATAATCCTAGGGATGGATTGGCTATCGGAGCACGGATCGCTCATCGATTGCTTTAGCAAGCAAGTGATTCTGCGAAGCCCGGGTTTGCCGGAGGTTATCTTCCAGGGGGAACGTGACGGTTCGCCTCCTGAAGTGATCTCTTCGCATACTGCTACCAAACTTCTACGGAAGGGATGCCAGTGTTATCTGGCGCATGTCGTGTCGGATCAGGTTGATACTCCGGGTATCGACGAGATACCGGTGGTGCGTGAGTTTCCGGATGTGTTCCCGGAAGACTTACCTGGATTGCCACCATCGCGGGAGATCGAGTTTACTATTGAACTACTCCCGGGTACCCGACCTATATCCCAGGCACCATACCGGATGGCGCCGGCCGAGTTGCGAGAACTCAAGACTCAATTGCAGGAATTGGTGGATTTGGGATATGTCCGACCGAGTACTTCACCGTGGGGAGCACCGGTGTTGTTCGTAAAGAAGAAGGAGGGAAGTCTCTGTTTATGTATTGACTATCGACAACCCAACAAGGTGACACGGAGGAACCAGTATCCTCTACCCAGGATCGATGACCTTTTTGACCAGTTGCGGGGAGCTCAGTGCTTCTCGAAAATTGATTTGCGGTCTGGGTATCACCAACTGAGGATTTCGGAGGAGGATATTCCGAAAACTGCTTTTCGAACCCGTTATGGACACTACGAGTTCCTGTTTATGCCTTTTGGGTTGACGAATGCTCCAGCAACATTCATGGATTTGATGAACCGGGTCTCCCGACCCTACCTGGATAAGTTCGTGATTGTGTTCATCGATGATATTTTGGTGTACTCAAGGAGCACCCGTGCACATGAGAAACATCTACGGTTGGTCTTGGAGAGACTGAGACAAGAACAATTGTACGCCAAACTGAGCAAGTGTCAGTTTTGGCTGAACAGTATTGGTTTTCTGGGACACGTGATATCGACGGATGGGATTTGCGTGGATCCCCAGAAAACAGAAGCGGTAACCAACTGGGCTAGACCGACAACAGTGACCGAGGTGCGGAGTTTCGTCGAATTAGCAGGTTACTACCGGAGATTCATGGAGGGTTTCTCCAAAATTGCTGCACCATTGACTCGTTTGACTCGGAAGGGAGTGAAGTTTATCTGGGACGAGCAGTGCGATCGGAGCTTTCAAGAGTTGAAGGATCGATTGACCACTGCACCTGTCCTTGCATTGCCGGATGACAGTGGAGAGTTTGTAGTTTTCAGTGACGCTTCTCTGCAAGGTTTGGGCTGCGTGCTGATGCAAACTGGCAAGGTTATCGCCTATGCATCCCGGCAGCTGAAGACCCACGAGTTGAACTACCCTACCCATGATTTGGAGTTGGCGGCGGTGGTTCATTCTCTAAAGATCTGGAGACATTATCTATTCGGCGCAACGTGTCGGATATACACCGACCACCAGAGTCTTAAATACTTATACTTATTCACTCAGAAGGAGCTTAACATGAGACAACGGAGATGGTTGGAGCTGCTGAAGGACTATGACTGTACGATCGAGTACCATCCGGATAAGGCCAACGTGGTGGCGGATGCACTCAGCAGAAAATCAGCGGGAACTGTTGCACACCTGGGGATGGTGTATCTTCCATTACTGGTGGAACTCCGGAAGACGGGAGTTATTTTGGGTACGGATGCGCATGGAGATTTGTTGGCCAGCTTCCATGTACGACCAGTACTGATTGATCGGATTATCGAAGCACAACTTCAGGATCTGATACTCTGTATTTACAGAATTGAGGTCGATGCGGATGGGAGACAGGATTTTACCATCCGGGACGATGGGGCACTTGTGAAATTGGGCCGTTTGTGTGTACCTGCAGTGGCAGAGTTGCGGGCTGAGATTCTTGAGGAGGCCCATAGTTCGGCCTATGCTATGCATCCGGGAGGAACAAAGATGTACCGTACCCTCCGGAACCATTATTGGTGGCCAGGAATGAAGAAGGATATTGCCGAGTTCGTAAGCAAATGCTTAACCTGTCAGCAGGTTAAGGCGGAACGGCAGAGACCGTATGGGGCTATGCAGCCACTTCCGATTCCCGAGTGGAAGTGGGATCACATCACCATGGACTTCATCTTTAAGTTACCGAGAACTCAGAGTGGAGTGGACGGAGTATGGGTGATCGTGGACCGGCTAACCAAATCAGCCCATTTTCTGCCAGTTCAGGAGACCTATAAACCTAATCGACTGGCTCAGTTGTTTGTGAAGGAAATCATACGATTGCATGGTACGCCGGAATCAATCGTGTCCGATCGTGATCCGCGTTTCACTTCCAGGTTCTGGCGGAGTTTGCAAGCTACTCTGGGAACAACCCTACGTTTCAGTACTGCTTTCCATCCACAGACCGATGGACAGTCTGAAAGAACCATTCAGACCCTAGAGGACATGATGAGGTCATGTGTACTACAGTTTCAGGACTCTTGGGATACTCATTTGCCATTAATGGAATTCGCTTACAACAACAGCTATCAGGCAAGCATCGGGATGGCACCTTATGAGGCACTGTATGGTCGACAGTGCAGGACACCTATCTGCTGGACGGAGATAGGAGAGCGAACGGCTGTAGGGCCGGAATTGATGGACTTAACCTTGGAAACTGTTCGTGTTATCAAGGAGAGATTGAAGGCGGCACAGGATCGCCAGAAGAGTTATGCCGATCGACAGATTCGAGACCTGGAATTTGAAGTGGGAGATTTCGTCTTTCTGAAGTTATCACCGTGGAAGGGGATTATCCGATTTGGTCGACGGGGGAAACTGAGTCCGCGTTTTATCGGACCATATGAGATCGTGGAGAGAATCGGCAGAGTTGCTTACAGATTGGCGCTACCTCCAGAACTATCTAGAGTTCACAATGTTTTCCACATATCGATGCTACGGAAGTACGTACGTGATGCTTCTCAGGTACTTGGGGAACAACCTGTCGAACTGCGGGGGGATTTGAGCTTTGAGGAACAACCAGTACAGATCTTGGATCGGAAGGACAAGGTACTACGTCGGAAGACGATCCCTCGCGTGAAGAATCTTTGGAGAAACCAAAATGTGGAAGAAGCCACCTGGGAGCCTGAGGCTCAGATGCGAGAACAATTTCCTCATTTGTTTCCTTGAAATTTCGGGACGAAATTTCTTAAGGGGGGAAGGTTGTAACACCCCGGACATTCGAGGATTTTAATATTTCAATTTAATATGTGAATTGACATTTTTACCCTTGTGAATGGTATGGCCAAATTGTTGACTTTTTGATTGATGAGTTAAATGGACTTTGAACTATGACCGTGACGTAGTACGGGACGTCACGAGTTCATAGACAGGTGGCACGTCCAATTCGGACGATCAGGGAAAAAGTTATGACTATCGGAAGTTCAGGGGCATTATCGTAAGTTGGACTTCACGGGCGAAAATGTTGACTTTTCGTTTGACAATTAATTTTCACGCGACTCAAGGACCGATAGGTAGGTCTCGACGTCCTGAGTCCGTAGACAGGCGGCACGCCGAAATCGGACTTCGTATGGCTGAGTTACGGGTCTAGGAAGTGAGGGGCATTTTGGTAATTATTAAACCAGGGGCATTTTGGTCTTTTGCCCTAGTTACTGTAGCAACCGCGGGGGAACCATGGACGGCACCACCATGTGCGGTGGTCCAGTGCACAATTGATTATGCCAATATGTGTTGGAAAGTCTGGGCTGTCTTTTGCTTTTGAACGTGGCCTGAACCGTCCAACCTGCACGATCAAATTGTTAATTGAAATTCGAAGCTTTCGGGGGACAAATTTCATTGGACAATTTGGACTTCCACGAGCCTCTGGGATAGCTGAGGTTATTTAAAACTAATTAGCACATGTGTGAGCATCACTCTGCCATTAAGAACACTGAGAATTGATGAAGAAAACCAGAGAAACCATTTCGGGCAAAATTGGAGGGAAAGGTTTTAATTTCTGGTGAGTGTTGGACCAAACCAAGGCCTGGTTTAGTCTTCTGGGAGTGTTTGGAACTCAACCACATCGAAATTGAAGGCTAACAGTCACGGTTGAGCTAGGACGGAGGCTGCTGTTTTCAGGGAAGTTGCAGAGCTTGGGACGACAACCTTCAGGTACTTTCAGACATAATTGATTGTTCATTTTGGTTCGTTTTGATCCTGTTATGCTTCCTGTGAAGTTAATTGGACAATGGGTTTGAAACCAGGAAGTTCTGGTGATTGACCCGATTGGTTGATCGCGGGTCGATGGGTCGTTTGGGGATGTGTCGAGGTTGATTTTTGTAACAGAACCTAAATTGGATAGTTAATGAACATGTTAGGATCAAATTGGATTGAAATCGAGTAAGAATTGATGGGTATTCAATCGGGTCAAGCCGCGGGTGGCAGGCCCGTATTACAGACAAACGGGTGAAGGAGGTGACACTGTAGCTACAGTGTCAGGCGCGTGACTTTCACGCGCAGCCACTTTGGGCGGCGCGTGAGGGCGCGTTGGACCTTATCTCCGATCACGATCAACATGACTTTTGTTCCTCTCATCATTCTGAACATTTTTGGTGATTTAACCATGTTGATCTGAGATAAGCTTTGATGGGTCAGTTTAGGGCCGGTTACCTCGGGAAACGTGTTGTACGGTTTCCCCGGGCCGGTTTCTATTTCAGACTTTGTGGTTAAACGTTTAAGACTGGTAGTGACCCTTACATGTGATTTGAACTGACAGGAATTGTACGATAATCTCGGTACAGGTCCGTACACGCAGATTCGCAGCGGAATCGTACAGTGAGTGGGCCCGTTTTCATTAAACCCTTGCATGCTTAAATGTTTTCTGATTTACTTATATGTTCACATGCTGGAATCTATAAATGGTTTTGATGATTTTGAGATTTCGGTTATGGCACGTTTCACGGTATTTGGGCATGAGACCCGTTTGATGAAACGTAATGATCGGTTCAGATTTTACCTATGTATACATATATGTTTGCATGTGGATATCAATAAAATGTATTTGGTACTGCATTGTATAGATCCTTCCATATTATATTGTCTCCTCCGGATGAGGTACCCCGGAGAGGTCACGGACGTCTAGAACGTCCAGCGTCTACGACGCTAAGCATAGGGGATGCTGTAACCGAACAGGGTTCGGGGATTGAACTCGGAATTGAGACCCGAGTGGCACGCGTAGCCTTGTGATTGTGACCTTATTGGACGTCAGGGACGTCAGACATCAGGGATGTCGGATTGGAGTGTATAGTGCAGTGGCTAAAATTATGGTTATGATTTTATTACATGCCTTATGATTCATATTATATTATTTATGATTTTAAATGATGCTGCATGCATGTTTGGAAAAAGGAGGGGTAAATTATATGTTTTACTTATCAAACGATTTTATAAACTTGAGTTTCGGTCCACTCACCCTTAATGTTTTTGGTAACCCCTCCAGGTCGTGATACTGAGGTAGAGGAGGAACCTGAGGCTGAGGCATAGATCTACTTCTGCGTACCTGAACCCCTGCTGGGTGGTGTACCCGCAGGGTATTGTTAGAGTCGTGCTCGCAACTTGTAATTTCGGATTTCATCCCTTGTCTGACATCTTTTTAATTCGGATTTGTTGTATGACTTTAATTTTGATTATTTATGCATTTGAGGTTTTGAGGTCAAAATTGGTATGAATTATTTGGTGTCAGACGGGAGCAGGGCACGTCCCCATATGGTTCCAGAGAGGATCGGGGTGGGTCCTGTCAGAGGTGGTAGTACGAGAGGATGTACTCTATGAATTTTGTTGGGCACTCTATATGAGGTCTTTTACATACCTTTGTTTTCTGTTCATAGAGTTTCCCTTGCGTACACCTTAAATTTTTAGTGGGACTGAGAGAGGGTTAGACGTAGTAAACTGGTAGTTGGGGATGGTATGAAATACCCAAGGTGGAGATGATAGATAGGAAACCCAGGAGTGATTGTTGTTAAGCTAGTATTGATTACCGGGTAGGAGACCCATAGTGTTGGGAACGAGCTGTGGAATTTCGGGGACGAAATTCTTTTTAGGAGGGTAGGTTGTAACGACCCGTCCCTGGAATTAGGGTTAAGATGGTGTTTAAAATGAGATTAGTGAGCTTAATTGGTGGTTAGTCAGTTACGATAGGTCCGGTAGCGTAGAATGACGATTTTGCTCCTAGTTCGGGAAAATTGTTGACTTTTAGTTAGGGCAGTCAAATGGACTTTGACCGATGACTGTGACGTAGTTCGGGATGTCACGAATCCGTAGACAGGCGGCACGCCCGATTCCGACATCCGTGGAGGAAGATATGATGTTCGGAAGGTTGAGGGCACTTTCGTAATTTGGCTAAAATTAGGGGAAAAAGTTGACTTTTCGTACGACCGGGTTTTGACACGTTGACCTAGGATAGTTAGGTAGATCTCGTCGTCCTGAGTTCAACGACAGGCGGCACGTGTTCATCGGAGTTAGGATGCGTGAGTTACAGGTCTAGAAAGGTAGTGGCATTATCATAATTTTGGTTTAAAAGAAGGGCAGTTTGGTCTTTTGTACTTTGGGCTTGGTGCAACCGGATTTGGACAAGTGTCCAGGGAAGAAAGGAGATTTTTGTGTGAGGCTTGAGGGGATGGTGACACGTGGGGCTTGGCTAGAGGGTTCTAGTGAGTGCACGGGTGTTTCAAATTGTGCAGGTGTGTGTGCCCGTGTGTGTGTTCGAAGAAGAGAGAACAGAGAGGAAGCTTGAGAGAAAATTGAGAGGTGATCGTGAGTGTTGGTGTGTTCTGGTGAGTGAGGAGTGACCAGAGGATGAAAGAGAGCTAGGGAGAAGGTTGGGAGGTGCAGTGGTTGTGTGTGTGTGAAGTGGGAGTTTACGGGAAAACCAGGAAAAACAGAGAAGAGGTGAGAGCTCGTGCTGGTGGTGTGGCCGTGTACGGTTCAATTGAACTCGAAGGGAAGCTGGGGAGGACTCTGTGACCTCCAAGGAGTGCGGCGGTGAGCACGGCGGCGGTCGACGACAGGTAATTTCTTCTCCCCGTGATTTACTCTGTTTTGGCCGTGAATGTCAAACCAAAAGTTGTGAAGTCTGGGGTTGAGTTGACGGTTTTGGTGAGTTGGGTGAGGCTCAGGGAGGTTCTAGGAAGCTTCTAGTGTCGCCACCGTGACGGGGGAAGACTTGGGTGGCCGGAATAGGAAACAGAGGTTGTTTGGGCTTTTGGTTTCGAGTTTGAGTCGACGACTTAGGGGCTGTGTCGTGGTATTTGAGTGAGGGGGGTAGGTTTCTTAGGACTGGACGAAGAAGCTCGTAAAGAAAGGGAGGAAAACGGAGACGGGATGGCGGTGAACCAGGAACGCCGGTTCAGACCGGTTCACGCGAGGTAGACGACGGTGAACAGTGCTCTGTGTGCAGGCGCGTGAGGCCCACGCGCAGCCACTTTAGGGCCGCGCATGGGGGCGCGTGCGGCGGTGTTTGGGAAAACGGTCAACATGGTTTTTGGTCTAGGTGTTGTGACGAGTCCATTGGAATAGGTTTCGGGTTAATCAGACGTCGTTTGAGGTTAGTTCCGCGAAGGTGAAGGTTTAGGGTTCCGGTTCGTTACGTTTAGGACCTGGGGATTTTTGGGGAAAATGAGGTGGACCTTCGTAGATGTGTTAGTAACGTTCTTGGGTGATGGTTGACAGGTTCGGGATTTCCCGAGGAAGCCGAAGAACGTACCGGACGTTCGGGACGCGATTGAGGGCTCGGTACTGTGAGTGGACCCTTTCTCTTAACTTGAGCATGCATAACTGCTTTTAATTACTTGTTTTATGGTTTTATATGTGATTTCATGATTATTGAATATGCTATGTTAGTTTTACATAATTGCATGTTTTTCGAGGAAGTAGGGTATTTGACACGTTTTACGAGAAAAGCTTTAATTCTGGATTTTGATGTTATAGTTTCGGGATTTCAAATGATAAATGATTTCTAATGATTCTAAAGGGATTTTGGAACATGATTTTGAGGATCAAGGTTTTCAGTTTTAAAATCGGATTTCGGAAGGCGAGCTTTGGTTTTAAAGTTGAAAAGTGGAATTCCGGATTTGGGTTCGGAATGACGGTTCTAGATGCTGGAAGGGCTTCAGACTAGTGATTTCGGATTCGGGTTTGGATATGGATTTAGAAATGGTTTTCAAATGATTTTGATTGGATTTGCTGGATCTGGTTATTGGGTTTAAAGACCCGGATATTGTGATTGGCGGGGGACGGGCCTGGATTGGGTTTAAAGACCCGGATTGAGTTTAAAGACTCGGGAGTTTAAAGACTCGGATATATTGATATTTCCCCAGTAGGCCTATTGAGTTTAAAGACTCGGATATTATTGAGGCCTGGATTGAGTTTAAAGACTCGGTAGTTTAAAGACTCAGATAGGTCCAGCAGGTTTGATCGGATAATGATGGCTTGGTATTTATGTTTATGATACAGTTTTATGATGCTTATGATATGAGTTCTATAACTGTTTTTATAATGATTCAGTAAATGTTTTTATGATGATCTTTACGTGATTTATAACTATTTTGATAACTGGGTTATGCATGTGATTTTAAAACGGAGGGCTAAAACCCTGGTTTTGTTATGAAATGGTTTTCGGAAATTCTTTTCTTATTTATGGTCCACTCACACCTTCTGTTTTAAATTGCCCTCCAGGTCGTTTAGCTAGCGCGGGGTTGTGACGTCGAGGCAGCGTCGGAGGCATAGAAGTTACAAGAGCGACCCCGGAGTGTTTAAGTTTTCCGTGTGCGTGTATCTAGTTTATCGGTTTTCTTTCTTTTGGATTTAGTACTATGCTCTGTAAACCTTTGACTTCAGGATGTTTCATATAGTTTCTCCTGTGTCTGACTGTGTACTTTGGTGGTTTAGAGTGAGTTTACTTTTGTGTGTGTCGGGGTGTCAGACGGGAGCAGGATTTACCTCGGTTTTCGGGGTGAAACCGGGGTGGGTCCTGACATTAAATGTTTTATTATATGATTTGAAATGATTTGGCATGATTGATGTTTCGATATGATGATTTCCGGATTTTGGGAATATTATATTGTTCTATATTGATTTTGGGCACGATTTTTGAGAAAACTGTGAAATTATTGTTTTGGACGAAGGTCCGGGATTTGAGATTGGTTTTGATTCGGATTATGAGTTAGGAAATGATTTGATGGATTTGTAATGCTTTTCGATATATTTTATGGATTTATGTGAAATTTGCAACTGAGGTTGCGATTGCACGGATTTGCGTGAAAATGATATTTTGGGCTTGAGACCCAATTGAATAATGATTTTGACTCGGATTTGGAGTCACATGTGAATATGATGATTTTGATTTATAAAGTGAATTCTGGACACTGTTTTTATGATGGATTTGTGGAACTTGCGTTGTGAAAGCTATGTTTCGGGCATAGGCCCTATTGAAATGTTTTTGATGTGATTTGAGACATGAATGGTTTTAAAATGAGATTACTGGATTTGGTTACTGTTCCACATATACCATCCTCTGTGATTTGATAGTCTCCTCCAGACGTCGTAGATCCTGGAGTAGTCATGATCCAATGCCTGGAGATGAGTAGCTCCGAGGGAGGCTCAATCTCAGGAGTGTGAGATTATGATGATATCCTTTAGACGTCGTAAATCCTGGAGATGATATCACCCCAGACGTCGTAGATCCTAGGGAGGTACTCGGACGTGAGACACCCGAGTTTGCACGTGTTGTATTGATATCGTGACGGTTACTTGGATATTTATATTGGATATTGAGGATTGGTGACATTTGTGATTTATTGATATTTGTGTCTAGATGCTTTATATCATGAACTGATTTGATGAACATGAGTTTCAGGGAAAATGTGGACCATGGGAAAACATGTTTTGATTTTATCGGTCCACTGTTCATACTTGATTGATTTCACGCTATTACTCATGTTTTATGATATGCATGCATGTTTGTGAAACTGGAGGGTAAGAATGTATTTTGACAAATGTATTTCTAAAACTTTATTTTTGTCCACTCACACCTTTTCTGTTTTATTGACCTTCTAGGTCGTGGCGCGATGATCGAGGCTATTCAAAAGGTGGAGGCATGAGTAGGCACAGGTGCGGTTATCCTTTGTTTGACAAGTGCTGAGGGTAATTTCAAAACTTCAGTTGACTTGTCAGACGGGAGCAGGACCGGGCACGGTTATCTATGTCCTTCGGGTACGGGTCCTGTCACACCAAGCATCTTCTGCTCCTCAAGCTCAATCAAATTCTGGTCCATAACCAATTTGACTTCTACTTGGGTGACATCTCCATGAAACCCAGAAGTGATGAAGAAAGTTCACTTTGGATTTCCACGATAAGGATTTTTGTTTACATTATCCAGCTGCCTTGTCAAATCCAACTCTCGAAGTTCCATTAAATTTCGACAAGGAACACTGGGGCTCCTAACAATGGCATTCCATGTCAAATGAAACCCCAAATCCACTAAGTCCTGTAATTGGACTCTCAATGATCTCAACTCTATCTGTACCGTCAGACAAGGTGGTTGCAAAATGGGTTACGTACCCGGGAAAACCTCTTGCGCAACTGATATCTCTCTAAGCTCACTGAGATAACTGGGGACATCACAGCACAAGTCCAACGTCCCTAACGACCATTCTGTAATATCTTTCTGGCCACCAAGCCGTAACTCACTCAGTCATCGACCACGTTTCCAATGTGGGATAGATCACATAAAGTTTCCTCTCGTTCCACTAAAAGACCAATCATGACAACTCAGGACTACCAAATACATCTGGTTCCTCCTAAACCCAATAGAGGAGTAACGGGTAGTCCACTGATCCATCAGGATATCACAACAAGTTATTGTGTCCTGGAAAACCAATTTGACTTTTGTCACACCTTATACGTAAAACCAATAGGTGATTCCATCACCGCACCAGTTGGAGTATTGGCTCGCATGTCCCAACCGAATGGGAAGCTGAGAAGCTGATCCCAAGAAAATAAGTGTGTGAGTCCAAACTCCATCAACACTCATGAATTCCGTCCAAAGATAGCTAGGTTACCTATCACCAATCCAGACATACCCCGTGCCTCTAATAAACCATACAAACTAGGAGGATACTGTGATCTCACTAAGCCACTCAGGATCCTCTTTGTCCCGCTCAATGATCATTGTAACTCTCTCAAGGACTCAGAGCTAGAGGCAAGCCTCGTCCAAGCTCCCTGGAAACTACATCCCCCAGACGCACTCAGCCTCAACAGAAACCATCTGATCGCTGCTGGAATTCCATCAAACTCATCTCCAACTGAGATGCTGCACCATCACTCGAGTCTTACTCCCAAGACTCGACACAAACCGATGAATCCTCATTGTATCAATCGTCATTGTAACTTGAGCATACCATGACAAGGTCACAAACCTTTGCTTGTACTGAGCTATCATCAAGTCTTCCGCCCGTGTCGGAGGAACTCCGCCTCCCTCGTATCTCGATAAGAGTGGGGTGAAAGTGACGTTAGAAACGCTCCTCAACGTCGCGCAACTCTCGATAGTCTCATCCACGTCCGTCGATAGCAATGTCTGCAACTAACTTGGTGCAGACTAATCCAAAAAGCTCATTGCTATCGAGATCAAGCACTCATGCACGCAACCCATCACTCATACAATCCGCTCAAAGAGTAATATCCACTTATCGGTCCACCCTGGAATCTGATCCACAAGTACTACTTTCCTGGAAACTTATTCAATCGTCCTCAAATAGGGGTCGTCAATGACCACAGATGCTAAGAGTAGCACATCCATCCTGACCAATCATCGGTCACAACCCTGAAAAGTTGTCATATTAGGATAACTAGTTGATTGAATCCCATCCACTCGTAACTCTACAGTCTCCAGCCGCTAGACCCACAATAAACTCGGCCCTCCTCGGGTCTACTCTGCTCTACTCGGGGTCGGACCCCACTGAAACATGACATCCTATGCTAAATAGAACCTTTCCGAGGTTCATTCCCACACAACATTCCTATTTTTACCCTCACTTTTCGGTTGATGACGGGCTGTCGTCGTCGTAAAGACATCACATCCGATGCAAGTGTAACACCACAAGAGAAACCCAGTACTTTGATACCAAGAAAACATGACCCATCCCTAATCCCCCAGGATTATCGGGGGATGTCCTACTCCCTTCTAATACCGCGTGCCAGAAAGTCAATGTTGACATCAGTGGTCAATGGCTAACGTCAGCAAGACATCACCCCCTGCAACTCTAATAGTGCCACATGTCAGCTTGCCATCGGTAATCATCATTGACATGTTAGTGACATGTGGTAGCCCGTGATTGGGCCACGTCATTGGCATGTCAGTATTGAATAGGCACTGACATGTCAGTGCTGAATAGGTACTGACAAGTGACACGTCTCACTCCAGGATTGGTCCCTGTTCAACAGCTGTCAAATGATGACATCATCATCTGACTTCATCTCGTGTTCAACCTCTCAACGGGTCCTCTGTAAGGGGTCGCCCATACCCGTGACCCGACCCGGCCCTGAAACCCTGATTCCTCCACCATTTCCTTATGTTCTTCTTCATATTGCTTCGTCTAGCCATTCCCAATCAATTTACGGGGTCAAAACCAAGAACTCAAGATGGGATTGTACCTGTTTGAAGGTGAACACTAATCGGCCACTGTAACTCCGTTCTACAGTCGACTCTGGGCACTACGATTCTCAATTCCAAGCCCAATCAACTCGTCCTATCCTCAGGAACCTCGTCTAAACCTCCAAAACGGACAACAACCATCAAAACACCTCCCTTTATTTTTAAACTCAAAACATGCTACGAGTGTAAGACTCGTGTCCTGGAGGGAACAGTGAACAATCCCACATTCCTGTGAGGGGGAATGGTCTAGGAGAGGATGGTGGTGTGCCTTAAAGGTGTAGGCACACACCTATCTAGCACTAGACCTTTTGGGAGCTCAAGTGGTTTTGGGGGGGATTGGAACCCCAAAGTTAAGCGAGTTGAGGCTGGTGCAATTCCATTATGGGTGACCCCTTGGGAAGTTGCTCCATGAGCTCCCGAAAACAAAACCGTGAAGGCAAGGCCCAAAGTGGACAATATGGTGCTAGATGAGTCGGGTCTTGACCGAGGAAGGTCGGGTCCTGAAAATTTGGTATTAGAGCTAGACCCCGACCGGGAAGTGTTCCAGCGAGGACGCTGGGCCCTAAGAGGGGTGGATTGTAAGACCCGTGTCCTGGAGGGAACGGTGAACAATCCCACATTCCTGCAAGGGGGAATGGTCTGGGCGAGGATGGTGGTGTGCCTTAAAGGTGTAGGTATACACCTATCTAGCACTAGGCCTTTTGGGAGCTCAAGTGGCTTTTGGGTGGGGGGGGGGGGGGGGAGGATTGGAACCCTAAAGTTAAGTGAGTTGAGGCTGGTGCAATTCCATGATGGGTGACTCCCTGGGAAGTTGCACCATGAGCTCCCGAAAACAAAACCGTGAGGGCAAGGCCCAAAGCGGACAATATGGTGCTAGATGAGTCGGGTCTTGACTGAGGAAGGTCGGGTCCTGACAGAATGGTATCAGAGCCAGGCCCCAACTGGGAAGTGTGCCAGGTAGGATGCAGGGCCCTAAGGGTGGTGGATTGTAAGACCCACGTCCTGGAGGGAACAGTGAATAATCCCATATTCCTGTGAGGGGGAATGGTCTGGGAGAGGATAGTGGTGTGCCTTAACGGTGTAGGCACACACCTATCTAGCACTAGGACTTTTGGGAGCTCAAGTGGTTTTGGGGGGGATTGGAACCCCAAAGTTAAGCGAGTTGAGGCTGGTGCAATTCCATGATGACCCCTTGGGAAGTTGCACCATGAACTCCCGAAAACAAAACCGTGAAGGCAAGGCCCAAAGCGGACAATATGGTGCTAGATGAGTCGGGTCTTGACCGAGGAAGGTCGGGTCCTGACAATTTGGTATCAGAGCCAGACCCCGACCGGGAAGTGTGCCAGCAAGGACGTTGGGCCCTAAGGGGGGTGGATTGTAAGACCCGTGTCCTGGAGGGAACGGTGAACAATCCCACATTCCTGCAAGGGGGAATGGTTTGGGAGAAGATGGTGGTGTGCCTTAAAGGTGTAGGCACACACTTATCTAGCACTAGGCCTTTTGGGAGCTCGAGTGGCTTTGGGGGGGGGGGGGGGGGGGGATTGGAACCCCAAAGTTAAGGGAGTTGAGGCTGGTGCAGTTCCATGATGGGTGACCCCCTGGGAAGTTGCACCATGAGCTCCCGAAAACAAATTCGTGAGGGAAAGGCCCAAAGCGGACAATATGGTGCTAGATGAGTCGGGTCTTGACCGAGGAAGGTCGGGTCCTGACAGAATGGTATCAGAGCCAGACCCTAACCGGGAAGTGTGCCAGGGAGGACGCTGGGCCCTAAGGGGGGAGGATTGTAAGACCCCTGTCCTGGAGGGAACGGTGAACAATCCCACATTCCTGCGAGGGGGAATGGTCTGGGAGATGATGGTGGTGTGCCTTAAAGGTGTAGGCACACACCTATCTAGCACTAGGCCTTTTGGGAGCTCAAGTGGATTTTGGGGGGGGATTGGAACACCAAAGTTAAGCGAGTTGAGATGTTGCAATTCCATGATGGGTGACCCCCTGGGAAGTTGCACCATGAGCTCCCGAAAACAAAACCGTGAGGGCAAGGCCCAAAGCGGGCAATATGGTGCTAGATGAGTCAAGTCCTGACAACGAGTTTTTGGTTTCCTTACCTCACCGTCGTTGCTCCGCCGTGGCCACCACCACGATCGTCTTGATTTCCCCTCTAACTTTCGTTTACGGCCCAATCGCATGAGGTGAGGTTTGAGGGCAATTTTGAGGGATTGGGTTCACGAGTTATGGGAAAGCACAGAGATGAGAGGATGACTGAATAATGAAAATGAAGATGAACCCAAAATATTGGGTTCTAGGCCTATCAGATATGTGACACTTATCACTCATCTAGTGGGTCCTTCCAGATTTTTCTCCAATCAAATCATGCCACATATCGTCCTTTCTAGGTTTGCGTAAATAATGCCAATTTTCGTTTTAGACTTGTAACTTTTCCGTCGAACGTCCGATTTCGACGTGTCACCTGTCTATAGACTCATAATGTCCCAATCTACATCACGATCATTGATCAGGGTTAATTTGACTCGGGGAGTGAAAAATCAACATTTTGCCCATTCCCAAAGGCAAAATCGTCATTTCGCACCGTCCATCCGCAATTTCTCAACTAATCCCCGATTAGTCACGTTAATCCGCGATTACTCACTAAATTGATCTCGAAATTCAAGACGGGTCGTTACAATTTGGATTGAAGGCTGGGCGCTGGGCTGCTGAATTCGGTAGCCCCCTATCGAATTCCTTTGAATAATTTGGTGGCCTTCCTTGTTTCGTCCATAATTTCTTCGTTGTAACTCCGAATGGGACTATTCTTTCGCAAAAATGCTCAGAATTCCATGCTTTAATTATTTTTGTAAATTTCCCACATAATATATTATTTTCTCCAATTGCTTGACATTTTAATATTAAAAGATAAGCGTAAGGGTATAAAATAGCATAAAATAAAGCATAATTAACGACCTATCAAATACCCCCACACTTAAACTTTGCTAGTCCCTAGAAAATACTAAAAATTAAGCTAAGAATTTTAAACAACTAAGCCCTTAACCATTTTTCTCAAAATTTCATAATTACAATCATGGCATAAAAGATTTACACTAGAAGACATTTATGCATATGGAATTCAAGAGTTAATACATGGTAACAAAATGTTTCAACAAGTAAGATAATGAGTAAACTTTGGTGAAATGGATCTCAACATGAATAAAACAAGTATGAATCAACTCACAAGGATATGTACTCATTAATTCACTCAATTTGTAAGGGTTTGTGTTTGTACTCACAGTATGTGAGAAAGATGCCGACATAATAGAAATAAAGTACTTATACAAAATCTCAAACAAACATCTCAAGATAAAAACAAAACATACTTGCACAAATGAACCAAAGCCATAAGCTTACTCAAGTGATTGACTCAACTAATCAAAATTTACCATCTTAAGGATCATAAGGTATTTATGAAGGTTGTAATGGGATTAAGTTTAGAGGCAAGGAATATATATGATATGTGGTGCTTAAATTCGTTCCAAGACTCAATAGACTCCCAAAATGTAGCATAGCTTCCCATCCTTAATGCAATTACGTCAATAATTCATTCCTTCGAGAATATAGGCCAATTTCATCATGTTGGGCCTCGTATTTATTCTTTGTGTCGGATTTACAAACATACGTCTTAACTCAAACTTTACATAACCAAACCTTATTACCTTGATAGAGACTCAAAACATTGTGTTTTTCTTTTCTTTTTTCTTTTTTTCGTCATTTTTCTTCATATATCAAGGTAATAACATGTGTCAATAATACATCAAATTTGAGTAAGTAAATCCATATAATACATATAAAAGTCTTCAAAACATCATCAATTTCTCTTCACACCATTTTCATGTCTTCAACCGAGTCCTTAGAACAAGGGTAAATGATGTCTATACTAAGCTCAAGTGTTTAGATAATCATGGTGATGAAATAAAGACTTAATGTGGGCTCAAAAGGGTTAAAACTAAGGGGGTCGCAACTTGTGCACACAAAGTAGGGAACATGAATGTTTGAATATGTGGTGTTAACCTTAATGCCTTAATCATGTCCAAAATCAGAGAGTTTATTAACTTAAAAGCTTTGAAAATCACATAGAATAAGTTCTAGTACTCTAGAGTTCATTAAAAGCTATTGCAAGCAATTATGAGGTATATATATCAATTTAAACAAAGAACTTATGAATCACTCATCAAAGATGTATATAATGTTCTAAAGCTCGCATAAGGTTCATATGATTCATACTTATCTTAGCATGCTCGTTTATATACCAAATTACATGCATCATCTACAAGTCAAAAACACTTAATCACAAAGTATTAACAAACGAATTCAAGTTGTAGCGATCATCTTAATAGCCATAACGTATTCAATTACCTTCATTTATATCATTGACAAGTTCAATAGCAACCTAAGACTCTTAAAAACACTAAGTTAAACCGAAAAGACTCAAAGAAAGCAATAAAAACTCGATTTTTTTAATAATTTTTTTTACTTTTTTTAAAAATATATATAAAACAATTTTATTGCACAATTAAAATTGTAAATCATTTCCCTACACTTAAATTCTACATTTTCTTCAATGTAAGCAAGTAGAAAGTAATTTAAGATAGAATCAAAGTAAGGAAGAGGATTTATGAAAATAAAACAAGAAAAACATTAAATAAACAAAGTAAAAGAGGGTGAAGGGCTGAAATATATCAAATCTGCATTGATGAATCCTTCACATCTCGGGAACACATTGGGATGCCTCCCAACAAGCGCATGAGGTTTAGTGTCCACCTAGCCTAGACAAAGATGCAAGTTGGTTAGTCAGAGATGCAAGTTTGTGAAGGATGCAAGTTGTTGTTAAGAATACAAGTAGAGTTAAAGATGCAAGTTGAAAATACTAGGTGAATTAAAGATGCAATGTAAGTTAAAGATGAAGATGCAAGTTTTGTTAAAGATGCAAGTTAAGGATCAAGATGCAAGTTTAGTTAAAGATGCAAGTGAGTTAAAAATGAAAGTTGAAGATGCATGTTCAAATTAAGAATGCAAGTTAAAATTAAAAATGCAATGCAAATTAAACTAAAGATGCAAGTTTAGGTTAAAGAAGAAATTTGAGTTAAAAATGCAAGATAGAGATGTTATGACAAGTAATGTAAGAGAAGATATAAAAAATTGTAATTATGATATATACAAGTATGAAATATATATATATATATATATATATATATATATATACAAGTAAGGAATAACAAATTACAATGCATGACGGAATGACTTGCACTTTCGATCTCACTTCCCTAGATTCACTTAGTGTAGGGGGCTTGGGGATGAAATCCGAGCATCATGAAACCTTAGGAAGGTTATGCAATTTACAAATGCAATAGATATAAACAACATTTACACGTTGGGGAAGTCAAAGATATATATAGTTCACATAGCTTCAAAGTTTAGATGGAGACTTCTACGTCTGTGCGACCCATGAAAATATTTTAGATTTATTCAACTGTTTGGGCAAGTTCAAATGTGGCCCGGATAGAAAGAATAAATATAGACATCATGAGGCTTAAACTCCATTGATGTCCCTTTCTTAAACCCAAAACCCGTTACGAGTATTGTCTCTTATCCAAGACATCACCCTTGAAAATTCCTTACTCTAGATGAACTAAGATAACTTACGTGCTAACAATCACCGCCCCAACCTCATGGCTTCTTAGGTCCATGAAAGGTTTAGGTGAAAGTTAACAAATGAGACTTCACCTATTCCATTAAAAATCAAAATCTAAACTATAAAACACAAATGATCTACATATAGCCGAGACTAGTTTTATGAAAAATAAACATTTATGAACAAATATAAAGTAGTATAATATGACAATTTACATATGAACAATTTATACAAGTATGATTTTATGCACAAGTAATGATATTCACAAAATATATTTATACTAACATAAAGCAAAGACTAAGAAAGATTTGAATATTTTTTTTTTTTACGAATTTTTGCCTTTTTAATTAAGTAAAGACAACTAAATATGAAAAGAATTTTTATTTGAATTTTTTTACGAATTTTTTATTTTATTTTATAAAAAAATTAATGAAAAAAGAAGAATAAACATGAATGTATAAGTATGAATAAGAATAAACAAGTATGAACAAATATAATATGAACAAGTGTGAACACGTAACGACCCATCCCGAATTCCTGGATTAGATTAGTGCCTAGTGAAGGATTAGTCAGGTTAATCAGTGATTAGTTGAGCAAAATCGGACGAATGACGCAAAATGACCGTTTTGCCCGTAATCGTGGGCAAAATGTTAACTTTTGACCCGAGAGGTCCGATGGCCGAGGGCCGAGGACCGTTACGTAGATTGGGATGATACGAATTCGTAGACATGCGGCACGCAGAAATCGGACTTCAGATGGGAAAGTTATGGTTCACGAAAGTTTGATTGCAATATACATGCATTACGAGGCGGGATGATGTGGCAATATTTGATTGGGCAGATATTTAAGTGGGACCCATGGATGAGTGACAAGTGTCACTCATCCCATTGGTCATTATCCCTAAAAAGTGGATCTAATTAATTAAATAATATTATCCTAAATTATTTTATAATTTAATCCATCCACCTCTCATCCTAACCATCCACCTCTACCGCTCCCACTCATCTCCACCGTCTATCTCCCTCAATTTTTATCATCATCAGGCCTCACTACCATCCATCATCCCTCCCATTTTACTTCCTTCAAACTGTGCCCACCATTGTCACACAAACACCACCACAAACCTATCATCTAGTGTGATCAATAGTGAGACTGAAAGAGAGTGACTGACCAGACGGGCTGGGACGATCGGAATGACTGGGTCGAGCACGGCGGCAATTCAGTGGAGGTGAGAAAAACTCAAACCCGATAACCCAGTTGAACCCATTTTTGGAATTTCATTATTTAACATTCAAGGACCGTTTTGGTTGATTGTGCGAGCTACTACGGACTCAGACTAGTCGAGTGGGACTGGTTTCAAGGACTGGGATGGCCGGAGTCGACGACAGATGCTAGTTGTAGGTGGCTGGTTACTGTTCCTTTTCGAACAGGTACGATTTTGTTTGTGTTTCTTGATTATGAGGTTATAGATCGACTAGGGGTATTAAGAAGAGGACCTAGGTTGAAACAGGGAGGAAAATGGCTGAGAAAACAGTGAGAATTGGATGGGTCGGTTTAACGATTCGGTCGAACCGGTCTGAACCAATGGACCGGGTCTGTCACGAGGTAGGGGTGACACTGTTTGGCGTGTGGGCTTCACGCGCAACCGCTTGCGACGGCACGTGGGGGAGCATGGAGAGTAATTTGGGGATGTTTTCAACATGGCTTTTAATCTATTCGATGTAACGAACATTTTGGGACAGGTTTCATGTCGATCGGACATTGTCTCCAAATTGTTTGGGACATCCGAATTTTTAGGATCAAATTTAAAAATAGTTAAAAATTCGGAAAAATTACGAGACTTCAATGAGAGGTTAATAAGGTAGTTAGTAACCTTCTAGATTGATTTTGACAGGTTTGGGAGTCCCGGTGACGGTGAATAACCCGGGGAGGCTTACAGCACGCAAATCGAGGCTACAGCTTAGGACGGTCTATAACTGGACCTTGATTTCTAAACTATGATGCATGCATAAATGTTTTATATTTTTTATGGATATGATCCTATGATGTTGATTTGGATATTAGTGAATTACATGGTTTCACGCATTTCGCAGCGATTTACGTGCTTGCACGTAAATTGTGGTTTACGGTTTTGCACTGACTATATGTGCTTATGGTTTAATGAAATGGTTTAGGATTTGAAAAGGTAAACTCGGGTTAGAGACCCATTTTTTTTGGAAACCCTCAGACTCGAAGTCCATTTAGTTAAATTTTCGGGCCAGAGATCCAATTGGTTCTTGAATCGATTTCGGATTTGGAACTGTGGAATTGGGCATGAGACCCATTTGATTTACAAACTCTTGGACTTGATGTCCATTTGATTTAACAAGAAATCGGGCTGGAGGCCGAGTTATTTTACATACTGGGCTCAAGGCCCAATTGGTTTGCTTATTGGGCTCGAGGCCCAGTTGACTTACGTATCGGGCACAAGGCTTATTTGGTTTACGAAATCAGGCAGGAGGCCCATTTGGTTTACAAAATCGGGCACGTGGGCCAGTTGGTTTACGAAATCGAGCTTGAGGCCAAGTTATGGTTTACGGTTGTGATTTCGAGTCAGGGACCCATAAATGGATTTTTGGTTCATGACGGTTTATATGGACCGGGCATGAACCCTTGAAATGTTTTGAGAATGTTTTCAAATGGTTTTTCATATACTGTCCTTCATATATGGATTTTCTCCTCCGGGGAGGGTCGTTGTCCTAGGTGGACCCCGAGTAGTCACGGAGCATTGACTGGGTAGAGTCGCCCCCGTTGGGTTCCTTACTCTCAGAAAGGCTACGGATTATAACCCCCAAGGAGGGTCATTGATCTACGAACATTGACCTGGGTGGACCCTAGGGAGACTTAGGATTTGAGACCCCGGGTAGCACACACGTAGCTCTAGATACCGTGACAGGATTGGTTATATGATATATGATAAACATGATTTCTTGGTTTTGCAAAATTGTGTTTTATGAATGATAAATGGATTTGGGTAGGGGCCCGTATGTTTTGAATTTACGAAATTTGGGACTGAGACCCTATAAATGGTTGTTTAAACATATGTGGTTTGATAAATGATTTTTCCTATGCATGCATGCTTTTTAGTGAAGGGCATAAAGGTCTTTTATGAGATGTTTTTTACTAAACTTATTGATTTTCATCCACTCACAGTCTTTCCTGTTTTCACTGCCCTTCAGGTTGATTACTGATGCGAACTGTAGTAGAGACCGAGACATCACACTCCTCCACCGGATCCTTGCGTGCTCTAGATGCCGGTCGGGCTAAAGGTTCAAACATTCCCTGGTCTGACACTTCGTGTCAGACGGAATCAGGAGCGTCCCTCGTTAATCCCGGGCGGATTGGGACGGGTCCTAACAAGTGGTATCAGAGCAGGTTTACTCTTACGCTACGCACAGGTTGAGGATGTGATGTCTCTATGGGTTGCAGTTTGTAATCGACCTGATAGTTAGGATGCCGATATGATAGTTAGTAGGTTTGAATCGTGGATCATTTTGGTTCGGCATTCGATGCTGGGGTTGCCATAGTTTTGTCGTGGTTGCCAGTATAGGACCCTACTGAATGATGAACGAAATAGTTCTTTAGAGTTTAACCGTGAGACGGTTAGATTGGGATCGTCTTTCATGATACTGTAGGATCGGTTTGACGATAGTTATGAGTTGTGACCATTAGATGGTCGGATCTTGTTTAGTTAGATGGTTATGCTGCTGGAAGCAGCTGGGTTCGGGGAATCCCCATTTGAGTGGTGATCTGGAAATGTGAACCCCAATTGAGTGTTAGAACTCCATTTGCGTGATGGTCAAGAATTGCAAACCCTAGTTGAGTTGACGGTAGGATTGGATTGACGTCCTTACGATGTTAGGACCGCTGGGTTGGTCAGATTGTGGATTATACTGCCTTCTATATTGGGGTTCAGAGGAACCCTAGGGTGTGATATTGGAACCCTAAGGTATGAAGTATGGTTTGGAAAGGTGAGTTGGCGAGTGGTTTGACTTTGACGACCTTTTGGAGTCAAGACCGTCGGTCGGTCTAGTCATGTCGACTTTAGTCATGGGACTGTACTCTGCAGTCGAGGTTGTATTACTCAGTTAGACCTAGTTGGGTTTTCGTACTACTTTAGTTGTGATGGATAGTTGGTGCAATTAAGGTCGTGGACGACCTGGTAGACAACGTTGGTTGAGTCGAGTTACGATTAGTTAGAGATTGGTTGGACAGGTTACCAGGGTTGGTGCTTGTCAATGGAATCCCGGAGTGGGGATATGGAGTAGTCAGTACGGGCGATTGATTCCGTTGGATGCGGAGTCTCGATATCGATGTCTGCTAGTTGGGTCTGCATGAGTTGTGGTAGGCACGACTATATAGAGAATTCGTGATTGAGGCGACGAGGGGAGTGCGGATTTTCCGCATTGGTAATGGGTATTTCGAAGTCATTAGGGTGACTTCTCATGTTTTTCCATGGTAGAACTGTCGGGTGGTATCGACTCGGAATGTGTGATTACTATCACTCGACGTGGTTGACTGTAGTCGATGCGACGTGAGTGTTAGTGGAACGTCTAGATGCGAATAAGTATTTTTCTAGTTAGTTGGTGTACAAGTGTACATCTGTTGTGAGGTCGAATTTTTTTCCACGACGTGCTTGTGGAATCGAGATAGTTGGAATTTTGAGGACGAAATTATTTAAGGAGGGAAGGTTGTAACGACCCATCGGAAATTCCAGGATTAGATTAGTGCCTAATGAAGGATTAGTCAGGTTAATTGGTGATTAGTTGAGCGAAATCGGACGAATGACACAAAATGACCATTTTGCCCATAATCGTGGGTAAAATGTTAACTTTTGACCCGGGAGGTCCGATGGCTGAGGGCCGATGACCGTTACGTAGATCGGGATGATACAAATTCGTAGACAGGCGACACCCAGAAATCGGACTTCAGACGGGAAAGTTATGGTTCATGAAAGTTCGATTGCAATATACACGCATTACGAGGCGGGATGATGTGGCAATATCTGATTGGGCAGATATTTAAGTGGGACCCATGGATGAGTGACAAGTGTCACTCATCCCATTGGTCATTATCCCTAAAAAGTGGATCTAATTAATTAAATAATATTATCCTAAATTATTTTATAATTTAATCCACCCACCTCTCATCCTAGCCATCCATCTCTACCTCTCCCACTCATCTCCACCATCCATCTCCCTCAATTTTTATCATCATCAGGCCTCACTACCATCCATCATCCCTCCCATTTTACTTCCTTCAAACCGTGCCCACCATTGTCACACAAACACCACCACAAACCTATCACCTAGTGTGATCAACAGTGAGACTGAAAGAGAGTGACTGACCAGACGGGCTGGGACGACTGGATTGACTGGGCCGAGCACGGCGGCAACGCAGTGGAGGTGAGAAAAACTCAAACCCGATAACACCGTTGAACCCATTTTTGGAATTTCATTATTTAACATTCAAGGACCGTTTTGGTTGATTGTACGAGCTACTAGGGACTCAGACGAGTCGAGTGGGACTGGTTTCAAGGACTGGGACGGCCGGAGTCGACGACAGATGCTAGTTGTAGGTGGCTGGTTACTGTTCTTGTTCGAACAGGTACGATTTCGTCCGTGTTTCTTGATTCTGAGGTTATAGATCGACTAGGGGGATTAAGATGAGGACCTAGGTTGAAACAAGAAGGAAAATGGCTGAGAAAATAGTGAGAATTGGATGGGTCGGTTTAACGATTCGGTGGAACCAGTCTGAACCAATGGACCGGGTCTGTCGCGAGGTAGGGGTGACACTGTTTGGCGCGTGGGCTTCACGCGCAACCGCTTGCGGCGGCACGTGGGGGCACATGGAGAGTAATTTGGGGATGTTTTCAACATGACTTTTAATCTATTCGATGTAACGATCATTTTGGGACTGGTTTCATATCGATCGGACACTGTCTCCATATTGTTTGGCACATCCGAAGGTTTAGGATCAAATTTTAAAATAGTTAAAAATTTGGAAAAATTACGGGACTTCAATGAGAGGTTAATAAGGTAGTTAGTAACCTTCTAGATTGATTTCGATAGGTTCGTCCCGGTGACGGTGATTAACCCGGGGAGACTTACGACACGCAAATCAAGGCGACAGCTTAGGACGGTCTATGATTGGACCTTGATTTCTAAATTGTGATGCATGCATAAATTTGTTATATGTTTTATGGATATGATCCTATGATGTTGATTTGGATATTGATGAATTACATGGTTTCACGCATTTCGAAGTGATTTACGTGCTTGCCCATAAATCGTGGTTTACGGTTTTGCACTGACTATATGTGCTTATGGTTTTAGAAATGGTTTAATGAAATGGTTTTGGATTTGAAAAGGTAAACTCGGGTTCGAGACCCATTTTTTTTGGAAACCGTGGGACTCGAAGTCCATTTAGTTACGTTTTCGGCCCAGAGGCCCAATTGGTTCTTGAATCGATTTAGGATTTGGAAATATGGAATCGGGCATGAGACCCATTTGATTTACAAACTCTTAGACTTGATGTCCATTTGATTTTACAAGGAATTGGTCCGGAGGCCCAGTTGGTTTACATACCGGGCTTGAGGCCCAATTGGTTTGCTTATCGGGCTCAAGGCCCAGTTGACTTACGTATCGGGCACGAGGCCCATTTGGTTTACGAAATCGTGCACTAGGCCCAGTTGGTTTACAAAATTGGGCTTGAGGCCCATTTACGGTTTACAGTTCTGATTTCAGGTCAACGACCCATAAATGGATTTCTGGTTCATGACGGTTTATGGGGGTCGGGCATGAACCCTTGAAAGGTTTTGAGAATATTTTCAAATGGTTTTTCATATACTGTCCTTTATATATGGATTGTCTCCTCTGGGGAGGGTCGTTGGCCTAGGTGGACCCCGGAGTAGACACGGAGCATTGATTGAGTGGAGTCGCCCCCTTTGGATTCCTTACTCTCAGAAAGGCTTTGGATTATAACCCCCAAGGAGGGTCATTGATCTACGGACATTTCCTAGGCGGACCTTGGGGAGACTTGGGATTTGAGACCCCGGGTAGCACGCGCGTAGCTCTAGATACTGTGACAAGATTGGTTATATGATATATGATAAACATGATTTCTTGGTTTTGCAAAATTGTGTTTTATGAATGATAAATGGATTTGGACAGGGGCACGTATTATTTGAATTTATTGAATTTGGGGTTGAGTCCCTATAAATGGTTGTTTAAACATATGTGGTTTGATAAATGGTTTTTCCCATGCATGCATGCTTTTTAGTGAAGGGCATAAAGGTCTTTCATGAAATGTGTTTTACCAAAATTTTTGATTTTCGTCCACTCACAGTTTTTCTATTTTCACTGCCCTTCAGGTTGATTACTGGTGCGGACTGTAGCAGAGACCGAGACATCACACTCCTCCATCGGATCCTGGCGTCCTCTGGAAGTCGGTCGGGCTAAAGGTTCAAATTTTCCCTTGTCTGACACTTTGTGTCAGACGGGATCAGGAGCGTCCCTTGTTAATCCCGTGAGGATTGGGACGGGTCCTAATAGAACAAGTATAATTATGAACATGTATGAACAACTATAAAAATAAAGAGTATGAACAAGTATAATAAGAACATTATGAACAAATATAAAAATAAGAATTATGAACAAGTATAATATACATGTATAAAAACAAAAAACAATTATGAACAAGTATATACAATCATAAACAAGTATAAAATGAACAAGTATAATAAGAATTTAAATTTACATAAGCAATTAAAATATGAACAAGTAATAAAAAAAATTAGGAACATTTATGAACAAGTATAAAAATTGAAATTATGAACAAGTAAAATATGAACATTATGAATAAATATAATAAGAAAAATTATAGAATCAAAATTATGAACAAACATAAAAATAAAAGTTACGGACAAGTATAAATGAACAAGTATATATAAAAATAAAATAAAAATATTATACAAGTATAAGATGAACATGTATAAAGATAAATATTATGAACTAGTATAATATGTACATGTATAAAAAAAATAAAGCACATAAAATATGAACAAATCTAATATAAACAAGTATAGTAAGAAAATTATGAACAAAAAATATATATAAACAAGTATAATATGCACAATTTATATACATATACTAACACATTAAAAATGATTTTCAATTTCCCTAGCGACGACGCCAAAAATTGATAAGACTCGAACTACGCATTAAAATAAACACGTAATTCGAGTATTATTGCAATTTAAACCCTTTTTGTGTAGATGTAGTATTGGTAAATAAGAATCATTCTTAACTGGAGAAATTAGGAAATATTAATAATGTGTTAGTAAAAAAGAATAAAAAATATTCAAAGAATAAATGAATTAATGAATTTAAAATTAAATAATAAAAAATCAAAGAATCAAAGAATAAAAGAATAACATGATTTGGAGGTTTTGAAAAGAGTTTGTAGCCGAAACTACATTTTAACAAACTAAAAATTAAATTCAAATTAACAATCACATTATTTAAATTACTCCTAAAATAGACTTCCTTCAAACACAATTTTTACCAACACTCTTACATTATGCTTATATTGAACCAATCCCGAAATTATACCTTCATTATCTCAATTACATGCATACATTTTTCATATTATAAATGCACCGAACAACGGATTATTATCTACAATATGATGCACCTTAAGTTTGTGATTTAATGCGCCGAACAATGGTCAAACATTAAATCTCTTCAATCCTATTCTAAGTGCCCCGAACAGCGGATCAACACTTAGCGTTGAATTGAAGGTTAAGCACTAAAACATATGAAGTAAATGAAATTCAGACAGTAAAACACATGGAGATTATATTCGTACTTACAAATATTAGAAAGAAAATACCAACTCATTTATTGAATTATAAGTAAAGCTAATAACAATAACAAGAGTTTAAGTAGAAAAATATGGTTTTTCACAAGAATCATCGAACAGCGACAGAAAACTTGTGAAGATGGAGAAAAAAATAGGAGGAATTCGGTCTTCAAAACTCTCGAATTACCTTAGAATTACCTAACCTTAGGTTTTTTTTAAGGAAATCATAAAAATGTGTACAAAGAGAAGTTTAAGAAAATCTAAGAACAAAGTAAAGAAAATGGAATTAAGAAACAGAATGAAAAGACAAATCTATAAACAAGAATTAAAGGAAAACTAATTAAGAAGAAAATCTACAAGAAGCTAAAATTGGTCCCAAAGTATATCTACAAAAAGAGAAAAAAAAATTAAAATGAGACTAAGAGAGGATCAAAAGGGACCCTTAAACAATGAGATGGCCTCCCTATTTATAGAGAAGTGTCAAGCATTAGCTAAAAATAAAATACAAATATAAATATAAACACAATAATAAAATAATACATGAAGAAATGATGAAAATGCAGATTTTTAAGGTTGATTGGAGCTGGAAAATGGCTGAGAAAACGTGCAAATGGAGTAGGTCGTAGCAGGGCATGGAATCGGCAGTGAGCGGCTAAAAAACATAACATCATTTAGGAAGGTAGGCACTGAGAGGAAGCAGGTGACTCGGCGTGAAAAGCACTGTAGCAGGGCAAGTGTTTCAATGAACGCATGTTGAGATAAACATGGTAAGATCGGTGTGGGTTGCAATGTCAGTGCGTTAGGAACTGCGAGGGTATGGGCCGAAATGTGTTTTGGAGCGCGAGATGCGTTGTGCGATGTGAAGCCTTCGTTTCGACACGCAACCACTGAAGTTAATGTGAGTGCTTCGGTGGGCGCCCACCGAAACGAACGATGTGACAAGACCCGTCCCAAAAGGAATTTGGTAACCGTGTTCAATCCTACTCCCATCTGACAAGTTAACTGAAGTTCCGAAAACACCCTCTGCATTTGCCAGACAAGGAATAGTCGCACTGATTCCCACTCATGCCTCCACCTCTTGATCAGCCCTGATCTTCGTGTCACGGCCTGGAGGATCATCAAAAACACAAAAGGTGTGAGTAGACAAAAATAACATTGTTTGAAAATATATTTCAAAATAGAGTCTTTACCCTCCAGCTTAAAACATGCATGCATAGAGTAAAACATATGAACAATCGGCTCTCAAGCCAAATCACATAGAAACTCGTGGGATACACAATTCATCAAAAGCCCATGGCCCACATTTCTTAAAATCTATTTCCAAGCATCGTCAAAAAACATCTGAATACAAAATCACTATTAAATACAATCCAACACCTTAAATTCCAGGAATTACACATCTTAGGGCAATTCAGAAATTAAACATCCGAGGTCTTTCTGGGGATTACACATCCAGACTTACCGGGCATGACATATCTAGTTTCTCTAGGAATTACACATCCAAAGTGTTCCGGAACGTATAGGGAATTACACAGCCGAGTTAACTCGAGAATTACACATTCGAGTTTTCCCAAGCATTACACACCCGGGGTACCGAACATAAATCCACAAAATTAGTTTCAAAACTAACTTTGACTTCAAACCAAGTCAAAACCATTTTCAACGGGGTCTCAAGCTCGAAACATCATATCCAACAGGGTTTCACATCCAAAATACCATTTCACGTAAATCGTGCCACAAAACTTATTATTAAATCCATAAAATCACCAAATAATCATATCAAATCTTCATCCAAATCATTGCAACCCAAATCATGCAATAAATCATAGAAAACATTTACCATGCATGCATAACAGTTTATAAAACAAATGTCTACTCACATTTCGTCCAAGCGGTCCAACTATGAGCTGTACGCTCCTCCATAAATTCCAGGAATCATGAATCCTGTCAAAACCACCACTAAGGGTCATTATTAACCCCAAATAACCTCACAATACAATTTCCAAATTTTTCGGGATTAAAATGCGTATTTAAAAAGTAACATAACACTTCGTACCCTTGAAACTATATCGAAACGGTGTCCGATCGACTCAAAACCTGTGCCAAAATGATTGTTACATCGATTACATTAATATTTGTATTGACCATACCTCGAGAATCGAGCCCACGCGCATGCACAGTTCATCGTCGTCCTTACCCATTTTCTGTAAAACGGGTCCTTTGAACCGACTCGATTTCATCCAATTCTGCATCAATTTCTACGTTTTAAACATCCAAATTCATCTCCTTACTCCCAGAAAAGGATTTTTAATCTCAATTTGAAGAAAACTTACCTCAATCTAATCCAATTCAAACTCGAAATTTCAAAAGAATCGCAAGTTTTTTTCATCATTCAATCTCGTTCAATTACAATTGTTTTCTCCATTCTAATCAACCAGAAACCATATTAGGACCATTCTAAACGTGAATTCAAACTCAATCTCATGATTTCTCACCTTCAATTATTCGATTCAAAACTCGAAATTCTGGAAAATCGTAGTCTTTGTTCCAGGCCAAAACCTTGTCAATTCTCTTCAATTCTTGAACGATTCGACTCGTTAGGATCCCAGAAAGCCTAATACAAGCTTCGTCTTAACAATCAAGGTTTAAAACTTGATTTTGAGATCTCAATTTCCTAAATTATGCGTTTCGGGTTTTCAGTATTTCCTTCTCTCTTTTCTTCCCTTTCCTTCTTGTTTTTCTTTCTCAGTTGCTCTCAATTCTCATGTTTTCAATTTCCTAGTTCTCTCACAACGATTGTTGTAAAAAATGATCAAGCCGAATTGTGGATTTTAGGTTTTATTCAATCCGTTTTTCCCTCTAAGAATTAGCACACACACACACACACATCACACATAGCCCTCCGTGTGGTGCCAGCAATCCATTATTCATGGTGACACATGTCACCAATATGTAAAACACAAAGACTCAACAAAACCCAGACCAATGACCAAATTGCCCTTTCTTACATAATTACCAAAATGTTCCTGGACTTCTTAGACCCGTAACTATTCAATTAGAACTTCGATTTCAACGTGCCACTTGTCTACGGACTCAAGACTCTGAAACCTACACAATGATCTTCACGGAATGCCCATATAGCATCCTGACTAAAAAGTAAACTTTTGACCACTTAAATTAGGAGTAAAATCGTCATTTCTGTTTCACATTTTTTGAAATTTCCTTTTTAGAATTTCCAGGTCGTTACAATCTACCCCTTTTAAGGAATTTCGTCTCCGAAATTCGAACGTATCCCTCCAACAACCACGGAGACTAACCATAATCACTTTTTCAATTTCCTGACTCTTCCTGAGTCCTGCTACAATACATTGACTCATCCTGAGTCCTATACCAAAATCCTGACTCCATCCGAGTACCATTTTAATATCTTGACTCTTCTCGAGTCCAGATCCAACATTCATAATCCATGCCACCATTGGCAAGCCTGGTCACCTAGCAAACACCGCTAGATGTACCAGACCCTATCAAGGATCTCCCATGACACATTACACCATCAAACACTCGCTTTATTCGAGAAATTCATTCAACTATCTTATCCAGGTCCAACTCGCCCATCCTTGCACATTTCTAGCATTTGGGCTTGTTCATTATCCGGATCCACACAAGTCCTACGCTACGGAAGCGTAGCATTCAACATCCAGCCCCCGATCCAGGAACAATTCCATCTTGAATCTATCCCTGGATCTCAAATAGCCTCGTATACTTATCTAATTAGCAGGCCGTGCACGAGGCTTGCATCTTGGAGGCATGACGTGGAAACACAAATTAGTAATCAAATCCTTTGATACCAATTTGATAGGACCTGACCCAAAAGGACTTTGGTAACAGTGCTCGGTCCTACTCTCGTCTGACAAGTCAACTAAAGTTTCGAAAACACACTCAGCACTTGCCAGACAAGGGATAGTCACACTGATTCCCACTCATGCCTCCGCACCTTGATCAGCCTCGATCTTCGTGCTACGGCATGTAGGCTCGTCAAAAACACAAAAAGTGTGAGTGAACAAAAATAACATCGTTTGAAAATACGTTTCAAAATGAAGTCTTTACCCTCCAGCTTAAAACACGCATGCATAGAGCAAAACATATGAACAATCGGCTCTCAAGCCAAATCACATAGAAAATCGTGGGACTCACAATTCATCAAAAGTTCATGGCCCACATTTCTTAAAATCCATTTCCAAGAATCATCATAAAATATCTGAATACAAAATCACTATTAAACACAATCCAACACCTTAAAGTTCAAGAATTGCACATCTTAGGACAATTTAGGAAATACACATCCGAGTTCTTTCTGGAGATTACACATCCGATTTCTCCAAGAATTACACATCTAGAGCGTTTCAGAACGTATCGGGAATTACACATTCGAGTTAACTCGAGAATTACACATTCGAGTTTTCCCAAGCATTACACATCCAGAGCACTGAACATAAATCCAAAACATTAGTTTCAAAAACAGGTCAAAAACATTTCCAACGAGGTCTCAAGCCCGAACCATCATATCCAACAGGGGCATGCATAACAGTTTATAAAACAAATGTCCACTTACACATTGTCCAAGTGGTCTGATTTCGAGCCGTACGCTCCTCCGTAAATTTTAGGAATCACGAATCATGTCAAAACCACCACTAAGGGTCATTATCATCCCCAAATAACATCACAATACAATTCCCCAACTTTCCGATACTAAAATACATATTTAAAACGTAACCTAACACTGTGGACCTTAGAAACTATATCAAAACGGTATCTGATCGTCTCGAAACCTGTGCCAAAATGTTCGTTACATCGATTACATCAAAAAATCATATTGACCATACCTCGAGAATCGAGCCCACGTGTCGTCACAAGCTGCTGCACGTGAAGCCCACGCGCCTTCACTGTTCATCATCGTTACCTGTTTTCTACAAAATGGGTCTATCGACCCGACTCGATTTCATCCAATTCTTCATCAATTTCTACGTTTTAAACATCCAAATTCATCTCCTTAATCCTAGAAAAGGATTTTTAATCTCAATTTGAAGAAAACATATGTAACAACCCGTACCTTTAGGAAGGGTACAAATGTAATTTTGTAAAAGATTTGTATTGAAAGGACGATTTGCCCTTGTGAATAGTGTGTCAAAAGTTGACTTTTTGATTTGCAGGATAAACGAGTGTTGACCATTGACCGTGACGTAGTTTAGGACTTCACGAATCCGTAGACAGGTGGCATGTCCGATTTGGACAATCGGAGAAAAAGTTATGACGTTCGGAAGGTTGAGGGCGTTACTGTAATTTTGGTTAAATAGAGGAAAATGTTGACTTTTTGCTGGACTATTAGTTTTCACGTAGACCGAGGACCGTTAGATAGGTCTCGACGTCCTGAGTACAACGACAGGTGACACGCTCTCATCGGACGTCGGACGGATTAGTTATGGGTCTGGAAAGTTGGAGGGCAAATGGTAATTTTAGACTTAGAGGCATTTTGGTCTGTTCACATTGGGCCAATCAGATAAGACCACATGGGAAAATGTGATTGGATATTTATTTTTGCTGTCCACAGGATGATGGACACGTGGGGTGACACTAGAGGTTTCTAGGAGGGTTTAGTTGTACACGGTCACAACTTGTCCACTTTTAAACCGTGTATTTTGGGTTGAAGAACAGAAAACAGGGAGAGGAAATTGTGAGGATTCTCGATCGATTCAGTGAGTGTGTGAGGTTTTGGTGATTGGTGAGAGTGACAGAGAGAATAAGAGAGCTGGTGACTGGATTGGAAGTGGAAATTGTGCAAGACATTGCTGTGGTGTGAGGGTTGAATTTTCAGAGAAACAGAGAGGTGTCGAGGGAGCTGGTGGTGGTTGTGCCGTGTGTTGATCCAATCAAGGCTGAGAGGAATCTAGGACGGCTGAGGGAGACCCAGTGGACACCGAGGTGCACGGCGGTGCGAACGGCGGAGGAAAAATCAATGGTAAGCCCCATGTTCCCCTGTTTTTCCCGTTTTGTTCAATTCAAAAGTCGTGGCTTTTGAGGCTGAGTCGATGGTTTCTGTGAGTTGTGTGAGACTCAGTGGGTTCCTAGGAGTCGATTAAGGTTGATGCCGTGACGGGGGAGTGTCTGGTTGGCCGGGAACCGAAACAGGGGTTTCGGGTAGTTTTGGTTCGAGCTTGTAAACGACGGCTTAGAGGCTGTGATTCCTAGATTTTAGGAGTGGAAATGGTTGATGGGAGTTGGACAGAACATATGGGATTGAAAGGACTGGATTTGAGCAAGGAAGGAGGGAGAACCAGTCACGCCGGTTCTGTACAGTTGAACAGGCTGACCCGAGGTTGAAGACGACACTGTAGTAGGCGTGTGAAGCCCACGCGCAGCCCCTTTGGGCGGCGCGTGAGGGCGCGTACGACAGAGTCTGAGGAACATTCCAACATGGTTTTGAGTCTAAATGTTATAACGAATCCATTGGGACAGGTTTCGGGTTGATCAGATGTCGTTTCGGGTTAGTTCGGGGATCCGAACGGTTTAGGGTTTTAATATAAATTACGTTTAAAATTCCGAAAAAATTGGGGAAAATAGGACAAGTATATTTAACGAGCATGCCTAACTGTTTTTATCTACATGTTTTATGGTTTTAAGCATGTTTTTATGATCATTGCCTATATTATATCCGTTTTACTTATTTGCACGTTATCGAGGCGATTACGGGTTTTAGTATGTTTTCCGAGAAATGTTATATATATGATTTTCATGCCATGCTTTTTGTTGTTGATTTCGTATGATGATAAATGGGTTTTGAAACATGATTTGACAAACAAGGTTTTCGGTTTTAGAATCGGATTTCGGGAAACGAAATTTGGTTTTAAGTTTGATAAGTGGATTTCCGAATTTGGGTTCGGAATGACGGTTCTGGATGCCGGAATGGCGTCAGACCAGTGGTTTTGGATTTGGGTTTGGATATGGATTTAGAAATGGTTTTCAAATGATTTAGATTGGATTTGCTGGATCTGGATATTGGGTTTAAAGACCCGGATTATATATGATGGGGGCGGGCCCGGATTGAGTTTAAAGACTCGGAAGTTTAAAGACTCGGATATTACGATATTACCCCCGTAGGCCTGTTAAGTTTAAAGACTCGAGAGTTTAAAGAATCGGATTACATTGAGGCCTGGATTGAGTTTAAAGACTCGGATAGACCCAGCAGGTTTGATCAGGACATTACTATTGGTACATCTTGATTTTGTGATACGCTTTTGGAATGCTTAATTACTGTTTATATCACTGTTTTCTAGTACTTAGTTAGGCATGCAAGTTTTCTTTAAAACGGAGGGAAAATCCTGTTTTTTTTTATAACTTGCTTTCATAAATTTGTTTTCTTTTTAGTCCACTCACGTTTTTCTGGTTTTAAATTACCCTCTAGGTCGTGGTGAAAAGCGTCGGGGTGATCGTTGAGGCAGGAACAGAGGCATAGAGCTTTCCGGCGTTTTCCGTTGCGTGGATAGCCTAGTAGGACTTTTGTGCCTGTTTTGTATAACACTATGCCCTATGTTACTATTGTATTACATTTCCCTCCCTCGTCTGATAGTTATACTTATGGTTATATGGAGGTTCTTTTGGTACTTTAAGTGTCATTGTCAGACGGGAGCAGGGTTCGTCCCGGATATCGAGGTGATATTTGGGATGGGTCCTGTCAACATACCTCAATCTAATCAAATTCAAACTCAAAAATTCGAAAGAATCGCAGGTTCTGTTCATCATTCAATCCCGTTCAATTACAATTTTTTCCCCATTCTAATCAACCAGAAATAATATTAGGATCATTCTAAACATGGATTCGAACTCAATCTCATGATTTCTCACCTTCAATTACTCGATTAAAAACTCGAAATTATGGAAAATCCCAATCCTTGTTCCAGGCCAAAACCTTGTCAATTCAATTCAATTCTTGAACAATTCGACTCGTTGGGATCCCAGAAAGCCTAATACAAGCTTCGTCTTAACAACAAAGGTTTAAAATCCGATTTTGAGATCACAATTTCCTAAATTATGGGTTTCGGGCATTCAGTCTTTCCTTCTCTCTTATCTTCCCTTATCTTCTCGTTTTTCTTTCTCAGTTGCTCTCAATTCTTAGGTTTTCAACTTCCCAGTTATCTCACAACTATTGTTGTAAAAAATGATCAAGTCGAATTGCGGATTTTGGGTTTTATTCAATTCGTTTTCCCTTTATGAATTAGTACACACACAGCACACATAGCCCTACACGTGGTGCTAGCAATCCAATATTCATGGTGACAACTATCACCAATCTATAAAACACAGTGACTGAGCAAAACCCAGCCAAATGACCAAATTACCCTTCCTTGCATAATTACCAAAATGTCCCCGGACTTCTTAGACCCGTAACTATTCAATCCGAACTCCGATTTCAATGTGCCACCTGTATACAGACTCAGGACATCGAAACCTATACAATGATCAACATGGAATGCCCAAATAGCATCCCCGTCAAAAAGTCAACTTTTGACCACTTAAATTAGGTGACAGGATCTACCCCTAATCCCCCGGGATTAAGGGCTGAATCGTTCCCGTCTAACTTACGCATGACAAGAAGGCTAAACTAATGTCCAACCTCCATGTGACACGTAAGTCGGAAAAGGGATTATCGATCCAACCATCCTAAAAGTAACCGGACTTCCCAGAGTGCACCGAACTATTGTGGATCGCGAGTGTGATGCCTGCATCTCTCTCGACCAACAGCCCGTACCGCAACGACATGGAGGGTATCGGAAATACAAAAGACTTTGAGTGGACGAAAATAAAGTATAAGTTCAAAAACAGTTTTCAAACATAATTACATTTATACCCTCCATTTAAAAACTAATGCATGCATATCAATCTCAAGTTATGAAACCATTTCACATCAAAACCATCAACAAAAACCATTATCAAAATCCCGAATCAAATTCGTCATTCAAATCCAGGCCTCAGTCTCCAATCACAAATCGATCTCAAAGTACGGGAACTCAGTCCCAAAACTCATCAAATCCAATTCATCCGGGCCATTGCCCAAAACATCGGAAAAACCAGTGAAAAACATCAATCATGTGAGTTGCTAGATCTCAAGTGCGCCCGAGTCTTTAAACTCAAAACCATGCGCAATAACCAGGCCTTCCCAAGATATCAATGAGTTTTTAAACTCAAAACACAATCACAGGCCTCGGGGGGTATCATATCCGAGTCTTTAAACTCAAAACATATACCGATTCTTTAAACTCAAAACATATACCGATTCTTTAAACTCAAAACATATCAATCCAGGGCCCTTCCCCCGTCAATCAACCGAGTCTTCAAACTCAAAACCAGATGCAGCGGTTTTTCTTTTCTTTTTTCGAGTCTTTAAACCCAAAACCATTTTTCCAATCAACAGTGAAAACCATAGAAAATCCTTATCCGAATTCGTAACAATGATTCTTTAAGTCGGCATCCGGAACCACCGTCCCGAAACCAAATCCGAAATCTCAATCACATGAATAGGGCTTCAAGTCCGAAATCTGTTTTCTGAAATCCATTTCAAAACCTTGAAATCAAATCATATTACTAACTACTTCACAAAGCTCATACGAAAGCCCCGTAATTTTCCATAATTTTTAACTATTTTTAACTGCACCCTAAAACCTTCGGACATCCTGAAACATATCGAGATGATGTCCGATCGACTCGAAACCAATCCCAAAATGTTTGTTACATCGAATAATTTAAAAGCCGTGTTGGAAAATTCCCCAAAAGGGGCCCCACGCACCCTCATACGCCGCCCAAAGGCCTGCGCATGGGAGCTACGCGCCCTGTCACTGTTCATCTTCAACCTCATTTCAGCTGGTCTAAACCGGTTCGAACCAGCCCGATTCGACCAAGCCGGCGTTCACGGTTTTCTGGCTACTATAGGTTTGTTTTTAGTCCTTTTTAGTCCATTAGATTCGTCCAACTACATATTATTGATTTAGCTAATTAAATCATGAAGGTTGAGCCTATTTCTTACCTTCCAAATCGAGCAACAAACCCAGAAAATTTTAGCCCCTGATTCCGACCACCACCAGTATTCTCAGGCACGAGGTCGAATCCTTAGCTCAGTAACAACCTCCTACAACTGTAAGGAGCATTAGAACGACTCGACAGCTCCCCTAAGCCAACAACTTCCAATCTGAACCAAAAATGGAAAAACAGGGGAAACCGATAACTTACCGTTTTCTGACCTCGACCGTGACCTCAACCTTGATTCCTAATGTCCAAGCAGCAATCCTTAACTCTCTAATCACTCCCACAGATCAATTAAACTAATTTGATCGATTGAGGTTCCACACCTGTAACAACCCGTACCTTCGGGAAGGGTAAAACTGTAATTTTGTAAAAGTTTTGTATTTAAAGGACGATTTTGCCCTTGTGAATAGTAGGCTAAAAGTTGACTTTTTGAATTACCGATTGGATGACTGTTGACCCTTGACCGTGACGTAGTTTAGGACGTCACGAGTCCGTAGACAGGTGGCAGGTTCGATTCGGACAATCAGAGAAAAAGTTATGATGTACGGAAGATTGAGGGCGTTATCGTAATTTTGATTAAATGAGGAAAAGGTTGACTTTTTGGAGGACTTGTAATTTTTGCGTAGACCGAGGACCGTTAGATAGGTCTCGACGTCCTGAGTACAACGACAGGCGGCACGCTGTCATCGGACGTCGGACGAAATATTTACGGGTCTAGAACGGTCGAGGGTAAAACGGTAATTATCCAATTGAGGGGTATTTTGGTCATTTTTGTTTAGCCAATCAGCTTAGGACAAGTGGCTGAGTGGGACAGGATATTTTGTGCTGATGTCCATGGGATTGTGGACACGTGGCTGGGCACCAGAGGGTTCTTAAATTTTCCCTCCAGGTCGTGGTGATAGCGCTGGGGTGAACGTTGAGGCAGATATCGAGGCATCGAGCTTACGACGTTCTTCCGTTGCGGGACTAGCATTGTAGGATTTTTGTGCCCATTTTGTAGAACTATGCTCTGACTGACTGTTGTATATATTTACTCCTTCATCTGATAGTTATGCTTGTAGTAGTAGTAAGGTTATTTTTGGTACTTTGTGTGTGATTGTCAGACGGGAGCAGGGTTCGTCCCGGGTATCGAGGTGATATTTGGGACGGGTCCTGATAACACCCGTCCATAATTCCTTCTCTCTTTTCTTTGGTTTCTCCACCTCTCGCAGTCCCTCTTCAGTCGAACTTTCCCCTAAACACTCCCACACACAACACAACACCTCTCTGGTCTCTCACACACCACCACCAAGAACTTACACCACTCTCTCACACACTGGAAATTGATCGATGTCCTCTGTCCTTGTTTCTCCCTTAAACGATAAACCCAATTAAACATTTAACCGTGTGCGAATTTGGTAGAAGCCCCTAGGCTGGCCAAGTGTCCTCCAATCAATGGTTCAGTCCAAAAATATCCAACAACTTAGGCCCAAGTGTCCCTATCTGATTGCTCACAAATCCCAACGTGCCAAAAGACCATTTTGCCCCTAAATGTCCAAATTACCATTTTACCCTTCAATCTACTAGACCCGTAACTTAACCATCCGACGTCCGATGACGGTGTGCCGCCTGTCATCGTACTCAGGACATCGAGACCTATCTAACGGTCCTCGAGTTTCGTGAAAAATAGTGATCAAGAAAAAAGTCAACAAAGTCCTTCTTTTCAACCTAATTACGAAAATACCCTCAAACTTCCGAACGTCACAACTTCTTCTCTGATTGTCCGAATCAGACGTGCCACCTGTCTATGGACCCGTGACGTCCCGAACTACGTCACGGTCATCGGTCAAAGTCCATTTGACTGTCCGAAAGAAAAGTCAACATTTTTGCCAATTCTAAGGGCAAAATCGTCATTTCACACCATCCGTCCGAAATCATCCAACTAGTCACCGATTATCTTCACTCATCTGTCTTTAACCACTAATCTCTTCCCGGTTTACAGGACGGGTCGTTACATTAGTGGCAAAATCATCATTTATGTTTAACATTTTTTGAAATTTCCTTTTTAGAATTTCCTGGTCGTTACAATCTACCCCTCTTAAGGAATTTTGTCCCTGAAATTCGAACGTATCCCTCCAACAACCATGGAGAGTAACTCCGCATCGTGAGCTCGAGTTTCCACCTGAACCCTCGTTCGCTAGGTGAACCATAATCACTTTTTCATTTTCCCGACTCTTCCAGAGCCCTACTACAATACGGTGACTCATCCCGAGTCCTAAAGAAAAATCCTAACTCATTCCGAGTCCAATTTCAATATCTTGACTCCTCTCGAGTCCATATCCAACATCCACAATCCATGCCACCATTGGCATGCCTAGTCATCTAGAAGACACCGCTAGATGTACCACACCCTATCAAGGATCTCCTTTGACACATTAAACCATCAAACACTTGCTTTAACCGAGAAATTCATTCAACTATGTTATCTGGGTCCAACTCGCCCATCCTGGCTACATTTCTAGCCTTTGGGCTCGTTCACTATCCGGATCCACATAAGTACTATGCTACCGAAGCGTAGCATTCAAGGTAGCATTCAACATCTGGCCCCCAATCCAGGGTCAATTCCATCCCGACATCTATGTCAGGATCTCAGATAGCCTCGCTTACTCATCTCATTATCAGACCGTGAACGGGGCTCACATCTTGGAGGCATAACGTGGCAACACAAATCAGTAACCAAATGCTCTGATACCAATTTGACAGGACCCGTCCCAAAAGGACTTTGGTAACCGTGTCCGGTCATGCTCTCTTCTGACAAGTCAACTGAAGTTTTGAAAACACCCTCAACACTTGTTAGACAAAAGATAGTCACACTGATTCCCACTGATGCCTCCGCCACTCAATCAGTCCCGATCTTTGTGCCATGGTGTGGAGGGTCATCAAAAACACAAAAGGTGTGAGTGAACAAAAATAACATCGTTTGAAAACACATTTCAAAACAAAGTCTTTACCCTCCAGGTTAAAACATGCATGCATAGAGTAAACACTTTGCACTCAAGCCAAATCATATAGAAAACTGTGGGACCCACAATTCATTAAAAGCCTGTGGCCCACATTTCTTAAAATCCATTTCCAAGAATCAACATAAAACATCTGAATACAAAATCACTATCAAACAAGATCCAACACCTTAAAGTTCAGAAATTACATATCTTAGGGGAATTCGGGAATTACACATCTGAGATTTTCCTAGGGATTACACATCTAGAATTACCAAGCATGACACATCTGGTTTCTCCAGGAATCACACATCCGAAGCGTTTCGGAACGTATCAGGAATTACACATCCAAGTTAACCCGAGAATTACATATTCGAGTTTTCCCAAGCATTACACATATGGGGCACTGAACATAAATAAAAAACATTAGTTTCAAAACCAACTTTGACTTAAAACCAAGTCAAAACCATTTCCAACTGGATCCCAAGCCCAAAACATCATATCCAACAAGGTCTCACGCCCAAAATACCATTTCACTCAAATCCGTAATATCATATCCGAAAGTCATTAAATAAATCCATATAATCATTGTTGACTCACAATCTAAGTCAAAACACCATTTTCAAACCCGGGCCTAGCCCAAAACATAGCTTTCACCGTTCTCGTAAATCGTCCCCCAAATAATCATATCAAATCATCATCCAAATTATTGCAACTCAAATCATGCAATAAATTATATAAAACATTTAGTATGCATGCATAACAGTTTATAAAACAAATGTCCACTCATACACCGTCCAAGTGGTCCGATTCCGCGTTTGCACTGTTCATCGTCGTTCTTACCCTTTTTTCTGCAAAACGGGTCATACGACCTGGTTCGATGACCCGACTCGATTTCATCCAATTATTCATCAATTTCTACGTTTTAAACATCCAAATGCATCTCCTTAATCTCAGAAAAGGATTTTAATCTCAATACCTCAATCTAATCCAATTCAAACTCAAAATTTTGAAATAATTGCAGGTTCTGTTCATCATTCAATCCCGTCCAATTACAATTGTTTTCTCCATTCTAATCGACCAGAAACCATATTAGGATCATTCTAAACATGAATTCAAACTTAATCCCATGATCTCTCACCCTCAATTACTCAATTTAAAACTTGCATTTTTGGAAAATCGCAGTCTTTATTCCAGGCCAAAACATTGTCAATTCTTGAACGATTCTACTCATTGGGATCTCAGAAAGCCTAATACAAGCTTCATCTTAACAATCATGGTTTAAAACTCGAATTTGAGATCTCAATTTTCTAAATTATGGGTTTCGGGTTTTCAGTCTTTCCTTCTCTCTTTTCTTCCTTTTTCTTCCATTATCTTCTCGTTTTTCTTTCTCACGTTCTCTCAATTCTCAGGTTTTCAGTTTCCCAGTTCTCTCACAACGATTGTTGTCAAAAATGATCAAGTCAAATTGTGAATTTTGGGTTTTATTCAATATGTGTTTCCCTCTAAGAATTAGCACACACAACATACATAGTCTTCCACGTGGTGCCAGCAATCCATTATTCATGGTGACATTTGTCACCAATCCGTAAAACACAGTGACTCAGCAAAACCCAACCAAATGTCCAAATTGCCCTTCCTTGGATAATTACCAAAATGTCTCTGGACTTCTCAGACTAGTAATTATTCAATCTGAACTCCGATTTCAACGTGCCACCTGTCTACGAACTCAGGACTCTGAGACCTACACAATGATCTTCACGGAAAGCCCAGATAACATCCCAGTCAAAAAATCAACTTTTGATCACTTAAATTAGAGGCACAATCGTCATTTCCGTTTCACATTTTTCGAATTTTTCTTTTTTGAATTTTCGGGTGGTTAATTTCCTTTTTCAAATTTTCGGATCGTTACACGATGGCTTGTCAGGTGGACTGCAGCACGCGTCTTCTTGATTGGGGCCGCGTTTTGGGCCGCTTTTCAATGGGCTTATGGGTTGAGCGACTGGCTGCAAATTGGGCTGAAGGCTTGGCGTTGGGCTGCTGAACTCGGTAGCCCCCTACCAAATTCCTTTAAATAATTTGGTGGCCTTCCTTCTTTCATACATATTTTCTTCATTGTAACTCCGATTGTGACAATTTTTTCGCAAAAATGCTCAGAATTCCATGCTTTATTTATTTTTGAAAATTTCCCACAAAATATATTATTTTCTCCAATTGTTTGGCATTTTGATATTAAAAGATAAGCATAAGGGTATAAAAGAGTATAAAATAAAGCTCAATTAACGACATATCAGTGCACATCTTCTTTTGATTCGTGGTGGGCTTCCTACTTCAAGGAAAACTCAAATTCCTCCTCTGGATTGATTTTATACCTTCTCTGTAGATAATACCAGATAACATACTCACATCTCATAAATATCGAGAATTTAAATACTATATCTTATTACCATCTCAAACTACCATTCCAAATCATAGATGGGATAGGTTTTTCACAAGGCATAAACGTAGCCCTATAATGAAAATAAACAACAATCAACTTCATGTTACACGACCCATAAATTAAGTGACCATAGCAACCATCACCCCTTTTTCAGAACATATAGCAATAAACATGTATCAAATGTATATGCAATAGATCCCCTGAATAAGGTAATGATTCCTAGCACAAACCAAGTCAAAAATAGTCAAAATACCCTTACTAATTCCCCAAGTATTGCAAGGGTATCAGTTAATCTAAACAATACTACCATGGCCCTACCTCACTTGGGGGACTATTTCGAAAAAAATGTCCTTCCTTCTTCAGCTTATGAATCACAAATCAAATATCCAGAACTGTCTAACCCCCCTTAACTACTTAAACACATCACCCATCCAAAACAGGGGAGGGAAAGGTATGGAAGAACAATTACACAAAATCATTACATAATTACATTTTGTTGACTTAAGTACATTATGTCTGCCTTTCGGTTATGCTCCAACCCTGTTCCAGCAACACAACTCACGTCTAAACCATATATGGGTATCTTGTCTCCTACTGGAGTTCCTATTGTTATTCACAAGTAACCAAAAACTGACACCTCTCATTGCTGACCAAGACCTTACTACACACGTCGGATCCGACACAAGACCCATCATCACATTAGTTCCTCAATGCACAATATCAATCATCACGTCCACTAAGAACGTATTTATTAGTACACTCAGATCCACCATGGTGGCCAATACCAGGACCTTCATTTATTTTTCCAGAGTCATAAGACTTTCTCCCCTTTATGCATATGTCACATCCACTAGTCGCGTCATACCATCTAACACACATATAACATTTCAACTAATCTAGGTAAACTGCATAAACAACACTAGTTACTAACAACTAATCCAAATCCAACCCTAAAACTACCCCAGGGTTTCAATCTCTCATCTCACTACCAGGGTGTGCATGAAACTCACACTTCAGAGGCATGACAATTCCAACACATATCAGAACCTAAGTTCTGATACCAAGTTCATAGGACCCAATCTGGAATACCCCATATATAATAGACATGTAGCCTAAAGTACCACAGCTACCCTCGAAGCCTCGTCAAACAAAGAATGCTTGCCCATGCTGAGCTTATTCCTTCACTCCGTAAATAGCCTCGACTCCCATGCAACGACTATGGAGGGTTTCAAAACCAAGGAAAAGTGTGAGTAGAAAAAAATAAAGGTTTTAAAAACATAATTTGAAACATATTAATTTCCCTCCGTTTTATAAAACTATGCATGGATTGCGTTTACCAATAAAGAAACAATCTTGAAATATGTACAATAATATGAAAATCCAGTAAGTTCTGAAACATGTCCAATATAAACTCATATCAAAATACCAACGTAAATACGACCAGGCCAAAGCACAGACTTAACAAGCATAATGAACCAGCCGCATCAATTTATCAACTCAAATGTAACATGCAAACATAACCATATCAACCATACTGAACCAATCATATCGACCGACCAATCCTCGATACTTATAAGTTGAATCAGCATATCAAATATGTACTACTGGTAGACTAACATCACTCGGGAAAACAGAGCCCCGCTTTGGACATCTGAGTGCCCAGGAAAACAGAGTCCAGCTCTGGATCTCCGGGTATCACCCAATGAAACAGAGCCCAGCTTTGTATGTTTGGGTGTAGACCCAGGAAAACAAAACCCGGTTCTAGACGTCTGGGTACTAGCCCAATTCTCAGAGAAATAGAGCCCGGCTTTGGACATCTGGGACACAACCAATGCACAACTCAAGGAAGGTCATCCAATCATATCACAACCACATATCCAGAATCTACAAACATACATAATACTAGTCTCAGGATTCGGAGCCCCAGGATCGACATCTGAGACTACTAACTAACAAGCACCGTCACATATACACTCAGGCCATACCACACATAAACTCCATAGTCTCATACTACACCATATAACCATTCCATATTCAGATTCAAATTCAGAAACCAAAACCAAACTCAAAATCCGGGTCCAAACCCAAATCAGACATCATATCAGAACGTTGTAAAATGAGCCATTAAAATATTCTAGAAAATCATATAAAATCCCGAATCCATCAATCACCACCAAAATAATATAAATAAATCACACTGAGTATAAAAACACGTTCCAAAACTCAGTAATAAACCAAAACACAATATCATGAATTCCTTGTAAAACATACAAAGTTACAATTACCGTAAAATCGCTAAAAACCATGCAAAATCACATAAATTTTAATAAAACCATCATCAAGTAAAGCACATTATAAATCATAGAAAACCACATAGAAATTGCATGCTTGGGATTTGGGAAAAGAAAGTCCACTCACATGTATTGTACATGCAGTTGTACGCATTGTACGCTTTTTTGTAAAATCCGAGAATGTCATCTCTTGTCAAAAATCACTTCTAAGGGTCACTAGCCAACCCAATTGACTCACACTTTGATCCAGTATTTTTTGGGATTTTTAAACGAATTAAAATAATTCCTAAACCTTTCGACAATCAAAACTGTCCTAAGACTATGTCTGATTGCCTTGACAATTGTATCGTTGGACTCGTAGGATTGAGAACATGAAGTTTCATGTTGGTTGGAAACCGGAATTCTGCACCACGCGCCATCAGTGGCCTCTGTGCATGGCTTCACACGCTTGCAGCAAAGGTCACCTTCAACCTCTAGTCGTGTCTGCAACTCAGACCCGACCCTGCTTCGCGACCCATTTACAATTCCTTCCATTCAAGTCCATTTTGCACAATTGAACTCATAAACATACTTGAATTTGACCGGTCAATTCGAGGATCCAACTTACCTTGATTCAAATATTCGAACAACCCTCACGGCCCCAAGTTTTGAAACCTGTTCTGGCCCCATTTTTGCACAATTTCCTTCGGAATTTTGACTAAACAGTTCCTAACCAACGCAGAAATAGGTTTATAACCTCAATTCAAGCTTTCCAAATGAAATTGGACGAAACCGGAAATCAAGGTCCACGAGTTAAACTTTCAAATTTCAGAATCTCTCTCTCCTATTTACCTTCACTAATTCTTTCATTCTTTTTCCTAACCCTCGTGTTCTTCCCTGTTCACTCTGTTTTCCACCATCACACTCTCATGGTAATCACACACACACACACACGACCGACCCTCAATCCCCCAGGATTAAGGGATAAGTCATGTTCCCATCTAACATACATGCGACACGAAGGCTAAACTGTCGTCCAACCTCCACGTAACACGTAAGCTGGATAAGGGATACCAGGTCCAAGAACCAAATTCACCTTCTGATGTCCTAGAGTGCGCAGAACTTACTTTGGATCGCGTATGTGATATCTCTGTCTCTCTCTCATAACAGCCTGAACCGCATCAAACCTGGAGGGTATCGAAAACATAAAAGACTGTGAGTGGACAAATATAAATAAGAAGCTCAGAAAATATTTAAAAGAAAAGACAATTATACCCTGCACGCAAAAACCAATGCATGCATATGAAAACCTTTTCATAAAACCATTTCATATCCAAGATAAGAAAACCATCAATGGAAACCGAAATCATTTATTTGTCTCAAATCCAGGGCCTCATCCCAAAATCATAAATCCTCATCAAAGTACAGGAACTCAGCACAAAACTCATCAAATCCAAATCATCCGGGCCATTGCCCAAAACATCTGAAAACTAGTGAAAACCAAAGTAAAACAACAATCAATAAAGTTGCTGGATCTCAAGCGCGCCTAGTCTTTAAACTTAAAACACATGCGCATAATCATGCCTTCCCAGGATATCAACGAGTCTTTAAACTCAAAACATAATCTACAGGCCTCGGGGGATATCACAATAACCGAGTCTTTAAACTCAAAACATATCAATTCAGGACCCTCCCCCGTCATCAATCAACCGAGTCTTGAAACTCAAAACCATATCCAGCCATATCCGGGTCTTTAAACCCAAAACCAAGTTTCAACCGGTCTTTAAACCCAAAACCAAGTGAAAATCCAGAAATCCATTTCCCAATCTGAGTTTGAAATCATCATTTCGTAAGCTGGCATCCGGAATCATCATTTCGAACCCAAATCCAGAAATCCACTTTCAAGCTCCAAAACCGAATCAGGAATTGTATTTCCGAAATCATCATTTCCAAAATCCATTATAAATCCTTCAAATCAATTCGTATTTCAAATCCCAAAAATCATAGCATCAAAACCAAGGTCAAATCACAACATATAAAAACATTTATGCATGCATCATAAGTTAGAAAGCAAAGTCCACTCATAGACCATTCGCGTCGTTGAAATCCCACAATAAGGTCACTAACTACTTCACAATGTTTATACTAAAGCCCCGTAATTTTTCCGAATTTTTAACTAATTTTACCCGAGCCTTAAAACCTTCGGACATCCCGAAACATATCGAAATGATGTCCGATCGACTCGAAACCAGTCCCAAAATGTTTGTTACATCGAATAATTAAAATCACGTGTTGAACACTTTCCCAGAAGGTGCACCACGCGCCCTCACGCGCCTCCCAAAGGAGCTGCCCATTGGAACCACGCGCCCAACACAGTTGTCTTCTTCCTCACGATAGGCCCAGTTCAGACCGATTCGAACCGGCCCGGTCCAACCGAACCGGCGAGGACAGCTCAACGTCCTAAATCATTAAATTTTAGTCCCATTTCACTCCTTTTTCCACCATGATTTTCCTCTCTTTGTTTATGATCGATCTACACCCTTAAAACATGAAATTACAATCATAATCATACTTCCAAAATCGAAGAAAATCTTTCAATTTCCTCCTCTGGTTCTGGCCACCACAGATCACCTCAAGCCGTGCTTCCTAGTCCACACGTTTCCTTTTGACCTCCAAACCTTGTTCCAACTAACCAAATCACCTATTAACCTTTGAAACACAATCTACCATATTTGAATTTAAAGAAGATTTTCACGGGATTTTCTCTTACCGTCCATGTTAGGGCTCAAAATTGGTTCCAACCGACTTATCTGGACCTCCAGTACACCATCCCCCTAACTGAATCGATCAAAACTTCATGAAACAAGGTTTGCCATTTCAAAGGAATTAGAACATCTCGGGTTTTCTTTCTCAAGGCGTCGTCGTAAGCACCCCCGTGACCACCATCTTCATCAGCTCACTCTTCTTTCTCACTTTCATTCACAAACCATCAGCAAAAGATGACATTTGAGAGGTTTGGATGGGTTGGGTTTCACGGGCACCTTCCATGCTCTGTTTTTTGTTAACCACAATCGTGCAACCATGTTTAAAACCAATTCGAGGCAGATGAGAGATGTTTCCACAACCATCCAGAGGGGGCCGGGTGTCCAAACTCCTGTGGACATAGATCCCTAGGAAAGCCAAGTGTCCAATTATTACTAGGCACAATTCCCAATGCAACAAATGACTAAAATGCCCTTGCCTTTACAAATGACCATTTTGCCCCTCATATACTTAGCCTCGTAATTGAACCGTCTGAAGTCCAATGACAACGTGCCGCCTATCGTTGTACTCAATGGATCGAGACCTACCTAACGGTCCTCGAAATACATGAAAATAACTTTTCGTATAAAAAGTCAACCATTTGCCCCTTTTCAACTAAATTACCAAAATACCCCCAATCTTCCGAACATCATAACTTCGTACTCGAATGTCAAAATCAGACGTGCCACCTGTCTATGAACTCGTGACACCCCAAACTATGTCACAGTTATTTGTCAAAGTCCATTTGACAGCCCGAACTAAAAGTCAACCCTTTTGCCCATTCTAGGGGCAAAACCATCATTTCGCACCGTCCGTTCGAAATCACCCATCTAATCACCGATTAATCACACTAATCTGTCATTATCCACTAAACTAATCCCGATTTCTAGGACGGGTTGTTACAATCTCCCCCCTTAAAGAATTTCATCCCCGAAATTCCGAATCTTGTACATCCGCAACTTACTGGGGGAAATCCAATAGATCTCACACCTGGGTCTCCTACCCGGTGTCCATTACCTGCCAATCCAACTTATCCTGACTGTTCCCAAACTGTCACCACATCTCCGTCAAGCGAATCAACTCAACCAACTTTTAGTTCATTTGGAGATCATCCCATTTGCACCGAGGTCAACACATTTCCATCTCCTACCCGCGGTACCTCTAACGTCACACTAGTCGACACTCACAGCTCAACTACTACTAAGCACGTCACAACACTACTGCTACCAGTCATATTAACCTCGACTCCTTCTCGAGTCAAGCGCACCTCGTACCAACACTTCAGTACATCGTGCAGGTCTGCCGTAAAAGAGCACGAATCTCACCACGTATACACCCAACAACCTCGATACTCGTACATACACTGTAACGACCCGTCACGAAATTCAGGATTAGATTAGTGACTAATCACGATTAATGAGGCTAATCCGTAATTAGTTGGGCGAAATCGGACGAACGATGCAAAATGACTGTTTTGCCCCTAGGCGTGGGTAAAATGTTGACTTTACATTCTAGCTGTCAAATGGAATTTGACCAATGACCGTGACGTAGCTTGGGATGTCACGAGTTCATAGACAGGTGGCACGTTCAATTCCGACATTCGAGGAAGAAGTTATGACGTTCGGAAGTTCAAGGGCATTTTGGTAATTTTAGTTAAAAGGGGCAAATAGTTGACTTTTTGACTGGGAAGTCTAATGGCCGAGAGCCGAGGACCATTACATAGGTCAGGACAATACGAATCCCTAGACAGGCGGCACGTCGAATTCGGACGTTCGACGGCGAAGTTACGGTTCACGGAAGTACGAAGGTACTATTGCGCAAATTACAAAACGATTGCGTTTTGGAATTTAGTGGGGGCCAGATATTTTATGGAGGCCCAGTGGATGAGTGACACTTGTCACCCATCCATTGATCACCCAAATTAACACATGCATCGACCATCTTCATTTCTTCATTTCAAACCCAAACAACCCGATCTCATTTCCTCTCCTCTGTGCAACCCAAACCATTTCCTTTCCCCTTTAATCATCTTGGTGAGGCCCTGAGACTAAGCCAAGGATGCTGGGATGATGGTGGCCGGCCTGGACGCCACCGCCGTGGACGGTGGAGCCACAAACCCGAGAGGGTACTCGGTAAGGCCCAAATTCCATTTTAATTCAATACATGTATTTTGGTTTGTTTGGATGTTTCTAATGAATTAAATGGGTTAGTAGGAAGGTTTTAGAGTGATTTTTAGGATGGTTAGAGGTTGTAGGACACCAGGGGAGGTTTTGGAAAACTTGACCGTGAGATTAGAGTTGGACCGGTTGGGTTTGTTAGGTTTTAGAAGCTTTGGTTTATAGTTTTAAGTTCCTAAGATGATAACATGAAGAATAGGATCGATTGGGAGCAAAATGGGTGAAAAATGGACCGAGAATGGACCTGGACTGATCAAGCCGGTCCAAGTTGTAGAGAAAACCAGGCCGGACCGATTGGCTGAAGGTTAGTGACGATGCTACAGTACCGCGCGTGGAGCCCACGCGCAGTGACATCTCGGGGCGCTTGAGGGCGCGTGGCCCACATTTCAAGGATATTTCCAACATACAAAATCTTCTATTCAATGTAACAAACATTTTGGGACTGGTTTCGTGTCGATCGGACATCGTCTAGATAATGTTCGGGGCATCGGAAGGTTTCGGATCGGAATTTAAAATAGTTAAAAATTCGAAAAAATTACGGGACTTAAATTGGAGGTTAATTAAGTAGTTAGTAACCTTCTCTTACGATTTGGATAGGTTTGGGAGTCCCGGTGATGGTGATTGGCTCAGGAGAGCCTTATAGCACGCAAATCGAGGCGTCAGCTCGGACGGTCTGTGAGTGGACCTTGTTTTCCAAATTGGTGCATGCGTAAATGTTTATTATATGTTTTAAATACTTTTTTGTGATTCCATGAATGCATTTGGATGTGTGGTTACGTATAAGAACGTATCTCGAGGTTTTGGCCTTATACGGTGCTTATACGGGTCTGTATTTCTTTAATGGTCTAAATGAAATGGATTTGGATTTCAAATGAATAAACTCGGGTATGAGACCCATTTGGTTTTTTGTCGGGCATTTGAACCTATTGATGACCTACGGGTCCGAGTCGTGGTCGCGGCAGGTGCTTGGTGCACGGCGACGGACAACATGACGCTCGCCTCCTGATTGGGATGTGTTCCTTCCAGAGAGGTCACGATGCATGATTCGTGGTCAGGCAACCTGGGGAGGCTCGACTTCAGAGTGCTAACGGCTCAGGATAGCGATCAGTGATGAGTGCACCATGATCTTGTGGTGGTCGCGTCTGTTGATTCGTTCACGACGACATACTAGGATTGAGGGCGGTCCTGGACGGATGGTTGCATGCATCACTATGATCTGATTCGTGACTAACCTGGAGATATTGGGCAGGATGCCCAGCTGATGTCATATGTTCGGGCACGAGACCTAGTTGTTTTACATTGATGATTTCGGGTTAGGGACCCTAGATGGATTTCCAAGTTCATGGCGGTTTATGGGAACCGGCATGAACCCTGGAAAGGTTATTGTGGTACATGACGGTTTATGGGAACCGGGCATGGAGGATGTTTTCTATATGTATATGAAGGGCATGAACCCTAAAATGGATGTTATGGATCATGACGGTTCAGGGGAACCGGGCATGAATGTTTATGTTATGTATATATATATATGTTCATATACCTTCCTTTACTTCTATTATCTCCTCTGGGGAGGGTCATTGGCCTGGGTGGACCCCGGAGTAGTCAAGGAGCACCGACTGAGTGGAGTCGACCCCCAGTTGGGTTCCTTACTCTCAAGAAGGCATGGATCGTAACCTCAGGACGGGTCATTGGTCTACGAACATTGACCTTGGACTCTGAGAGACTTGGGTTTGAGACCCCGGGTAGCGCGCTTGTAGCTTTGGAAACCGTGACAAGATTGGTTGTGTGAATTATATGTATATATGATATATGATATGTGATGTTTACGATATATGATATGTACAGGTTTTGGGCTGAGTCCCGTATGGATTTGGGCAGTGGCCCGTATGGTTGGTATCTTTATGGTTTTGGGCTTAGTTCCCACATATGGTTCTTTTGGATAAATTGTTTTCAAATGCATGCATGCTTTTTAGTGAAGGGTACCAATGTCTTTCTTATGAAATGTTTTTATAAACTGGTTGTTTTGTCCACTCACAGCTTTTAATGTTTTGACTGCCCCTCAGGTTGACAGAGGATGTGGACTGTAGCAGAGACCGAGATATCACATACCTCCTCCGGATCCTAGCGTACTCTGATAGCCCGAGAGGGCAAAGGTTGGAAATATCCCTTGTCTGACACTCCGTGTCAGACGCGAGCAGGGTCATCCCGCGTTAATCCCGGGGGGATTGAGATGGGTCCTGTCAGCACCAATCACAACCAACCAGAATCACGGTGCATACCACCAAATACACGCAACGACAACCCCACAAAAAAAATTAAAAATTAACAGAGATATTTTAGAATACCTCAATCACAGATCGTAAAGTATATCCTCAAGCACTTCCAACGATGTCCTACAATAAGTCCATTAATCAAGCACATCGGCATCAGCCGAGCTCTACTACACCCAAAGTGCATCCAATAACACTATAATGTACCCGTCACCCTCACAGTGTATCTCCAGGGCACACAAACATCCTAGTAACCATGCTGATTACCACCCGACTACCAGCTAATCACGCTTCATTTTTGACGTTTGACGATCCAAACAGGCCCACACGTCTTCCGGGGAATATCAACTTAAGTTCATTTCGAGTCTCTTGGTCTCCTGGGTCTCCTAACTAATATGAAATCTAATCACATCTCAACTACGTATACAGGGCAGATCCAGTACCAGATCCAAGTCCAATATCCATACGTATGCAAAAACATACCACATTCCTCATCCACGTATCCACCTTATGTCTCGCATACGATTTTCCTGATCCACAATAACTCAATCTATAAGCGATCCAATCCCGATCCACTCACTCCTAAGTGGATCCCACTTACTTTCTCACTACTTCACCCTTAAGTTCCACCAATGATCAAACCACCGCATCAGATCAAATCGATCAAAAATACCACACGTCTAAAGGCACGTCTAGATTATGGGTTCTCTTCAATAACCTCATATTGATTAGTTATAGTCACTCCTTCTCAGCTTCCTTCCGTTATCTTACAACGGAACACACAATGGTCCTCAACCATGTCATCACAAGTCATCCTACCTTAATCCAACTTAACACAATCCCAAGACACTCGCCACACATGCCAACATGGCGTCACCAAGTACTCTCTCTACTCCTGAACACATCCACACGTGTCCATGATAAAGGGGGTCATAACTCCTAAAGTTTCTTCAAAAAGTCGCTCAAATTGATACGCAACCTCTCATGAGTCCGAGATTCCCACCATTTTGAAAGTATATCCATCTTTTCCAACCATGGGACTTCATTCCCAACAAGTATACCACCCCCGGACGAACTGTCCAACGTCAACTCCTCTACTACATTTAGGAAATCCACAACTCACCCGGATAATCTTCTCGTCTGTAAGCTGGATACCGACCAATTCAGCTGTCGGTTAACACCGTTTATGCACATCCAAAAGAATGGCAATCATCACTCCTCCTGATGATTGCATCTCAACCTTCCCGAGGTTCAATTCTGAGCATCACGAACATCTGAGTTACCAACTCTCGGGATCACAATCAACGATCACTCACCTCGGACTCTTGAGTACTATTCTCGAAGTCGTCAACCACTAACCTCAGGGAATCATCAAGTATTGGCCTCGGCATCACCCAAATGCCAACCTCGGCATATGATGACACAGTCCAACACACTCGACATCTCCAACACATCAAGATAAGTCCACGAAAACCAACCTTACGAATGGTCAAACCCGACCATACCATCCTAGCCCGCTCCAAACAAAAGCCTAGGTCCACCGCGCTTCCGCTGCGCTACTCTGATCAAACTGACGGCATCCTGACCGTTCATACCAAAACATGACCTACCAATGGTCATCACATATCCCAACTCGGTTAGCGGTTCCTCCTACCAGACACCAGCACCCTACAGCTAGCTAGAACCTCAACTCACGAGGTGCCCATCCTACCGTGCACAAGCATCCTAGCTCGTGGCACATCATCCCCTATCTCGTGCACACAGCACACCAGTCTCGAACCTCCACTCATACCGAGCCAAAATCTTCAATCTACGCTTGAGTCTGGGAAACTAACATCCCTCGTAATCCACCACTCTGAGCAATTCAATGCTCAACCAAATGCCACAATCGCACTAGACTCATCCAGAGTCATCCACCAAGCCATCCAATACCTCGGTTGCACCCCAGTAGTACCATCGCCAATCCGGTCGTAAGTCGACCCAAGGCACAACAACTAACTAACCACAAACCCCCAACTCACATTTTCCAGACTAAGCACTTACTCTGGGGTTTCTCACCAAGGTACCCACATTTACCAGACCAGTCATCCCAAAGGGGTTCCTTAAATCCTCATCCTCACTCGGGTTATCAAACCCACGACATCCATTAGTTCACAACACCCTCACCACTCGGGTCGTCACACCCGACTAAGACCATCTCTTAATGTAAATTCTACACACCAACGTCAACCAGTAACCATCACTAAAGGGAAATCCCTCAAATCCTAAAAGCAGGTTCCTTTACCCCCGCTACTCGAGGCATCCGGCTACTCATAGCCGCACAAGTCCAATCTCAGCCAAACGGACCAAAGGGTCACCAATCTAGACTAGCGTCATCCAAGTGCCATCCGGTCCAACACGCTACTACCGGGCCCCATAGGCCAACCAGCCTACCAGTAATCATATCTTACTCATTGAATCACCATCCGGGTTAATCACCCTAGCACACAACCGACCATACTCCAGCTGACCCCAAGGGTCAACCAATGGTCAATCTAACCAAGCGCCAAACAAGCCAACCACTCCGGTCCTAAGCCGGAACGTATCTCATCACTCACCGCATATCAGGCGACCAGAACTCAAACGCTCGTACTCTCGCTACTAACTAAGCCACTAATAATCGTACTACCACTCACTTTCATTCGCGTGTCCAGGTTGATGACGGGCTGTTCCGCGTCGAGACATCACATCCACAGTAGTATCACAACACCCAAGTCGACGAACCAACTACTCTGGGAGAAAAAACCTCGTGCAAAGTGCACAAACCTAGCTCTGATACCAATTTGACACTACCGACCCTCAATCCCCCGGGATTAAGGGATAAGTCATGCTCTCGTCTAACTTACATGCGACACGAAGGCTAAACAGTCGTCGAACTTCCATGTAACACGTAAGCTGGACAAGGGATACCAGATCTAAGAACCAAATCAACCTTCCGACGTCCTAGAGTGCGCAGAACTTACTATGGATAACGTATGTGATGTCTCCGTCTCTCTCTCATAATAGCTCGCACGATATCAAACCTGGAGGGTATCGAAAACATAAAAGACTATGAGTGGACAAAAATAAATAATAAGATCAGAAAACATTTATAAGAAATGACAATTATACCCTCCACGCAAATACCAATGCATGCATATGAAAACCTTTTCATAAAACCATTTCATATCCAAGATAAGAAAACCATCAATGGAAACCAGAATCATTTCTTTGTCTCAAATCCATGTCTCGAATCCAGGGCCTCAGCCCAAAATTATAAATCCTCATCAAAGTACGGGAACTCCGCCCAAAACTCATCAAATCCAAATCATCTGGGCCATTGCCTAAAACATCTGAAAACCAATGAAAAACCAAAGTAAAACAACAAACAATCAAGTTGCTGGATCTCAAGTGCGCCGAGTCTTTAAACTCAAAACACATGCGCATAATCAGCCCTTCCCGGGATATCAACGCGTCTTTAAAATCAAAACACAATCCATAGGCCTCGGGGGATATCAAAATAACCGAGTCTTTAAACTCAAAACATATCAATCCAGGGCCCTCCCCCGTCATCAATCAACCGAGTCTTTAAACTCAAAACCAAATCCAGCCATATCCGGGTCTTTAAACCCAAAACCAAGTTTCAATGGGTCTTTAAACCCAAAACCAAGTGAAAATCCAGAAATCCATTTCCCAATCCGAGTTCGAAATCATCATTCCGTAAGCCGGCATCCAGAATCATCATTTCGAACCCAAATCAAGAAATCCACTTTCAAGCTCCAAAACTGAATCAGGAATCATATTTCCGAAATCTGATTCCAAAACACGAAATCACTTTTATGAACAGGGATTCAAGCCCGAAATCACTTTTCCAAAATCCATTATAAATCCTTAAAATCAATTCATATTTCAAATCCCAAAAATCATATCATCAAAATCATGGTCAAATCACAACATAAATCGTAAATCATCAAGATCGTAATCATAAACATAGAAACACGTATAGAAAACATATAAAAACATTTATGCATGCATCATAAGTTAGAAAACAAAGTCCACTCACAGACCATTCCCGAACCTGTCCAAATCCCACAATAAGGTCACTAACTACTTCACAATGTTTATACTAAAGCCCCGTAATTTTTTCGAATTTTTAACTATTTTTACCCAAGCCTTAAAACCTCCGGAAATCTCGAAACATATCGAAATGATGTCCGATCGACTCAAAACTAGTTCCAAAATGTTCGTTACATCGAGTACTTAAAATCACATGTTGAACACTTTCCCAGAAATTGCACCACACGCCCTCACGCGCCTCCCAAAGGGGCTGCGCGTGGGAGCCACGCGCCTAGCACAGTTGTCTTCTTCCTCGCGATAGGCCCGGTTCAGACCCGTTCGAAGTGGCCCGGTCTAACCGAACCAACGAGGATGGTTCATCGTCCTAATTCATCCAATTTTAGTCCAATTTGACTCCTTTTTCCACCATGAGTTTCGTCTCATTGTTTATGATCGATCTACACCCTTAAAACATGAAATTACAATCAGAATCATACCTTCCAAAATCGAAGAAAATCCTTCAATTTCCTCCTCTGGTTCCGGACACCATAGATCACCTCAAGCCATGCTTCCAAGTCCACATGTTTCCTTTTGACCTCCAAACCTTGTTCCAGCTAACCAAATCACCTATTAACCTTTGAAACACAATCTACCATTTTTGAATTTAAAGAAGATTTTCACGGGATTTTCTCTTACCGTCCATGTTAGGGCTCGAAATTGGTTCCAACCGACTTATCTGGACCTCCAAAACACCATCCCCCTAACTGAATCGATCAAAACTTCATGAAACAAGGTTTGCCATTTCAAAGGAATAAGGACTTCTCGGGTTTTCTTTCTCAAGGCGCCGTCGTAGGCACCCCCGTGACCACCATCTTCATCAGCTCACTCTTCTTTCTCACTTTCATTCACAAATCATCAGCAGAAGATGACATTTGAGAGGTTTGGATGGGTTGGGTTTCACGGGCACCTACCATGCTCTGTTTTTTGTTAACCACAACCGTGCAACCATGTTTAAAACCAATTTGAGGCGGCTGAGAGATGTTTCCACAACCATCCAGAGGGCTCTAGGTGTCCAAAATCCCGTGGACACAGATACCAAGGAAAGCCAAGTGTCCAATTATTACTAGGCACAATTCCCAATGCAACAAATGACTAAAATGCCCTTTCCTTCACAAATTACCATTTTGCCCCCCACATACTTAGCCTCGTAATTGAACTGTCTGAAGTCCAATGACAACGTGCCGCCTGTCGTTGTACTCATGGGGTTGAGACCTACCTAACGATCCTCGAAATACGTGAAAATAATTTTTCGTATAAAAAGTCAACCATTTACCCCTTTTCAACTAAATTACCAAAATACCCCCGATCTTCCAAACATCATAACTTCATCCTCGAATGTCGAAATCGGACGTGCCACCTGTCTATGAACTCGTGATGTACCGCACGACGTCACAATCATCGGTTAAAGTTCATTTGACCGTTCGAACTAAAAGTCAACCCTTTTGCCCATTCTAGGCGCAAAACTATCATTTCGCACCGTCCGTCCGAAATCACCCATCTAATCACCGATTAATCACCCATCTAATCGCCGATTAATCACCCATCTAATCGCCGATTAATCACCCATATAATCACCGATTAATCACACTAATCCGTCATTATCCACTAAACTAATCCCGATTTCCAGGACGGGTCGTTACACACACACAAACTCCACACGGCTACCACAACTTCCATAAATAACCATGAAACAACCCCAAGGTCGGTGGGTAGTGGTCGATAGGATGAGGGAGGGATAAAATATCTAGGGATACCAGTCCCTCAGCTAAAATATCTCATATGAAAAGTCCAAAAACTTGAGGCTCAATAATTACCAAAAATTTTTAGACCTGAAACGAACTCATCCAACCACTGATTTTGGCGTGCCGCCTGTCTACGAACTAATGATCCTGAGACCTTCATAATGGTCTTCTTGGATTCCCTAAAAGAGATCCCTGATCAAAAAATCAACACTTTGACTTTTGGTCAAAAGTCAACTATTTGACTTTCAGGGGCAAAATGATCAATTTCACGCAATTTCCCAATTTTTCTTTCCTCAAGGGTCCAGATCGTTACATCACACCTCCCCATACACATATGTAAAGTAGAGGTAGGTGTTACCTTTTCCATGGTGCACAAAGTCTTCCTCAACAGCTTCCCTCACACTATCCTATGAAACTTAGGGCAGAGGGATGCCAACTCCCAAGAGCAGGTGTCACTCATCAGTTGATATCCTAACATGGAACAAGTCCCAGACATGTGGTGCCACTATCCTGCGACTGGTACCACTCCGCCCTGCGATTGGTACCACTATCTTACAACAAGTACCACTATTCAGACAGAGGAGGTTGTAAGACCCTTGTCCTGGAGGGCACGGTGAACAATCCCACATTCCTGTGAGGGGGAATGGTCTGGGAGAAGATGGTGGTGTGCCTTAAAGGTGTAGGCACACACCTATCTAGCACTAGGCCTTTTGGGAGCTCAAGTGGCTTTGGGGGGGATTGGAACCTTAAAGTTAAGCGAGTTGAGGCTGGTACAATTCCATGATGGCTGACCCCCTGGGTAGTTGCACCGTGAGCTCTCGAAAACAAAACCGTGAGGGCAAGGGAAAGGAGGCCCAAAGCGGGCAATATTATGCTAGATGATTCGGGTCCTGATCGAGGAGGGTCGGGTCCTGACAATTTGGTATCAGAGCTAGACCCCGACCGGAAAGTGTACTAGCGAGGACGCTGGGCCCTAAAGGGGGTGGATTGTAAGACCGATGTCCTGAAGGGAACGGTGAACAATCCCACATTCCTGTGAGGGGGAATGGTTTGGGAGAGGATGGTGGTGTGCCTTAAAGGTGTAGGAACACACCTATCTAGCACTAGGCTTTTTGGAAGCTCAAGTGGCTTTAGGGGGGATTGGAACCCCAAAGTTAAGCGAGTTGAGGCTGGTGCAATTCCATGATGGGTGACCCCCTAGGAAGTTGCACCGTGAGCTCTCAAAAACAAAACCGTGAGAGCAAGGGCAAGGAGGCCCAATGCGGACAATATCATGCTAGATGAGTCGGGTCCTGACCGAGGAGGGTCGGGTCCTGACAGAGGTAGCACTCCATTTTCCTCCTCTATAAATACTCCCCCACTTCCACCATATAGGGTTAACTTCAAGTAAGCATACAAACTATTCCAAACTGCTCTCTCCCTCTCTCTCTACACACATATTCTCTATCTTCTCTCTAAACACATACTTACTTAGGCATCAGAGATCAAGTGGCCGGATCCACACTGGCTACCAAGCTTGATACCCCTTCCTTTCTCTTTATCCTCTTATGTACTTCTATACGAGGTGAAAAATGATCCACTCACATCGAAGGACTCGGGGGCTTATGCTCTAAGAAACCTTCCATCGTCGGGAGAGGAATCTGACCACCTCGTTCAAGAAACTTAGGAGATGTCCCATCTCCTGTGGGACCCTGGAGTTGTCAAGTCTAACCCGACCATCAACAGGAGTAATGGATAGTTACTCCAACCCTCCTTCTTTTTTATGTTTCTTAAAGATCAACAAAAATTTAAATAAACAAAATTAGTATTTACACGGGTGTATGAGTCTAGTCATTATAAAGCCCAAAGAGTGAATAGGTTTCACCAAATTTTTTTTTTTTTACCAAAAATATTCTTTAAATTATTTAATAGTTAATGATACATTACTAAAATCAGATATTAATTTCTAAATTAAAAATAATAATCTCTATTATTATAAAGTCAAGTGTGAATAGACTTCATCAATTTTTTGGACAAAATTATTCTGTTTTCAAAAAATAAATAATTTAATTTCATAGGGACAAAGTAGTAAAATTAAAAATGAAACATTTTAGTGGGATAATGGGTACTTATTAAATATTAAATATTTTAGTGGTGTAATGGATAATGGGTAATTACTCCAACCCTTATTCTTTTCTATTTTTTATTATTTTCAAATCTATTTATTTCTTAAAAATCAGAAAAAATAAATTGTATATAAAAATAATTAATTTACATACACACGTACGCCATTGCAAGGTCAGATATAAACTAAAGTTAATTTCTAAAATTCACTATTTATTAAAAGTAATTTGAGTATCTTTTCTTTATTTTCTTTTTCTGTTTCTTTTTCTTTAGTGTGAATGATCGAATTTTAGTATTGCCGTTTTATTAGTTAGATAATAAAAAGTATTTTTTGATGAATAAAATAATCCTTTATTGCTATATTTTGAACTTCAATATGCTTAAATATAGCTATCTGATAACTTTGTGTTTGACTCTAATTAATAGATGAAGTTAATTTTAGAATATGCAACATTTGGCGTTTAAGCTTGGTTTCCTTGTTGAAGTCTATTTTCTGTCCTTTGATGCTATGGCAAAGGCACACATCAGAGATTCGTACATGTGACTGCCCCATCTCCCTGCATTGCATCTAGATTAGTCTTACGTGGAAATCAAACCTACAAGAAGAAGACTTGAATGTACGTACCCACCGCGCACTATTACATATAATTGACACATTTTGACTCAAATAATTTACGTAGATTTTGTAATTAAAATGTATTGATCCATATTTCAATACGTAGTTTAAATAACTATGAAATAGTGCACTTAAAAAGTACAAATCGTGAGAACTAAAAATAACATTATAAGGTAAAGTAAGAGTAAAAAATACGTAATAAAAATAACACTAATAATGTAAAAGTAAAAAGATACGTAAGAATGACAACGAAAATAACACAAATGTGTCTTAACCCATACAAGAAGAAGTGATACCATTATAAGAGTTATTTGAATATATCCTCTTAATGAATCATTTTAAACTCTCTAAATCTCGATCAGTAAAAAAACAAAAACTACTTTTATAAAGTGTTTTACAATAAAAACCAGAAATTTATTCACGGTTGAGCTTAACAAAATCCTAAAAGAGATCAGAATATATGAGGGGGATGTGGACAGAGCATATGCATACTGCATAGGAAAGAAATGGTAGCGAAGTTTGACATGCCTATGATAATAGGAGTGCTGACATAGACAAGACTTTGAGATTGGTACCGACCTCAAAGTCTAATATTACACCATCATCGCATGCTCCATCATATATTATATGGTCTTTTATCTTATTTTTTGGTATTAATATATGATAGTTCTGCAAGTCTGTTAGGACTTTGAAGAGAGAATATGTGTTTGGGAGGAAACTAGCATGTGCCCGCGTGATCTGGTGACGAGGATCTCATCACGCATCACTCATCAAATAAGACACGAATATATAACTTAGCAATGAATTAAGGAGACATGCATGCATATTATAGACACATATAATATGCTTAATTTCTTTAATTAACGAGAGGAATTTCTTTTAAAAGTGAAATCTCATTAAATTCACATTTATTAATAATAAATAAAAATTCAAAAAATTAACGCAGTTACATTTCTTGGTATATCGAATGGTGAATTTTTGGCATGAATGATGAGCTGGAAAATGATTTTGATGTGGACGGTTGAATAATTGAATGGAATGCATGCACATGAAATGAAGTGGTACGTCACAAGTCACAAAATGGCACATGCATAATCAATAATATTGTTCGATAAAGCTGCAGCTTAATTGGGTCCATAGGGGGTGAAGAAGGAGAAGCTCTTACATATATATATATATATATATATATATATATATATATATATATAAGGTGTATACACTCTCCATCTTACACTGTGATGAAGTCGATCGAATGAGATATGAGTCGTATAAAATATAAGGGAATCTATCTATTGTAAGGGAGGTACATTATTTACCTAATATATTTTTCAGAGTGCACTCCAAATTTTCTATGTAAAGAATGGATTTATTTCTAAATTTGAAAGAGAAATACATGTGGATTTCGTTGTTTGTATTTGAGCTCCCTACATGTGCACAAAATCTTACCCAAATATTTGAGATTCAAAAAATAACAATGAAAAGGAAAAACAAAATGGTATATATGTTTGGATACAATAACATGCATGTGGGCATGCCTTTTTGAATCTGCCTGCCTATGAAGGTGTCTTTTGTTTTTAAAAAAACTATTGTGGAATATTATAATTAGAGATAATTACTCTAGAGTGGCTCTTTGCAGTTTCGTATTTATTTATTTGGGTTTAAATTCTTGAATTTAGGAAGCGCCCAAAATTTAATAATTAAATTCAAGACCAATAGGGATTAACCTAATCTTTTAACACCAGATAATAATAAAAAAAAAATCAAATTTTGAAGTTTGAAGGTAATTTTAAATAATTCTTATTCTTAATTGTCGCGTTTGAAGTTGGATTGTCCTTATAATATTCCTTAAAATTAAAAATTAAAAAAATTAAAAAAATTATATATATATTCGATGGTAATTATCAGAAAGATTATGTGCGTCTTTAATTAAAAATCAACAATAATAAAGTAGACAGCAAGCATGTGAGGATGGGAGATCTGATCTTGTTCTTTCCTTCCTATACATTAAATTCAACGACACCAAAGTAAACGTGAAAGACCAAACTTTGCATATATGACAGACACATGCACTCCCATAAGTTGAAAATCTCTTTCAAGGACCACCATTTCTATGTATACCGGCCGGTGTTGTTTCAATTCATTTTCAATTAGGCTTATATATATATATTATATATATGGAAAAATAAATTAAACAAGCCTCTTATTTTTTGAAAGAATTATTAGAATGGACTACATTATCTTCTTTATGATAAAGTATTACGATGGGACTACATACATATGAATAACGTATTTAAATTCTTGATTTTTTTTTTGTATAAAAGATGAAGGAAAATAATTAAAAATTATAAAAATATACAATTTATTTTTATGTGTGTGAATATAAGGTAAATGAATATATTTTAAATTTTCACTCAAGGCCGTTAAATTTCTTGGATTGACCTTTGTTTTTTTAAGGGATTAGTTAGTGGTAAATCACATATGTCAACCATTTCGGGGGATACACCAACAAATGATCGAATTTAGGACGTGCTGGGGTTTTTTGTACCAACCTAGAAACACCCTAATCACTGGACTAACTTGTTGTAATTTTAGACGGACCTTTATTTAAGTTAATATAGAATTTATAAATTCACTTTATTTCCTTAAAACATGAAAATAAGAAATAATAGTTGAAAACTATAGATAAATTAAATTAAATTCTATATGAGAACAAAAAATTTGGGTTTTCATTGATTATTAGCTCCCCATTTATGGTGGCTAGGGGGCAATTTGGGAGGAGAGTGACACGAAAAAGAAATTACAAAATCAAGATATATGGGAGCCGTAGAATTTACTCCATCTCATCTCCTGAGATATTTTTTTATAATATCTTTTTTTCCTAAGAGCACGTCTAGTGCATGTCTCCTTGTCCGGGCAAGGTTTCAAATAGCCCTTAGCCTGGGCATTGCTAGGCAAGCCTTGGCAAGGAGAGCTTAAAAGCATGCCCAGGGGCTATTTTGGTCTCTCTCTTAGCCTGAGTTAGGCTTTTGGCTCACAATTAATATTCACATGCAGCCAATAAATGGATGACATGTGTTCTTTTTTTAAAGTGTAATTATTTGGCTTATTTTGTACATGTATTTATTTATTTAAGATCATAAAAAAAAAAGATTTTATATTTTTTAAAGGATAATGAGCATCATTTAAAAAATAATGATCATCCAATGAATATTTTTATATTATTTTATTTTTTTATATAAAATAAAATTTGTATAAGATTTCTACATTATTATTATATTTTATATAAAAATTAAAATTTCTACATTTTTATTGAGAAAATAATTACAAAAAATTTGAATTCTTGTCTCTCCCCAGAGAAACATTAAATCTTGCATTGAACAAGATGTCATTAATAATATCATTTGAGGGGCTAAATCTTGTCTTTAGTCCCTTACCTCTTGCCTTTAACCCCTTTACTATTAGATGTACTCTAAGGCGCCATATATAACATTAAGGGACGCCAATTTTCTTTCTAAACATTAATTTTACCCAATGTACCCATGAACTACTATTAATAATACCAACCTTTCCTTTAGGGGGTCTCATTTCATCGGATTTTTTTGCTAAATTTGTCATATCTAAAACAATCATATGTATTGAATATTAATAAAGAAAAAAAAAATTCTTCATAACATATCACTCGTGATAAATAATTGACATGTTTCTTTTTTACTAAAATTGAATGAAATGTGAGTAAATATGATAATAGCGATAAATTAGTTAAGAATAATAGTTTAAACGAAAATTTTCTGATTAGAAGCTTAATTACGGGGGAAATTGAGAAGTGGAAACGAGAGTTCAAGGGGCAATTTGAAAAATTCAGGAGTGGAAAATAGTGGAGGAATAATATGGTGAAAAAGACGAAGAACAAATATATAAGAAAAAATACACAAAACGAACAACTAAAAACCAGTAGAAAGTATTGGATGCCTTTAATTTCCCAGGTGTTGTCTCTGGTGTCTGTTAATTTTTGGGCAACACTTGAGCTCGCACCCTTCAAATTAATTATTTTCTGTGTTTTTGATTTTTTGACAAGATTTTAATAAGACTATTATTTGACAGTATCTATATATAATCCCTATACTCGTGTTATTTTCTTCAATATTTTTAAATGAATTTCTCTTTCTAAACAAGTACGTGCACATGGCCTGAATTAGACCGAACTTCACATGACCTAATTAAGTCGTTAATTTGATATATATTTCTAAGTCAAATTATAATATTATTGCATATATAATATATGTTTTTAAATTTGATATTCTTAAGTCGAATTATAATATGATTGCATAACCACAGTGCCGGGCCCAGGGGTCTTGGGCCCCACTAAATTTTACATTTTTTAATATAATATATGTATAAATATATTTTAATATATTTTAATTAATTAAAATTTTATTATTAAGTAAGAATTATTATATAATTAAAGTTAATTATATGATTTGGAATTCGCACTCAATTTGAAAATACAATTTTAAGCTTTTTAATGTATATATCCATAAAAATCATAGTGATATTTTGTTTTTTTTATTATAGGAGAGATGAATTTTTTTGGAAATTATCCATACAATATTTCATCGGGATTTAAATTGAGACCAATTGTCTACTTGAACCAACTAAACTAAACTCACTTGATAGTGATACTTTGATATAAAAATACATAGTTCGTATTATAGTTAAAACTTCAATCATTTTTTATTTTGGTCATACAATAATTTCAAATTGAGAATCTGTCGAATGTCGAAGATAATTGTACATGGTTGTAGTAATTAGTAGCAAGATATGAATTTTTTTGTAGTTTGGTTAATTTAACATATATTATGGTGAATTGAATAATATTAATTTTTTAAAATATGTAAAGAATATCCCCACTCATATAAATTTCTAAAGTCGCACTATACAACAAACTAACAAAAATTATTATCACAAACCAACAAACATCTTTTTACATTCTCCTCTTGTACCCATCTCCGTTAGTTATTTAATTTTATCAAGAAAAAAAAACAAAGCTAGCTTTTTTGGAAATGGTTACATTTTGTTTTCTATTAATATATTAGAGAGTTTGAAATAAAATAAGAGGCATAATTATTATCCGAGAAATGAAAAAAAAAATTAAAACCTAACAAATTATATATAACTAGTTAAACTTCTTTCTAATTTTAAATGCTGATATAATTATTCATCTATAAATCTGACTATATATATATATATATATATTTTGTGAATTCTTTTTTTAACGTCAGGTTGAAAAATTAATTAGAAACTTTAGGGCCAGTTTGGAATCTTGCGTTTTGCAAAATATTTGTTAAAATATTATTTTGTAAAACGAAAATAACAAAAAAGATCTTAAATTTTTAATATTTGAAAATACCTTTGGTAGTTCACTCTAAACAAAATTTGTAAGAATAAAAATGAAAAAAAGATAGTTGGTACAAATATATAAAAAATTTAAAAAGTAAATACACATTAGATAATGATTTATAAACGTAAATTTTGCGATTATTACAATAAGAATAGTAATATGAGAGATAATGGTGGTGTGATAGGATGGAGGCAGAGATGGAGGTTGTGATGGGGGGAGTGGAGGCGGAGATGGTGGTGTGGTAGTGGCGCCAATGGGGTGGTCGTGGGGGTGGCAGCAATGGTGGTCATGGTGGAAATGGCGATGATGATGGTGGCGATAATAGAGTGGTGGTGGAAGTGGTTGCGGTGTTGGTGATGCTGGAGGGGGCAAAGGATGGCGGTGGTAGTAGTAGTAGTGCTCGTGGCAGTGGCGGAAATTGCTATGGTTATGGTGGTAGTTGTGATGGTGGTGGTTATGCAGTGGTTGTAATGGTGGTTGAGGTAATAGTGGTAGTGGTGTAGTGGTAAAGGTAGTGGTTGAGGTAATGATGGTGATGGTGGTGGTGGTAGGGTAGAGACGCTGTGTAACGACCCGTCCCGGAAATTAGGATTAAGATAGTGTTTAAGATGGGATTAGTGAGCTTAATCGGCGGTTAGTTGGTTATGATAGGTCCGTGAGCGTAGCATGACGATTTTGCCTCTAGGTTGGGTAAAATGTTGACTTTTAGTTCGGGCGGTCAAATGGACTTTGACCGATGACCGTGACGTAGTTCAGGACGTCACGAATCCGTAGACAGGTGGCACACTCGATTCCGACATCAGAGGAGGAAGTTATGATGTTCGGAAGGTTGAAGGCATTACCGTAATTTAGTTAAACTAGGGGGAAAAGTTGACTTTTCGTGTAACGAGGTTTTAACACATTGACCTAGGACCGTTAGGTAGATCTCGTCGTCCTGAGTTCGATGACAGGCGGCACGTATTCATCGGACATTTGACGGGCAAGTTACCGGTCTAGAAAGATAGTGGCATAATCGTAATTTAAGTCACAAGTGAGAGGCATTTTGGTCTTTCTGTGTCTTGGGATTTGGGCTAATCTGATAAGGCCAGGTGTACAGTGGAGATTGAGATATTTGTGAGGGAAATGAGGGGATGGTGACATGTGGCAAGTGTGTAGTGGGTTCTAGGGAGTGCACTGGTGTGTTCAAAATCGTGCAGGTGTGTGTGCCAGTGTGTGTTCGAACAAGAGAGAACAGAGTGAGGCAGAAGAGTGAAATCGAGCGATGGCCGGGAAGGTGTGAGTTCTGTGAGTGTGTGAATGTGATCAGAGGGAGATGGAGAGTGCAGGGTGGTGTTGAGACGGTTGGGAGGTGAAGTGTTCGTGTGTGTGCGAGAGTTGAGGTCTAAGGAAAAACCAGAAAACAGAGAGGAGTTTGGGTAGTGTTGCGGCCGTGTAATTGATCAATTGAGGCGACAGGTAGTGCACAGGGGACGGAGGAGGACCGGAGGAGTTATGTAACAACCCGTACGTTCGGGAAGGGTATAAATGTAATTTTTGTAAATATTTGTATGGAATGACGATTTTGCCCTTGTGAATAGTGCTTCAAAAGTTGACTTTTTGATTTACCAGTTGGATGAGTGTTAACCCTTGACCGTGACGTAGTTTAGGACGTCACGAGTCCGTAGACAGGTGGCAGGTTTGATTCGGACAATCAGAGAAAAAGTTATGATGTTCGGAAGATTAAGGGCGTTACCGTAAATTTGACTAAATGAGGGAAAATGTTGACTTTTTGAAGGACTTGTGATTTTCACGTAGACCGAGGACCGTTAGATAGGTCTCGACGTCCTGAGTACAACGACAGGCGGCACGCTGTCATTGGACGTCGGACGGAATAGTTATGGGTCTAAGAAGTTTGAGGGCAAAATGGTAATTATTAAAACGGGGGGCAAATTGGTCTTTTTCCTCAGCCCAATCAGATAAGGGCAAGTGGCAGAAGTGGGCTGGGATATTTATTTTGAGCCAATGGATGATGGACACGTGGGGGACATTGGATGGTTCTAGGGAATTCTAAAATGTGCACGGGCACACTTAGCACGTTTTCAAACCGTGCACCCGTTTGAACACAGAGAAACAGAGAGGAAAAATTGGAGAGCTTGTTATCGATTCAGGGTGTAAGTGAGTGAAGAGTAAATTGTGAGAGTGACAGAGAGACGAGGCTGAGCTTGTGATCGTGTTTTGGTGGAGGAATCGTGCCCGGAAACAAACATGACGGTGGACGGCTGGATTTTGGAGAAAACAGAGAGAGACGGTGGACTGTGGCGGTGGTTGTGCCGTGTGGTGGCTCAAACCAAGACAGTAGGAGGCTCAGGTGGTTGCAAGGAACCCAACGGGCACCGTGGTGCGCGGCGGTGCACACGGCGGAGACTGAATCGAAGGGTAAGCTTCACTCCTCTGTTTTTCCCTTGAATTTCAATTCGAAAGTCGAGGACCTAGGGCTAGAGTCGAGGGATTTGGTGGTTATGGTGAGACTCCTGGAGGTCTCAAGAGTCGTTTGGTTGTGGTGCCGTGCCGGGGGAGGACCTGGGCGGCCGGCGGCCAAAACAGGGGCCACGGGCTCAGTTTTTTCGAGGGAGAGTCGTGAGGTTTTGGGCCGTGAATCTCAAGTGTAAGGGAATGGGAAGGTTGCTAGGGATTGGACGGTGCTAATGGAGAAGAAAGGAGGAAGAACGGTGGAGGAATTGCAGAGAACCGGTCACGCCGGTTCAACTGTGTTGAACCGGGTGACTCGAGGAAGAAGGAGCACTGTAGCAGGCGCGTGAGGCCCACGCGCAGCCACTTTGGGCGGCGCATGGAGACGCGTGGGGAGGATTCCAGCCAAGCTTCCAACATGGTTTTGGTTCTAAATGTCCTAAAGAATCCATTGGTATGATTTTCGGGTTAATAGGACGATGTTAGGAGATTGTTCGGGAATCCGGACGGTTTAGGGTCTAGGATTAAAATATTAATAAATTCCCAAAAAATTGGGGAAATTAGGGTTGGTATCCTTGATGTATTTGTGACCCTATTTGGTGCATATTGACAGGACGGGAGACGCCTGAGATGGTCGAGGAGCGCACGGAGCGCAATTGACTCGCTCTGATTTGTGAGTGGACTTTTTCTTTCTTTCGAGCATGCCTAACTGTTTTTATTGATGTTTTATGTTATTAAATGTGTTTTTTATGCTTCTTAATGATGCTTATATATGGTTGATGTGTTTTCACGTTTTTCGAGACATTTTCGGGAGTTGCACGTTTTTCGAGAAAAAGCTGGTTTTTGGATTTTGATACCATATTTGGAGATTTCAAGCTATAACTGTTTTCTGATGATGATAAATGGATTGTGAAACATAATTTGTGAGTAAATGTGGGTTTTGGATTAAAAAGTAGATTTCCGGATTTGGGTTCGGAATGACGGTTTTGAACGCCGGATGGGCTTCGAACCGGGGATTTCGAATTCGAGTTTGGCTATGGATCTAGAAATGGTATTTACATGATTTTGGATTGGATTTGCTGGATCTGGATATTCGGTTTAAAGACCCGGATTCTGATTAACGGGGGACGGGCCCGGATTGAGTTTAAAGACTCGGGAGTTTAAAGACTCGAACATTTATGATATTACCCCCGTAGGCCTATTGAGTTTAAAGCCTCGGGAGTTTAAAGACTCAGATAGTATTGAGGCCTGATTGAGTTTAAAGACTCGGATAGGTCCAGTAGGTTTGATCGAAAAATGATGATTTGCTCTTCACGATTTATGATGCAGTTTATAGTGTTTCTGTTTCTTATGATGTTCTATGTTATGATTTTCTGATACGTAATTAGGCATGCATGTTTTCAAAACGGAGGGAACAAATGTTATTATTGTTTTTCCTTAACTTTGATGTGATAATAAACTGTTTTTGAAACTCTTATTTATTTCTAGTCCACTCACACCTTTGGTTTTAAATTTTCCCTCCAGGTCGTGGTGTTAGCGCTGGGGTGAACGTTGAGGCAGGAATCGAGGCATAGAGCTTACGACGTTCTTCCGTTACGAGACTAGCATAGTAGGATTTTGTGCCCATTTTGTAGAACCATGCTCTGACATACAGTTGTATATATTTACTCATTCGTCTGATAGTTATGCTTATTGTGGTGTTGAGGTTATTTTGGTACTTTAGGTGTGATTGTCAGACGGGAGCAGGGTTCGTCCCGGGTATCGAGGTGATATTTGGGACGGGTCCTGACAATTGGTATCAGAGCATAGGTTTGTCGGTTTGTGTTGGTATGATGTCGTATCTAGGTTGTTTTACTAACTCTATGCCTCTTTCAGCGTACGTTCGACTATGCCTCCGAGACGTGATATGCCCGAACATAGTACATCAGCTGGGCACCGTGCCCGAAATCTGAGGTGATATGCCCGAGACAAAACCAAATGGGCCTCATACCCGAGATTATGCTTTTATAAATCCAAAGCCATTTCATTAAAACTAATAAAGAAATACCGACCCGTATAAGCACCGTATAAGGCCGAAACCTCGAAATACGTGCTTATACGTAACCACACACAAATGCACCCATGGCATCATCAAACAAGTAATAAAACATATAATAAACATTTATGCATGCACCAATTTAGAAAACAAGGTCCACTCACAGACCGTCCGAGCTGCCGCCTCAATTTGCGTGCCATACGGCTCCCCGAGCCGATCCCCATCACCGGGACTCCCAAACCTATCCAAATCATAATAGAAGGTTACTAACTACTTAATTAACCTCCTACCAAAGCCCCGTAATTTTCCCGATTTTCTAACTATTTTTAAAACCGAATCTAAACCTTCCGATGCCCCGAAACATATCGAGACGGTGTCCGATCGACACGAAACCAGTCCCAAAATGTTCGTTACATCGCATAGAAGATTTCACATGTTGAACACATCCCCAAATTATCCCCCACGCGACCACACGCGCCGCCTGAAGTGGCTGCGCGTGGCCTTCACGCGCCAGCTACAGTACCTGCTGACGTCATCGCTGACGTCAGCATGACGTCATTTGACAGCTGTCAGGTCTGACATGTCAGACTCTGACAGGTGCCACGTGTCACGCTCCCATTGGTCCATGTCACTGTGCTGTTAGTGCCACGTGGCAGTCTGACATGTGCCATGTGTCATCACGGCACTGGTCCACGTCTGTGCCACGCGTCAGACCCTGATTGGGCCACGTCACTAACATGTCAGTGCTGACTGTGCACTGACATGTGACACGTGTCGCACTCCTATTGGCCCATTTTTTGACATGTCAGCTGACATTGTCAGATCTGACAATGTTGACGTCATCCCTGACATGATGATGTCACCTGTCATCCCCTACATCGGTCAGATCGGTCCGAATCGGTCCGGTCCTGTTTTTCCTGCAACTTGGACTGGCGTAACCAGTCCAGGTCTCCTTCTCCCTCATTTTTGGTCCGTTTGCTTCCATTCCAATTCCTAAATTCCTATTTCTTCATTTCCTATCTAGCCCAATTAACAAAACTACCTAAAATCTTCGAAATCCGACCGGTTCAATTTTGAACCTTACGGTTCAATTTTCCCGAAACCTCCCAGGGCTTCCCCGACATCCAACCACCACCAAAACCTCTCTAAAAACTCCCTAGCAACCTATTTAACTCAAACCAATCGTCCAAATCGACCCATAACAACTAGAAATTGAAAATGGATTAAACGGGCAAAACCGATTACCTCATTCGGGTTTTCTCCTCCGCCGCCCACGGTGGCTCTGCCTGGCCGGCCACCACGTCCAGCCGGTCCTCTCCATCTCTCGGCCCTCTCAGTTATGCTCACAGGTCAAGGGTTTGGATTTTTGGGTGAGAAAATGGGATCAGGTTTGTGTTTGGGAACAAAGAAAATGGACGATGCACGGGGATGGGTTTTGGTGCATGAATGGGTGAGGTTGGCCAGTGGATGGGTGACAAGTGTCACTCATCCATTGGTTGCTGAAAAGTAACTGGGCCCACAAAAGACAAAACTTACTTTTTGTCTCGTAAAACGTGTCGTCGGGAATAGTATCCCGAAACTTTCGTGAACCGTAACTTCGCCGTCGAACGTCCAAATTCGACGTGCCGCCTGTCTACGGATTCGTATCGTCCTTGTATACGTAACGGTCTTTGGCCCTCGGCCATCGGACCTCCCGGTCAAAAAGTCTGCATTTGACCCCTTTTATCCAAAATTACCAAAATGCCCCTAAACTTCCGAACGTCATAACCTCCTCCTCGAACGTCGGAATTGAACGTGCCACCTGTCTATGAACTCGTGACGTCACGAACTACGTCACGGTCATTGGTCAAAGTCCATTTGACCGCCCGATTGAAAAGTCAACGTTTTGCCACCACCAGGGGCAAAACGGTCATTTCGCATCGTTCGTCCGATTTCGCCCAACTAATCACGGATTAGCCTCACTAATCGTGATTCGTCACTAATCTAATCCTGGAATTCGGGACGGGTCGTTACAAGCAAGCTGTTGCGTAAGGGGTGTCAGGGTTACATAGCCCATGTGGTGGATACACGTGCTACGCCCGTGAGGGCGGAGGATATACCAGTGGTGCGGGAGTTTCCCGATACGCAACTAAACTAAACTCACTCTAAACCACTAAATACACAGTCAAACGCAGGAGAAACTATATAAAACATTCTGAAGTCAGAATTTACAGAGCATAGTACTACAAACCAAGGAAATAAAACTGATAACCAGTACACGCACATGGAAAACTTAAAACACTCCGGGGTCGCTCTTGTGACTTCTATGCCTCCGACGCTGCCTCGACGTCACAACCCTGCACTAGCTCCACGACCTGGAGGGCAATTTAAAACAGAAGGTGTGAGTGGACCATAAATAAGAAAAGAATTTCCGAAAACCATTTCATACCAAAACCAGGGTTTTAGCCCTCCGTTTTAAAATACATTGATAACCCAGTTATCAAAACAGTTATAAATCACGTAAAGATCATCATAAAAACATTTACTGAATAATTATAAAAACAGTTATAGAACTCATATCATAAGCATCATAAAACTGTATCATAAAACATAAATACCAAGCCATCATCATCCGATCAAACCTACTGGACCTATCCGAGTCTTTAAACTCCCGAGTCTTTAAACTCAATCCAGGCCTCAATAATATCCGAGTCTTTAAACTCCCGAGTCTTTAAACTCAATAGGCCTACGGGGGAAATATCAATATATCTGAGTCTTTAAACTCCCGAGTCTTTAAACTCAATTCGGGCCCGTCCCCCGTCAAATATAATCCGGGTCTTTAAACCCAATAACCAGATCCAGCAAATCCAATCAAAACCATTTGAAAACCATTTCTGAATCCATATCCAAACCCGAATTCGAAATCACCGGTCTGAAGCCCTTCCGGCATACAGAATCGTCATTCCGAACCCAAATCTGGAAATCCACTTTTCCGACTTTAAAACCAAAGCTCGCTTTCCGAAATCCGATTTTAAAACTGAAAACCTTGATCCTCAAAATCATGTTCCAAAATCCCTTTAGAATCATTAGAAATCATTTATCATTTGAAATCCCGAAACTATAACATCAAAATCAGGAATCAACCGTTTATCGTAAAACGTGCCAAATACGTTATTTCTCGAAAAACGTGCAATTATGTAAAACCAACATACCATATTCAATAATCATGAAATCACATATAAAACCATAAAATAAGTAATTAAAAGAAGTTATGCATGCTCAAGTTAAGAAAAAGGGTCCACTCACAGTCACCGGCACGTTACTCGCGCCCCGTACGTCCCGTAAGTTCCACAGCTTCCTCGGGAAATCCCGATCCGGTCAACAATCACCCAAGAACGTTACTAACACGTCTACTAAGGTCCACCTAATTTTCCCCAAAAATCCCGGGATCCTAAACGTAACAAATCGGAACCCTAAACCTTCACCTTCGTGGAACTAACCTCAAACGACGTCTGATTAACCCGAAACCTATTCCAAACGATTCGTCACAACACCTAAACCAAAAACCATGTTGACCGTTTTCCCAAATACCGCCGTACGCGCCCCCACGCGCCGCCCAAAGTGGCTGCGCGTGGGCCTCACGCGCCTGCACACAGAACACTGTTCACTTTCGTCTACCTCGCGTGAACTGGTCTGAACCGGCGTTCCCGGATCACCGCCGTCCCGTCTCCGTTTTCCTCCCTTTCTTCACCAGCTTCTTCATCCAGTCCTAAGAAACCTACCCCTCTCACTCAAATACCACGACACAGCCCCTAAGTCGTCGACTCAAACTCGAAACCAAAAACCCGAATAACCTTTGTTTCCTATTCTGGCCACCCAAGTCTTCCCCCATCACGGTGGCGACACTATACGCTTCCTAGGACCTCCCTGAGCCTCACACAACTCACAAAAACCGTCGACTCAACCCCAGACTTCACAACTTTTGGTTTGACATTCGCGGCCAAAACAGAGTAAATCACGAGGAGAAGAAATTACTTGTCGTCGACCGCCGCCACGCTCACCGCCGCACTCCTTGGAGGTCACAGAGTTATCCCCAGCTTCCTTTCGAGTTCAATTGAACCGTACACGACCACACCACCACCACGAGCTCTCACCTCTTCTATGTTTTTCCTGGTTTTCCCGTGAACTCCCACTTCACACACACACAACCACTGCACCTCCCAACCTTCTCCCTAGCTCTCTTTCATCCTCTGGTCACTCCTCACTCACCAGAACACACAAACACTCACGATCACCTCTCAATTTTCTCTCAAGCTTCCTCTCTGTTCTCTCTTCTTCGAACACACACACGGGCACTCACACCTGCACGATTTGAAACACCTGTGCACTCACTAGAACCCTCTAGCCAAGCCCCACGTGTCACCATCCCCTCAAGCCTCACACAAAAATCTCCTCTCTACCCTGGACACTTGTCCAAATCCGGCCGCAATAAGCCCAAAGTACAAAAGACCAAACTGCCCTTCTTTTAAACCAAAATTACGATAATGTCACTACCTTTCTAGACCCGTAACTCACGCATCCTAACTCCGATGAACACGTGCAGCCTGTCGTTGAACTCGGGATGACGAGATCTACCTAACTATCCTAGGTCAACGTGTCAAAACCCGGTCGTACGAAAAGTCAACTTTTTCCTCTAATTTTAGCCAAATTACGAAAGTGCCCTCAACCTTCCGAACATCATAACTTCCTCCTCGGATGTAGGAATCGGGCGTGCCACCTGTCTACGGATTCATGACGTCCCGAACTACGTCACGGTCATCGGTCAAAGTCTATTTGACCGCCCGAACTCAAAGTATGTATTTTTCCCAACCTAGGGGCAAAATCGTCATTCTACGCTAACGGACCTATCAGAACCAACTAACCACCAACTAAGCTCACTAATCCCATCTTAAACACGATCTTAATCCTAATTCCCGGGACGGGTCATTACAGTGATCGTGTGCAGGCGCATGAGGCCCACGCGCAGCCACTTTGGGCGGCGCGTGGGGGCGCGTGCGGCGGTTTCCGGTGAAGAGTCCAACTGAGTTTTTGGTCTAGAAGCTATAACGAGTCTATTGGAATAAGTTTCGGGTTAATGGGACGTCGATTCCAAGTAGTTCTGCGAGGTTGGAGGTTTAGGGTTCCGGTTCGTTAAGATTAGGACCCGGGGAATGTTAGGGCAAATTAGGAGAGTCTTAGTAGACGTGTTAGTGACGTACTTTGGTGACTTGTGACAGGATCGGGACTTCCCGAGGAAGCTGAGGAACGTACGGGGCGCGAGTGACGTGCCGGTGACTGTGAGTGGACCCCTTCTCTAAACTCGAGCATGCATAACTGCTTTTAATTACTTGTTTTATGGTTTTACATGTGATTTCATGATTGATGAATATGCTATGTTGGTTTTACATAACGAGGAAGTACGGTTTTCAGCATGTTTTACGAGAAAAATTTGGATTCTGATTTCGATGCCATGCTTTTGGGGTTTTCAAATACTAAGGGTTTTCAATGATTATAAATGGATTTTGAGACGTGATTTGATGATCAAGGCTTTCGGTTTTGAAATCGGATTTCAAAAAGCGGAATTTGGTTTTAAAGTTGAAAAGTGAAATTCCGGATTTGGGTTCGGAATAACGGTTTTGGATGCCGGAAGGGCATCAGACCAGTGATTTCGGATTCGGGTTTGGATACGGATTTAGAAATTTTTTTCAAATGGTTTTGGATTGGATTTGCTGGATCTGGTTATTGGGTTTAAAGACCCAGATATTGTGATTGACGGGGGACGGGCCCGGATTGGGTTTAAAGACCCGGATTGAGTTTAAAGACACGGATATATTGATATTTCCCCCGTAGGCCTGTTGAGTTTAAAGAATCGGGAGTTTAAAGACTCAGATATTATTGAGGCCTGGATTGAGTTTAAAGACTCGGGAGTTTAAAGACTCGGATAGGTCCAGCACGTTTGATCGGATAATGATTGTTTGAGACTTATGTTTTATGATATGGTTTTATGATGTTTATGACATGATTTCTGTAACTGCTTTCAATTCTGTTTTTATGACGATCTTAATGTGATTTATAACTGATTTCAATAAATGGGTTATGCATGTGTGATTTCAAAACGGAGGGCCAAAACCCTGGTTTTCTTATGAAATGGTTTTTGGAAACTCTTCTTTTATTTATGGTCCACTCACACCTTCTGTTTTAAATTGCCCTCCAGGTCGTGGAGCTAGCGCAGGGGTTGAAGTTGAGGCAGCGTCGGAGGCATAAAATACTCGAGAGTGACCCCGGAGTGCTTTATATTTCCGTTGTGCGTGTACCTTGTTTTATTGGTTTTCTTTCCTTTGTGTTTTGGTACTATGCTCTGTAAAACTTTGATTTCGGGATGTTTAAATTTTCTCCTGCGTCTGGCATGTAGTTTGGTGGTTTTTCGTGAGGTTACTTTGGTTTTGTGTCGGGGTGTCAGACGAGAGCAGGATTTACCTCGGTTTCCGGGGTGGAACTGAGGTGGGTCTTGACACACTGGTGGAAGTGGTGGTAGTTGTTAGGACCGGTCCCAAATCCCCCGGGATTAACGTGGGACCCACCTGATCCCGTCTGACACGAAGTGTCAGACCAGGGAAAATTCCATCTCTAGCCCTCGCTGGGGCTATTAGAGTGCGTGGGGATCGTATAAGGAGGGGAGTGATGTCTCGTCTCTGCTACAGCCCGCATCCGCGATCAACCTGAAGGGCATTAAAACATCAAAAGTCGTGAGTGGACAAAAATAATAATTTAATAAAAAATATTTTCATACGAAGACATTTATGCCCTTCATAAATACATATGCATGCATTCAAAATCATTTGTCAAACGTTCATAAAATCATTTGAAAACATTTTCTCAAGACCTTTCAAGGGATCATGCCCGGCCCCATAAACCTTCATGACCCATAAATCCATTTGGGTCCCCGACCCGAAATCACAAACTTGAAACCATAAAACAACACATGTGGGAACACCGCCCAAATCACATACGTGGGTCTCAGCTCAAAACCATTCGCAAAGCATTGAATACGGGTCTTGCCCCAAATAACTTTCTAAAACATGGAACACAGGGCCTCCGCCCTCAAATCACTTTCTGTAAATCTCATACATACTCGACGTATAACCCATCCTAGGCACTTACGGAGAAGATGCCAACTTGGGGCACACAGCCCTTAGGGAACACATCCCCGGTATATGTCACGATGTCAAATCTATACTAGTGTGCACACTACCCGGGGTCTCACTCCGAGTCTTCTCCCAGGAATCTCCATCTGGGAGGCTCAATCTCTGGATCTAGTCTGAGCTCTCTCTCTGAATCTACTCCACACATCTCTCCGGAATCTGGTCTGGGACCACAACATAATAAGTAACCACCACTCCTGGAACGGGATCCCTATGGGGATACCCACTATGTTCTGTGGATCGTGACTCTCCAGGTCGACGTCTGGAGGAGACCATATAATCAATATGGAGGGTTCATTCACATTTTCAATTCTTTTCTTTCTTTCTCAAATCACTTTTCAACTGGGTCTCATACTCGATTCATCTCAATAGGATTCCTCGAATCCGATTCAATTCACTTTCACAGGCCTCGGCCTAAATCCTCAGGTCAACAGGGTCTTATGCCCGAATTCTCATTTCATAAATCGAACTGGGACTCAGGCCCGATTTCACAATCAACAGGGCCCTAAGCCCGAAACCATAAACCAATAGGACCTCACGTCCGATTTCACAACCATCGGGGCCTTAAGGCCGATATCTCAACCAAATGGGTCTCAGGCCCGATATCATAAATCAACGAGGCATCAAGCCCGATGGTACTACTAACTAGGCCTCAAACCGGAATCGTAAACTAACTGGACCCTCGGTCCTATCGTATCGCTCAAATGGACCCTAGGTCCGACTCCTCGTCAATTCAAATGGACTCCAAGTCCGAGAGTTTGTAAATCAATAGGGTCTCGTGCCCGATTTCATATTTTCAAATCCAAAATCCATTCATTAAACCCTCGTTGAAAACATGGTACACAAAGGTACGACATAAAACCGAAAACCTCGAAAAACGTGCAAATATGTCGACCCTAAGCTACCACAAACAAATTGCACTCATGGCAATATAAAATACGTATTAAAAGTATTTATAAAAATTTACGCATGCATCAATTTTGAAAGAAAGGTCCACTCACAGACTGTCCGAAGTCGCACCTCGATACGCGTGACATAATCGTCTCCCGGGTCAAACGTCGCCTCCGGGATTCCCTAACCTGTCCAAATTAATTTAGAGGGTTACTAACTACTTATATAACCCCTCACTAATGCCCCGTAATTTTCCGGAATTTCTAACTATTTTTTAAACCGAACCTAAACCTTCAGACGTCCCGAACTATATTGAAACGATGTCTGATTGACACGAAACCAGTCCCAAAATGTTCGTTACATCGAATAGATGATTTCGTGTGTTGGAACCACCCCTAAAAACCCCCTCACGCGCCCGCACGTTCCCCTAGAGATGGCCTGCGCGTGGGCCTCACTCGCCGGCTACAGTACTTCACCCCTGACCTCCAGCGGCCGGTCTGAACCAGCCGGCCCGGTTCTGTCCTGTAACTGGACTGGCATGACCGGTCTAGGGTTCTACACTCCTCATTTTGGTCCGTTTTCAATCCAATTCGATCCCTAAATTCCTATTTTGATCCTAGGAGCTTGTTTGGATGATCAAATCCACCTAAAACTCCTAAAATCCGACCGGTCCAATTCTTCATCACGATTCAAGTTTTTCAAAACTTACCCCAAGGTTCCTTAACGTCTAATATCTCTCAAAACCTTCCTAATAGCTTCCTAACAACCTATTTACTTCATTAGAATAATTAAAAACGGCCCATAATCACAAGAATTAAAAATGGATGAAAATCGGTTAAACCGATTACCTCGATCGGTTTTCTCCACCGCCGTCCACGGGGGCTACTGCCTGGGCCAGCCACCACGTCCTCAGATCCTCAGTCACTCTCTGTCCTCTCCATCATGGTCATATGGGGATGGGTTTTGGATTGGGGATGAAGGAGATCGGGTTTGGGTTTTGGTTAGGAAGAAAATGGATGATCGATGAAGGGAGGGTGGATATGCATGAATGTGGGATGGTGGCCAGTGGATGGGTGACACTTGTCACTCATCCATTGGTCCCTGAAAAGTAACTGGGCCCACAAAAGACAAAACTTCACTTTTTGTCTCATAAAATGTGTCGTCGTAAATAGTTCCCTAGAATTTCCGTGAACCGTTACTTCTCCGTCGAACGTCCGAATTCGACCTGCCGCTTATCTACAGATTCGTATCGTCCCGATCTACATAACGGTCTTTGGCCCACGGCCATCGGACTTCTCGGATAAAAAGTCAACTTTTGGCCCAAATTACCAAAATGCCTTTGAACTTCCAAACGTCATAACTTTTTCCTCGAACGTCGGAATCGAGCGTGCCACATGTCCATGAACTCGCGACGTCACGAACTATGTTACGGTTGGTACTTATTGGGGTTGTCCAAGGACAAAATTTCGCCCGAACGTCTGTTAATCTTCGTCTAATCTCTGATTAGCCTCTCTAATCCGTCATTAATTCTTAATTAATTCCACTAATTCGGGACGGGTCATCACAGTAGTGGTACTGGTAGAGGAGGTGGTAGTGGTAAAGGCGGTGGTTGAGGTAGTTGTGGTGGTAGTGGTAGAGGTGGTTGTAGATATGGTGGTGGTGGTGGTAGTGGTAGAGGCGATGGTGGAGGTGGTGATGGGGTGTTGGTGGATGTGGTGGTGGTAGTGTGGCAGAGGTTGTGGTGACAACAGTGATGGTGGTGGTGGTGGTGATATTAGTGGTGGTAGGGAAGAGGAAATGGTGGTGGTGGTAGTGGTAAAGGCAGTGGTTCTTGTAATGGTGGTGGTATTGATAGAGGCGGTGGTTGAGGTGGTGAATTGTAACAACCCGTCCCGAGAATCGGGATTTCTAGAGTGATTACGGTGTGATTAGTAAGGTTAATCAAGGGTTAGGTGATCCCGAGGGGTCCGGGAACTTAGAATGACGATTTTGCCCCTGGGTCGGGCATAAATGTTGACTTTTATTTCGGGTGGTCAATTGGGGATTGACCGGTGACCAGGACGTAGTTTAGGACGTCACGAATCCATAGGCAGGTGGCACGCCCGATTCCGACATCCGAGGAGGAAGTTGTGATGTTCGGAAGGTTGAGGGCGTAACCGTAATTTGGGTAAAATAGGGGGAATAGTAGACTTTTTGAATAATCGAGTTTTGGTAGGTTGACCTAGGATGGTTAGATAGTTCTTGTCGTCCTGAGTTCGATGACAGGCGGCACGTGTTCATCGGACTTACGAGACGAGAGTTACGGGTCTAGGAAGTTTCGGTAAAATCGTAAAAATGTGTTAAACAGAAGGGTATTTTGGTCATTGTGGCACATTGGGATTTGTGCACAGAGGAAAGGAATGGACGGCTGGGATTAGGCCATGTGGGAGTGTGTGGAGTAGATTTTGACATGTGGCGTGTGTGTAGAGGATTCTGGTGGAATCCTGTGCATTCACGGCCCAATTAATTGGGGTGCACCCGTGTTATGCATTCTGGTGCTTCGACACACAGAGGGAAACAGAGGGAGGAAATTGAGAGAATTGGAAGGCTGGTTGTGGTGGCTGGTGAGTTTGTGAGTGTGTGAGGGAGAGTAGAGAGTGAGAGAGAGCAGTTGAGACGGTTGGGAGGTGAGAAATCGTGGTGTGTGCGAGTGGGGAGCCACGGGAACCAGGGAGGAACTCAGGGGGGAAAACGGAGAAGTTTGAGGGCTTGTGGTGGTGCGGTGGCCGTGCACGGTGCAACGAAGATCGCGGTGGTGTCGTGAGGGCTGCGGGGAGTCGACCAGCCCCGGAGGAGCTCACAGCGGCAGCAGGAGGCAGGTAATTTCCTCATCCCCGTTTCGGTACTCTGTTTTCCGTTGAGGTTCAACGTGGAAGTCGTGGGTCTAGGGTGAGAGTCGAGGGAATTGGAGGTCAGGGCGAGGTTCAGGAGAGTCCTAGGCGTCGACTAGGATGGTCGCCGTGACGGGGAGGTACACGGCGGAGCTCAGACGACGGCAGACACTCTGGTGCTCTGTTTTGCTGTGATGTTTGAACCCAAAGTCGTGACGATTGGGGCTAAGTCGAAGGTTTAGGAGAGTTGGTTTAGGTTTAGTGAGGTTCAGGGAAGAGTTTGGTGAAGCCACCGTGAGGGGTGGTGAGCTGGGTGGCTGGATCGTGAAACAGGGGTTGTTGGCCGCCTGGTTTCGAGCTTCAGTCGACGGGATTGAGGCGGTGTCGAGGTCTGAGGAGTGGTGGGATGGTTATATTGGAACTGGACGAAGCTTTAGAGGAAGAAAGGGAAGGAAATCGTGCAGGTACGGCGGTGAACCGACGCCGGTCTGAGTTGCAGACCACTGTGGCGAACCGGGTTTGTCTGAGGAAGACGGTGCACTGTAGCAGGCGCGTGAGGGCCACGCGCAGCCACTTTGGGCGGCGCGTGGGGGCGCGTGCGGCGGCGATGGGGAAAACAGTCAACATAGTTTTTGGTCTAGGAGTTGTTGTGAGTTCAATGGAGTTGGTTTCGGGTCAATCGGAAGTTGTTTGAGTTTAGTTCCGCGAGGGTGAAAGTTTAGGGTCCCGGGTTCTTACGTTTAGGATTCGGGGAATTTTGAGGGAATTTAGGTGAACCTTCGTAGACGTGTTAGTAACGTAAATTGACGGTGTTTGACAGGATCGGGATTTCCCGAGGAAGCCGAGGAACGGGCTGGACGTTCGGGACGCGAGTAGGGCTCAGTACTGTGAGTGGACCCCTTTCTCTAAACTCGATCATGCATAACTGTTTCTATATACGTTTTTGATGGTTTTACTCATACACTTATGTTCTTTGACTATGTTATGATGATGTTACGCGATTGCACGTTTTTCGAGAAAAAGACGGTTTTGGCACGTTTTTCGAGAAAATGTTGGTTTTCGGATTTTGGTGCCACATTTGGGGATTTCCACCTATGAAGGTTTTCTGATAATGATAAATGGGTTATGGAATATGATTTGTGATTATATGTGGTTTTGTGAAAATGGATATTTTTCCGGATTTGGGTTCGGAATGACGGTTCTGAACGCCGGAAGGGTTTCGGACCAGTGATTTCGAATTCGAATTTGGCGATGGATTTTGAATTGGTTTTACACTGGACATGGATTGGATTTGCTGGATCTGGATATGGGTTTAAAGACCCGGATGTATGTGACGGGGGGACCGGCCGGATTGGGTTTAAAGACCCGGATTGAGTTTAAAGACTCGGGAGTTTAAAGACTCGGATATATATTGATTTTCCCCCGTAGGCCTTGAGTTTAAAGACTCGGGAGTTTAAAGACTCGGATATTATTAAGGCCTGGATTGAGTTTAAAGACTCGGGAGTTTAAAGACTCGGATAGATCCAGCAGGTTTGATCGGGACATTTATGAGTTAATGTTCATGGTTTTTGATACAGTTTTCTGATACTCATGTTGTGGTTTATTATGATATTTTATAGTGTTTCTGTTTCTTATGATGTTTAAGAATGATTCTTTTATAAATGTGTTTATAACTGTTGGTTATGCATGTGGTTTCAAAACGGAGGGTTTAACGCGGTTTTCTTATAAAATGGTTTTTGAACTTTTGTACTTTCTGGTCCACTCACATTTTCTGTTTTAATTACCCTCCAGGTTGTGGAGCTAGCGCGGGGTCTTGACGTCGAGGCAGTATCCAAGGCATAGAAGTGACGTGAGGGATCCTAGAAGAGTTTAAAGGCTTCTGTGTGCGTGTACTTTATCGATTTTTATTTTCTTGTAATTTAGTGCTATGCTCTGTAAACGATAAGGTTGGGATATTTTGTAATTACTCCTGCGTCTGACTGGGTTCGAGTGAGTTTTACTTGAGTTTTGTGTCGGGGAGTCAGACGGGAGCGGGATTTACCTCGGGTTTCGGGGTGAAACCGGGGTGGGTCCTGACAGTGAAGGTGGTAGTTGTAGAGGCGGTGGTGGTGGGGTGGTAGTGGTGGAGGTGGTGGTGGTAGTGTTAAAGGTGGCGGTGGTGGATGTAGACGTAGTGGTGACAAGAGAAGGTGGTGGTGGGGAAATGGTGCAATGGTTGAGGGGGTGCTGGTGGTGGTGGCGGCGGTGGTGGAGTGCATGATACATGGTGACGATGGTAGGGTGGTACATGGTGATGGGGGCGGTAGTGGTGGTAGCGATAGTGATGGAATGGTGGTTGTGGAAAGGTGGTGATGATGATGAATATGATAATATTACCGTGATCTTTTACTTAATACTATATGTATTTTATTTTTTTATTTTTTTGAGTTGTATCTTAAAATTAATACAATAATTTATTGTTTTATAAAACGTAAATAAATTATTATATCTTGTATTTTCATTTCATGAATTCATTCTTTAAAAATGAGTTATCAAACGTTATTTTACAACTATTTTTATTTCTAAAAAACTAAAAATTACTTAGCATGATTCATTTATATATTATTAAGAAAAACGTACGATCACAAGAAAAAAAAAATAGCATAGACGGCTAAATATACCCACACCAAAGAGGTGTATATATATATATATATATATATATATATATATATACTCGAAAGGAAGGGTTAAAAAAGTTTTGTATTTTTTTTTAATTTATATTTTAAACCATTGTCTTCATCTATTTTCTTCTGTTTAATGTATTATTATTGTTTTTCTTTGGTTGGCATTCGTTTTTATATCTTGTTATTACTTATTAAACAAGAATAATGCTATTTAAATATATTAAATTAATTATATTTAGAGATATTTAATATAGTAAATAATAAATAGTATTATTTTAATAAATTAAATTACACTAATTTTATTATTTATTAATTAATATATCAAATATATTATTAATTAAATATAATCCTATTTAGTATGTTCAAATAATATGTTCAAATAATATTTATTTGGAAGTTGATAAACTCAAAACGCTGGCCATTAAAAGCCTTCCTGTGTAACCCTATTTTCTCCTTTCTAGTTCCTTTCTTTCCTTCTTCATCACTACCGCACAAACACACACTCTCTCTCTCTCTCTCTCTCTGGCATCAGATCTATGTGTGAAATCTTCATACATGTCCTAGCTAGCTATCTTCCTCATCACAGCTCGCGTAAACTTACTCGATCGTTTCGAAGAATAATAAGATCGATCACTACTCCCACCTACTAGCCTCGTAGCTAGTAGTTGGAGCTCAAAAATTAAAGGTGGATCGCAGGCATGGAAAGCGACCACTCCCTTCGGAATCACCGGAGGAGAAAGAGAGGGTCGACGACCACCATCACAACCCTCACTTCCCTTCTAATTACGAATCCTCCTGGACAGAATCCGACATGTCCGCCATGGTCTCAGCCCTCACGCAAGTCATCGGAACCGCCCAAGATCATTCTTCCATCTCAGATCATCATTCACCCTTAGTCAAACAAGAAGCGGATGACCGCCGCTCTCAGTCTCACCAACCGGTTCAAGATCAAGGTATGGATATATATGTATATATGAACATGATTTCTTTCTTTTATCTTCATGGAATTTTAATTTTTTTTTTCCCTTTTGTTTTGACCCCGAACCCATTTTTTTTTCTTGGTTTGTTATTTTGAGTTTTGTGATATTGACATGTGCGGGGTTTAGCGGTATTGGGGTTGTCTAGGTGTATGCATATGGTTTCACAATATCGGTGTGATTTTGATCGATATTTTGTTTGTTTCCACAGCACTTGCATTGTCATGATCTTCAAATTCCTTTTCGGACAAGATAATATGCAGTCAATTTAATTAGCTAATTAAGATTTGCTACCCTCCTCCTTCCTTATCGATAATATATATATTCCCTCATGTGTTTAATCAACTTGGCCAGATGAGTTTTGACCAAAGACTTTCTTGAGTCCAGTATCATCAAAATGAAGACAAGTTCAACTTCAATTTTACCTACTTTCCGTGGAGAACCCTCTTTCTATCTCAACAAGCTACAACCTTTAATATTGTTTCTATCTGCTACATTTTTTTCATGTTTTCTTTCGTATTGCATAGCCACGTTATTTAATATTCATTTTCATTAATTGTGTGAAGATAATATGTCGTAAATGCAGTTAATCGGCCGTATAAGAAATCTCTCTCTATATATATATATATAGATATACACGAATGGGTCGTGGGCCTTATCTTTTTGGTTTCTAGCTAATTCCGGCTTATCTTGCCTCAGCATTATCCGATGTCTTGATAATGACATGTAAAAAGTTATATCTACTATATCATTGTTGGTTTTTTTGCCACTTTAGTTTTTTGTTTGGTCTCAATCCTTGTTTTGCCACTTATATTAACGTACTTCACGTTTTCTGCAAGGTTTTGGTGAACTCAATTTTTTTTTAACCCCAAAAGGAGAGTTCCAGTCTCTATCTTTGTCGAGTACTTCACATTGATTGAGAATTAAAGCCAGCTCTTTCGAAACTTTCACATCAATTTCTGTTTATAATATATATGGATTAGCATCTTAGTGCACACTTTCCTTCCACATTGAGAGCGAAAGAAAAATTGAGCCATGTGAATGCATCAAATAGGTCGAAAAGCAGTACTCTACTAGTTGTGTTCTGCTATATATATATATATATATATATATATCAACTTTCATTTCGGATACATATATTTTGTTTAAACATACCTATTCAAAGTAATATTATTTCCAAACCTTTGGAGATTTTGGAACCCTTTTTTTTTTAGTAGTGTTTATATAAGTTTATGCTGAGAACTAAATAGTAATCCAAACGACGTCATTTTGCTAATGTGTATATATGTTGTGTACAACTTGATAAAATAATATGTTTGCATTGCGATTTCATGATGGACGTGCATGTGTTTGTAAAATGTGAAGAGAGTGTGAAGAGGCGACATTATAGAGGAGTGAGGCAAAGACCATGGGGAAAATGGGCAGCCGAAATACGAGACCCAAAGAAAGCCGCCAGGGTTTGGCTTGGCACTTTTGAGACTGCCGAGGATGCCGCCATTGCATACGACAACGCAGCTCTCAAGTTCAAAGGCACAAAGGCGAAGCTCAACTTCCCCGAACGAGTTCAAGGCGGAAACACAGATTTCAGTATCCTCATCGGCGGCACCGGTAGCAGCTCCGGCAGCGGTAGTGCAACAAACAACCCTAATCCTCCTCCTCCTCCGCCTGCCTACAATCCTCAACAAGACCTCATGGGGCAAGCTCCTCATCCCCAGTATCATCGTCATCTAGCTGCTGCGGCTCCATCTATGACATCGTCGCTGCAGCCGGAGACTTTCCCTGATCTTTATCAGTATGCGCAGATTTTGTCTAGCGATGATGTGCATTTCCCCTACCATTCTTCAAATCTGTTTAATCACGGTCTATTTACCTCGCATTCGACGCATTTTTCATCGTCAAATGCGTCGCAACAAGAAAACCAAGGCCAACAAGACCGTGAGGAAGATGGAAAGGAACAATGGAAGAACTGGAGGAATCCGAGGGAATAGGTGTTGGTACTTATTGAATTTTGATGAGAGGTTCAATTCTATGTATTATATCGAGGAAATTAAGTTTCTAATGTTTTGAGAGCATTACATTAAGCTAGAAGAATGATTGGTTGCTTCAAGTGTTTTTTTCGTTTGCTTCTGTTGCTGTGCCATTCCATATATATATGGTAGATCACCTGTTGATCAGTTTTTAATACAATTTGCTTCAATTTTTACGTATATTAATTGTTCAATAGCTATCAAGTAGCTAGCCATGCATGCATGAAATGTACCGATGTACATATATATATATATATATATAGCCACTTATAAATGGCTATGTATATTCTTTAGGCCTGTAGCTGTAATCGAGAACATCATATATAGTGATTACTCATATTACTTATCATTGGATTTATTTTTTCCCGACGTACGCCATACTGAATTTTTTTCATCTATTTATATAATTATATGTATGTTGAAATACAGCATCATATAAAAATGAATAATATTAATTAGAAGACGGATACATAAGAATCCCCGTTTAGAATAATGTAAAGGTATATATCCATTATTAGAACCGAGGTAGGTAGGGAAATTCCTTATGCTTTTTGTAATACATGCATTAAGATTCATTCATATCGAATGTAGAATTTGACATCAAGAAACTTGAAAATCTACTAATTATAATAGTAAAGTTTTCAGTACTTGGAATAATGTGGACGTGGGCTGGAATATCTGGTCAGTGTTCTAATTATATATTAATTATTCTATTCATTAATTCATAGAATTTCGTACATTAAAAAAAGTAATAGCAAAATAAAATATTATGTGCTCTTTATAACAATGGTGAACTATATATGATTGTGTGCAACAATCACACTAGCTTCTTAATTTAGAAGGCACCACAACTATATCAAGTATATATACTTTTTATGAGATTTCGAGGAAGATTTTCATACAAATTAAATTACGAGTTCAATAATCTTTTGTTGATGTATCTTTGCTAAAATACATATCTAAATTATCTCTGAATTTCGAAAAATGAAATGTCATGGCTCATTACTAGTTAGTTCCTTTTTAAAAGAAAAAAATGAACCTTGAAAAAGAAATTGTATCCAGATATTTGTCTCGTCTTAATACCAAATTGATAATAGTACGTCTGCATAATTACATATATAGGTAGGTGCCCTCAACTAACAACCTACCCATCACCACTCTCTTCTCTCTCCTACGAAAAAAAAAACTCAATCCTAGTTGCCGCCGCCCCTGGCTTTGGATGGGGTCGGTGGATATCCTATATTTCTTTCTCTCTTTCTTCCCTCTTCCTTCTCGGCCCTCTTTCCCCCCTCCTATGCGAAGCTCTTGGTCGTAGCTGCAGCTTTAGCTCATTCTCCATTTACCTCCTTTTCTCTTCCATACAGTTTAAGCTTTCAAAATCCACTCATCTCCCCCAATTTTTCTTGCTTCAACCAACCGCCGAAAACCCAAACACCATGTTGGGCATCTTTTCTCAAAGGTCATGATAGGCCTATTGGATCTTTTGAGTATATTACATGTTGGAGACTTGTTTCTCCAACACCATATATTCTCTATTGATCTCCTCTGACAGATACTTTTTTGTTTGTTTCACGACGGTTCCCAGGCATAACGGATCTGGATGTGGCGGTGACTGCTATTCTATGTAAAATGGTGGTGCTAAAGTTCTAATGATTTGGGTAATGGTTGTTTGGGCATGTTTATCTCTGAGTTGTGTGTTTATTTTATTTTGATAAAATTCTTTTTTTATTATTTGTTATTGAATTTGTATTTGAATTCATTTTCAGAGTTATGCTCTTACTAATTGCTTGATGAATGACTACCTATTGATATAAAAAAAAAATAAAAAATAGGTTAGGTGCCGTCATTTCAAGAATTAAAGGTAGAATATTATTCGCTTGATGGGATTGGTAATGTAATCATACAATTACTCTAACAAGGTGATACGTTTAGATATTTATATTTTAGAAATATTCTTAAACATAATTGATTGCTCTATTATTGTGACCATATATATCTTTTACCAGGGAGAAATTATAATTTTTGAACATTTTATTATCATTCAATTCGATAAAGTAATATCTAATAAAATATCAATAACTTTAAGATTGTCTCATACAAAATCAACAATATTGAAGATAATTTAGGTATTCATATATATATATATATATATATATATATATATATCCAATAAATTAATACTTTTAATAACAATTAAGATTATTATGAAAAAAAACGTATATTTAATTGATAAATATAAATGATCTCAAATTTTGTTGTTCTTTTATATATGATCTTAAATTGGCGATTTAGGAGTTTAACAGTTTCAATTATGATATATGCATGATAATGATTAAATAAATCAAAAGTGGTATAAGGAGTATTATGCATCAAGGTGGGATGTAAATATTATCTTTAATTATATACCAACAAGAAACATCATTAGTTTGAAAAGTGAATAAATTAAAGCTACAAAAAAAATTATTAAAAAAAAAACCCAAGTAGATTCCTCCTCAAATATTTCCTATTCCAAAACATCTTCTTCGACTACTACTCTTCTAATTCACGGCTCTTCCTTTAAGACTCATAGGAATGTAATTAATAAATTCAGATATCCAAGTGGCTCTAGTATCAAGTTCATCAGAATTTGTGTGTTTCAAGCTCTCTATTTTCTCGTTTTACCATCTTGGGTAGTTCTAGATGGTGTTTTGTTCAAACTCATTAATACTGTTTAGTAGCAGTTCTCTATTAGTGACACGCGTGCACATGAGTTAGAAGACCCATTTGCTTCATGGTTTGCCCATCTAGGGAATGATTGTGGCTAAAGATCCATCACACTTAATTCATACAACATGTCTACACTTTGTTAGGAGTAATCTCATTTCATACATGACGTGTAATTCCTATAGTAGAAGTTAGCTAGATTCTGTTAGATCAGTTAGTTAGTTAAGCTACATGTTTGCTTGTACTACAATGTATAAGTATGTGCACTGTTCCATTGCCGTGTGTCATTGTGTGATCAATTCAATACAGACCCTTCTCTAATAATCTTCTTCTTCTTCCTCACACCACTTCTCCTTTCTCAAGAATCAAACTCTCTCAAAACCTCACAAATTATATCTCACATGGTATTAGAGCCGTGTTATACGGCTTGACTTCCTTATCTCTTCCACTGCACAATTTCACAATTTCCTCTTCTTTGTTTCCTCCGTTTACACCTCATTCTTGATTCTTGATTGAGTCAATTTTGATTCTTGTTGATTCTGTAAATAGGAGATTTTACGATCATTGTGATTAGATCTTGCAAGATTGGTTGCCAGAAAATCCAAATCAAGCACATCAGAAACTGTGTAACAGCTGCACACCAGGTGTTTGATAAAACTCCCTCTCCAAGAAACTTCTTCCCTTTCTCTTCTTCTTGAAATCCTTCTTCTTGAAATCTTCCTTTTCACTACATAATGGTCACCGCATCTCAACTGCAAATCCTGCAATCACCCATCATTGGCCTCATCTCCACTGTTGCAAATTCAGTGAGTGTTAAACTTGATGATCACAATTATCGCACATGGAATTTCCAGATGGAGTTTTTTCTGAATGTCCATGGCCTAATGGGATTCGTGAATGGCACTAATTCGTGACAGGACCCGTCCCAACTGGACCTCGGTAACCGTGCCCGGTCCTGCTCCCGTCTGACAAGTCAACTGAAGTCCCGAAACTACCCTTCAGCACCTATCAGACAAGGGATAACTATGCCGATTTCCGCTCATGCCTCCGCCTCGAGATCAGCCCCGAACGTTGTGCCACGACCTGGAGGGTCATCAAAAACAAAGGTGTGAGTGGACAAAAATATATTCGTTAAAACACATTTATCAAAACACATTGTTTACCCTCCAGTTTATCAAACCATGCATGCATAGGGAAAACATATGAATGACAATCACCGACTTTCCAGCCAAACCATATAACAAGTCAAATCCCGGCTCTCAGGCCAAACACATGAAAACATAGTCACCTGGCCACACGGACCAAAACTCGTACTCAATACCAGTACGTAACCACAATCAACATCAAATAGTACTATGCACAAAGTCGACAATCAATTACTCAGTCAATCAATCAATCAATCCGCACTATTCACAAGTGCACAAACCATTACACTGTCACACCGGCACTACGCGTAGGCCATAACCCGTGCCTCAGTCGTCTGGGAAGTCACCCCGAGCTCCGACTGCCCCGGCACGCATCACACCGAGTATTAGCCGTCTGGGAGCACCCCAAGCCTCGGCTATCTGGGAATATATCTCACCCCGAGTACCAGCCGTCTGGGAACACCCCGAGTTCCGGTTGCCTGGGAACAATCACAATCGTATCCCCGAGCTCCGGTCGTCTGGGAACACCCCTAGCTTCGACCGTCTAGGTATCCATAGTCACAATCACAATCATAATGAAAACCATCCGGGATTATATCCCAAAATATCTCAATCAAATCCTTGACTTCCAACCAATTCAAAATCGTTACCAACCGGGACTCAAGCCCAAATAGCATTTATACGTAAATCCGTAAAATCATATCGAAAACATTATAATAATCCAAAAATCATCATTGACTCACCAATTAAGTCAAAATACTCTTTTGGAAACCTTTTTAACTCCGGGCCTATCCCAAAATACCATTTGCACATTTCTTCGAAAAATGTGCCAAAACATCGATTAAAATAATATAATATTCCCCAAAATCCGGAATTCACCATATCAGAACATCAATCATACCAAATCATTTCAAATCATATTATAAGGCATTTAAAACATATATGCATGCATTCAGGGTAGAAAACAAAAGTCCACTCACACACCGTCCAAACCGCTCTCTTCTTGAGCTGCACGCGTTTCCGTAATTTCCGACACTTGCCAGGAACCTCGAATCCTGTCCAAAATCATTCTGTAGGGTTACTAACAAGCTAATTTACATCATATCAATTTCCCCTAATTTTCCGGGATTTAAATATTATTTTAAAATAGAACATAAACCGTCGGACCCGCGAAACATTATCGAGACGGTGTCCGATCGACTCGAAACCAATTTTAAAATGTCCATTACATTACAGGGAGTAAAACATCTGTTGAAACCTTCCTCAGAAGACCCACCACGCGCCCTCACGCGCCGCCGCAAGCGGCTGCGCGTGAGTCCACGCGCCGTGCTACAGTACCAGCTACAGTTCCCTTCCTTACCCGTTTCTCTGATAAATGGATCCTGCGACCCGCGATCAGACCCGATTAGTTCTTCACCAATTCGAACTCAATTTTACCGTTTCTTTCACTCATTAGCATTAATTCAATATGGAGTAAGGGTCTGTGAACTAAATTTCGTGAAACAAGGTCCTAAATCCCACGACTCGACCTCGAAACCCGACGGGTTCTCACTCGGGTTCTACCCAATTTCACACTATTTTGTTCAATTGTTTGCACATGAAGTATCTTCTACTTATTCTAAACTTGAATTCCAAACCAATTTCATGAATTCGTACCTCCAATTACCTGAACGCAGCTTCCACAATCCGCGGATGTCACAGGGCCTGTTCTTTATCAATCCGCCACCAATTTCGTTCCCATTTGATCTGGTTTACTTCGTTAAGCTCCCAGAAGAGTAATTTGCACGTCAATTTCGATCAAAACTGCCTAAGAATTCAAATTCGAGATTTATGCTTGTAGGTGATTTTTCGGGTATTCCAGTATGGGGTTTTCCTTGGTTTCCCTCTGTTTCCTTTCGGTTTTTCTCTCCAATTTACACTAATTGGTCACTTTTATTGCACTGGTTTTTCTTTAGTTGGCTGCTAATCGATCACAAGGTTTTTGAGGAGGTTTTAGTGTTCTCTGTTCTTTTGTTCAATATGAACATTATCTGCTTATCTACAACCGTTTTCATCTAATTAGTTAATTATAAAACAAACAACCAAGTGCCACTAAGTGTTATTAACAAGTGACACATGTCACTTTACCCAACACCTGAGTCATTTAGTTGGCTGATTCAGCCAAGTTCACCGTTTAATCAATCTCATGACCTAAAATTACCATTTTACCCTTTAAGTCACAAATGACCAAAATGCCCCTACACTTCATAACCCCGTAACTTTTTCATTCGGACTCCAATTGACACATACCGCCTGTCCACGAATTCAGCGTCCCGAGACCCATCCAACGGTCTTCCCGGAAAGTCCAAACAATGGCCCGATCAAAAATCAACTTTCGGCCCCCTTTTGCCCAATTTACCAAACTGCCCTCAAACTTCCGCACATCATAACTTTTTCCTCGAATGTCGGAATCGGGTGTGCCACCTGTCTACGAACTCGTGACGTCCCGAACTACGTCACGGTCATCGGTCAAAGTCCGTTTGACCGCTCGAATAAAAAGTCAACCGTTCGCCCAATTCCAAGGGCAAAATCGTCATTTTCCTCAAATTTCCGAATTTCCCTTTTTTGAAAGTCCGGGTCATTACATTCGTGTCCTGAGATGTTGACCTCTACTGCTGAAGGTGAAAATATGGCACAGCTTGAGGCAATACAGATCTGGGGAATGCACAATCAAGCTCTCATGCAACTGATTACAACAACCCTCTCCTCCACAGCCATGTCCTGTGTCATAGGGCGTTGTACAGCTCAAGAAATGTGGTCAAGCCTTAAAGAAAGATTTGCTTCTGTCACTAAAGCCTCAATCTTTCAAATGAAAACCGATCTGCAAAATATAAAGAAAGGTGATGAGAACATGACACAGTATATGCAGAAAATCAAGAATGCTATGTAAGACCCGTGTCCTGGAGGGAACGGTGAACAATCTCACATTCCTGTGAGGAGGAATGGTCTGGGAGATGATGGTGGTGTGCCGTAAAGGTGTAGGCACACACCTATCTAGCACTAGGCCTTTTGAGAGCTCAAGTGGCTTTGGGGGGGATTGGAACCCCAAAGTTAAGCGAGTTGAGGCTGGTGCAATTCCATGATGGGTGACCCCCTGGGAAGTTACACCATGAGCTCTCGAAAACAAAACCGTGAGGGCGAGGCCTAAAGCGGACAATATGGTGCTAGATGAGTCGGGTCCTGACCGAGGAGGGTCGGGTCCTGACAGTTTGGTATCAGAGCCAAACCCCGACCGAGAAGTGTGCTAGTGAGGACGCTGGGCCCTAAGGGGGTGGATTGTAAGACCCGTGTCTTGGAGGGAACGGTGAACAATCCCACATTCCTGCGAGGGGGAATGGTATGGGAGAGGATGGTGGTGTGCCTTAAAGGTGTAGGCACACACCTATCTAGCACTAGGCCTTTTGGGAGCTCAAGTGGCTTTGGGGGGATTGGAACCCCAAAGTTAAGCGAGTTGAAGCTGGTACAATTCCATAATGGGTGACCCCCTGGGAGTTACACCATGAGCTCCCGAAAACAAAACCATGAGGGCGAGGCCCAAAGCGGACAATATGGTGCTAGATGAGTCGGGTCCTGACCGAGGAGGGTCGGGTCCTGACAATTTGAGTTGGACTGGTGTGACCGGTTCGGCCACCCCTCTCTCTCATTTTTCGTCCAATCCACTCCTTTTCGATCACAATCTTCCTATTTTCATGGTTTCTATCATTTCCAATCCCTAAACCTAACCAAAAACACCTAAATCCTAACCAAAATCAAAGGGCCTCACGGCCTTATTTTTCATTTTCTTCCCACGGCCTCCACGGCTGTCCAACCACCACCAAAACCTTCTTTAAACCCCCTACGAAACCTAATAACCTCATCCTAATCATCGAAAACAATCCATAATGTGTAAATCGAAATATATGGAAAAATGGGCCTAACCTTGAAGTCGGTTTCTTCTTGGCCTTCACCGCCATGCACGGCGGCCCAGTCAGCTTCCAGCCACCGTCCTTTGCTTCCTCAGCCTCTCTCTCACTCTCTGGGTCTCAGATATGATCATAGGGTTGAAGGGTTGGATTTGGGGTGATGGTTTTGATCGGGTTTGAATGAAGAAAACAAAGAAGGTGTCGATGCATGTATGTAGGAAGGTAGGCAATGGATGGGTGACACTTGTCACTCATCCATTGGGCCTCCTTAAAATATCTAAGCCCACTAACTGCCAAATGACATACGTCTCGTAAAACGTGCAATAGTTCCCTAGAACTTTCGTGAACCGTAACTTCACCGTCGAACGTTAGAATTCGACGTGACGCCTGTTTACTGATTTGTATCGTCCCGATCTACGTAATGGTTCTCGGCCCTCGACCATCGGACATCCCAGATCAAAAGTCAACTATTTGCCCCTTTTAACCAAAATTACCAAATTTCCCTTAAACTTCCGAACGTCATAACTTTTTTCTCGAATGTCGGAATTGAACGTGCCACCTGTCTATGAACTCGTGACGTCCTAAACTACGTCACGGTCATCGGCCAAAGTCCATTTGACCACCCGAATGAAAAGTCAACATTTTGCCCACGCCCAAGGGTAAAACGGTCATTTTACATCGTTCGTCCGATTTCGCCCAACTAACCACCGATTAACCTCACTAATCTAATCCTGGAATTCGGGACGGGTCGTTACAACCTTCCTTTCTTAATTAATTTCGTTCTCGAAATTCCAACCGACCTAATTCTAACCGTTATTCCCTCCTTAATTTAGTTATGTTCCCGAAATTCCAACTATCCTGCTTCCACAACCACCTGGTGGAAATAATTCGATCTTATCTCATGTGTACACTAGCACCCAATAGCCAACACAATACTTGTCTGCAACCAGACGTACCACTAACACTCACGTCGTATCGACTACACTCGACCACGTCAAATGACCGTAGCCATACGTTCCGAGTTGACACCACTTGTCAAATCTACCATTTCGTTGACACGTACAACTCAAAGGTTTCTTTCTCAATTTTAATCTATCCTAACGTCTGCTCCCACAAGGAGTCATCAGACCTCACACAACGATCCACGTTGACACATTCGACAACCTCTCACCACTTGACAGTCGTCAGTCGAAAACTGACACGATACTCACTTGTGGTTACACTAACCACTAACTCACTCAACCTGAGTATACAATCACCAACAAAACACTCGCTCTGTGTGTAACTGGACCCATCAGAAATACCATGACCCAGTGCACAGTATCAAATGTCCAGTCCACGTTCTCGACTAATTCAATGGTATCGGGACTAAGCCGACTACCAATATGCTCACCGACGTACCTCTAGTATAACCTATATACCGTCACCAGGCATCACAAGTCTGCCCGGTATTGTACCTCGAACAATGTACAAGGTACATACATCCATTACCAACCAGACTACAACAACAACCTAAGTCGTAGTCAATCACGTTTCTATTCTGGAGTCCATCTGTCCAATCCAGTACTAGACAAATCAAAACTCCGACCCATTATCCATTTCCAAATCCGTATCCGAAATCATTATTCCGTAAGCTAGCATTTGGAATAACCATTCCGAACCCAAATCCAGAAATCCACTTTCAAGTTCCAAAATCGAATCCTGGATCGTCATCCAGAAATCCGATTCCAAAACCCGAAATCTCGTTCTCGTCTACCGAGACGTACCAAAACCGAACCTTTCGGTTACCTGCTAAATCGATTACCATAATACAATCGATTGACTTCATAGGGAGGCCAATCACAATATCCGCACATCTCTAAGACTAACAAAATCCGAACTCGTCGGACACTTACTCGGGCGTAATATATCGTATGGGATTCACTTCGGAATGAAGTTCAGTCCCAACATCCTCAACTAATTCCCACATCTAAACAGATTAGTCAATGACGAGACACGTCGAGACTGTGGGTTCTCACTGATTACCTCGTATCGATCCTTGTCATTCTACTGAGGAAAAACCAAAGATGATCCAACACGATGACATCAAAATCCATCCTACGTGAGTGCAAACAAACTCGGTGCACTCACCACGCTATGTAAAACAACATCATCTGCCACTAAGCAGAAAATGAGAAATCTCAGTCACCTAACTTCGATATACTCAATTCTCCAGATGGCCCAAAGACAAATCTCGGGTCCACTAACCAATACACGATTAACGTACTGGTGATAACAATATCATCTGCCACATCTGCCACGGCAGAACCTAAGAAATCACCCTAATGACTTCGACATACTCATTACCAATGCGGAAAACCCGTATTCCTCTCGTCACCACAATCGCAACCTCTCTCGATTTCGAAGTTCCAACCATATCGGAACCAACACACTCGGACATCAACCACGTGTCCCATTTCGACGGAGTCACATCCCGACTCGTGACTCATCGTCATCACAATCACGGGCACCAGCACCTGCGCTAATACCAGCACATATGCATCCACACTAGTATCAGTATCAGCACGCCGTGGGAAAAACTGACAATCCTGGATCTCCGCTCATACCGAACGACGATCCCGTACCTCTACTCTGTATCCCCACTTCGGGATTCCATCGACAAGTACCAACCCTGGTAACCTGTCCAACCAAACTCTAACATGTCGTAACTCGACTAAACCAAATGTCGTCTACCAGGTCGTCCATGACCTTAGTTGTGCCAACAATCCATCACAACTATAGCAGCATGACAACCATCTAGGTTTAACCGATAAGTACAACCTCGACTGCAGAGTGCAGTCCCATCACTAAAGCTGACATGACTAGACCAAACATGACATGACCAAACATGATCGAACATGTCCAAACATGACTGAACATGTCCAAACATGACTGAACATGTCCAAACATGACTGAACATGTTCAAATATGACATGACCAACTGACAGTCTCATCTCCGAAAAGACGTCAAGTCAAACTACTCGCCAACTCACATTTTCGAACCCATACATCCTACCTTAGGATTCCACGATCATTACCTAGAGTTCCTCTGAACCCAACTGCTAACTGCAGTATAATCCACGAGTTGACCGACTACGCGGTCCCGACATTGTAAGGACATCAATCCAATCCTACCGTCAATCCAACTAGGATTCATCGAATCCGACTGCTCCCAGCAGCATAGCCATCTAACTCAACAATATCCGACCATCCGATGGCCACAATTCCCAACCAGTCGTCAAAACCGATCCTACAACGTCGTGAAAGACGATCCCAACTAACCATCTCACGATCAAAACTCTAAAGTACTGTTATGTTCATCCCTTCGTAGGGTCCCACACTGCCATCCAAGACAGAACTATGGCAACCACAGCATCAAATGCCAAACCAAAACATTCCACAATTCCATCCTACTAACTATCGTACCGGCATCCTAACTATCAGGTTGATAACGAACTGTAGCCCATTGAGACATCACATCCTTGACCTGCGCATCACTCCAAGAGCTACACGGTTGCTCGAATAGAGACAACCTCGCTCTAATAAGCAATCCTATGCTCTGATACCACGCTGACAGGATCCATCCCAATCCCCCCCGGGATTAATGACACGACCCATCCCAATCCCCCCGGGATTACCATGGAATGTGTCATGCTCCCGTCTGACAAGAGGTGTCAGACAAGGGATAACCTGTTGCCATTGCCCAACCGGGCTTCAAGAGTGCGTAAGGATCGATGGAGGAGGTGTATGATGTCCCAGTCTCTGCTGCAGTCGCATCCGGAATCAACCTGAAGGGCATTAAAAACAAAAGCTGTGAGTGGACGAAAATAAACAAGTCTATTTAAAACATTTATAAGACATTTATGCCCCTCAGTAAAATCATATGCATGCACCATCATTTAAAATCATATATCATATAATATGAACCATAAACATAATTTTAGCCACTGCACCATACACTCCAATCCGACATCCCTGATGTCTGACGTCCCTGACGTCAATAAGGTCACAATCACAAGGCTACGCGTGCCACTCGGGTCTCAATTTCCGAGTTCAATCCCCGAACCCCGTTCGGGTACAGCATCCCCGATGCTTAGCGTCATAGACGCTGGACGTACTAGACGTCTGTGACCTCTCCGGGGTACCTCATCCGGAGGAGACAATATAATATGGAAGGATCTATACAGTGCAGTACCAAAAATTTTATTGATATCCAAATGCAAAGCATAAATATATACATAGATAAAATCCAAACCAATCTTTAAGTTTCATCAGACGGGTCTCAAACCCAAATACCGTGAAACGTGCCATAACCATAATTTCAATATCATCAAAACCATTATAAGTCCAAATAGTTGATTTAAATCCAAAATCATTTATTCGATTCCATTTTAGGGTCCCCGACCCGAATCACATGTATAAATCAACTGGGCCCCTGGCCCGATTTCATAAGTTAACTGGCCCCGGCCCGAATTCATAAGTCCACTGGGCCCCCGGCCCGAATTCACAAGTTAACCGGACCCCTGGCCCGATTTATAAGTTAACTGGGCCCCTGGCCCGATTTTACTTTATCAAGTCCGTAACCGTTTCATGAAATCATATCCAACCACATTTATGGAAATCGGTGCAAATCCAGAAAACCTCGGTTTACGTGCAAATACGTAAATCACCTCGAAATGCGTGAAATCATTTAAATTCACCGATATCCAAAGTAAATCATTTAATCATAATTATAACAATCATAAAAAAGTTATGCATGCATCGAATTTATGAAACCAATGTCCACTCACAGACTGTTTAACCGAGCGCCTCGATACGCGTGCCATAGGCCTTCCCGGGCCACACCACTATCACCGGGACTCCCAATCCTGTCCAAATCACATTAGAGGATCACTAACCTCATCATTAACATCCTATTCAAGTCTCGTAATTTTCCCGAATTTTTATGTATTTTTAAACTCGATTTAAAACCTTCGGACATCCCGAACAATGTCGAGACGGTGTCCGATCGACACGAAACCAATCCCAAAATGTTCGTTACATTGTATAGGACAAAAGTCATGTTGATCATACCTCGGGATTCGCACTCACGCGCCCCCACGCACCACAGCAAGCGGCTTTGCGTGGAAGCCACTCGCCAGCTACAGTACCCGCACAGTCATCCCTCTCACCCGTTTGTCTGTAAAACGGGTTGAAAAACCCGCGAACAGACCCGGTTCAAATCCTAGAAATTCGACATCGATTCCAACAATTCAAATGTCCATTAGCATCGAATTAGTTTCAATTAGAGATCTATGGACTAAATTACAAACAATCTTACCTCAAACCTTAAGATCAAGGATGATCACATGAAGAACAATCCGATCACTGTTCATCATCCGAAATCCTCCCATGTCAATCGATTCCTTCAATTGATGCATCCGTTAGCATCGTGAGGTCATAATTAACTCAATCCCCAGTCCAATTGCATCAATCCAAGCCTCAAATCCCACGACTCAAGCTCGAAATTTCTGCAGCTACAGTAGTTCTGTTCTTCCTCAAACGGGCCTCAATTCTCTTCGTTCTTTCGATGTAAATGATCGTGGCCTCAATTCTCTTCCTCAAACTAAACTCCATTTTGATCGTCACAGCCCATTTCCTCCAATTCAAATCCCCCCCCCCCCCCCCCCCCCAAAAACCAAATTTTCGATTTCTTAGTCTCCCTCACTCAGTCAATCCCCCGTGTAATCTCAGTTCGAATCAAATTCAATTCTCTCCAATATTCGTTCACAAATTCAGTGGATAGGGAGGAGATTAATGGTAGAAGAAAATTGAAGTTAGGTTGTACACGGTTGAAGAAGTCTGAAGAGATTAATGGAGGAAATAAACAATAATTAAGTTAATTAATTAATAAAACATAATCATAATGTTCCCCCATGTTACTAATCATACTAAACAATTCAGGGATAGATCGCACTAGACATCCACCAAGTTCAATCATGGCTCCAACTCACGGCTGTTCAAAAATTAACAGTCCAAATTACCATTCTGCCCTTGTGCAGAAAATTACCAAAATGCCCCTCACGCATCCTGACCCGTAACCCGGTCATACGGACTCCGATTGATGCGTGCCGCCTGTCTACGGACTCGTATCGACGATACCTACGTAGCGGTCCTTGGCCCTCGGCCATCGGACATCCCGGCCAAAAAGTCAACATTTCCCCTTCTTTCGTCCAAATTACGAAAATGCCCTTGAACTTCCGTTCATCATAACTTTCACCACGAACCTCGGAATCGAACGTGCCACCTGTCTATGAACTCATGACGTCCCAAACTACGTCACGGTCATCGGTCAAAGTCCATTTGACCATCCGAATTAAAAGTCAACGTTTTGCCCACGCCTTGGGGCAAAACGGTCATTTTGCACAATTCGTCCGAAATCGCCCAACTAATCCCAGATTAGTAAATCATAATTAAATATTATTAAATCCCGATATTCGGGACGGGTCGTTACAATTAACGCGGGATGACCTTGCTCCCTTTTGACACGAAGTGTTAGACAAGGGATATTTCCGACCTTTGCCCTCTCGGGCTATCAGAGTACTCCAGGATCCGGAGGAGGTATGTGATATCTCGGTCTCTGCTACAGTCCACATCCGCTGTCAACCTGAAGGGCAGTCAAAACATTAAAATTTGTGAGTGGACAAAACAAGAGTTTATAAAAACATTTCATAAGAAGGACATTTGTACCCTTCACTAAAAAGCATGCATGCATTCGAAAACCATTTATCAAACAGTTCATTAGTGTAACAACCCGTCCCAAGAGCCGGGATTAGTAAAGTGATTAAGATGGGATGAGTGAGCTAATCAGTGGTTAGGTGGTCCCGATAGGTCCGTAAGCTTAAAATGACGATTTTGCCCTTGGTTCGGGCAAAAAGTTGACTTTTAGTTCGGGTGGTCAAAAGGGGGAATCATTGACTTTTTGGACGATCGAGGTTTGGTACGTTGACCGAGGATGGTTACGTAGATCTCGTTGTCCTGAGTTCGATGACAGGCGACACGTATTCATCGGACATACGATGTGGGAGTTACGGGTCTAGGAAGTTAGTGGCAAAAGTGTAAAATTGGGTTAAAATGAGGGGCAGTTTGGTCTTTTGGTTGTCTGGGGAATTGTGCACAGAGAAGGCAGATGGACGGCTGGGATGGAGCCATTTGGTGAGAGAATAAGGAGGATGGTGACACGTGCTAAAGGTGGAGTGGCTTCTGGTGAGTTACAGTGCGTGCACGGCCCAAATAATTGGGGTGCAACCGTGTTCGTGTGTTCGTGATGGTTTCTTGCACCAGACAGAAAACAGAGGGAGATCATGCGGGAAATTGAGGGGTGATCGAGGGTGATGGTGTGTGCTGATGAGTTGTGAGTGTGTAAGGGTGATCGGAGAGTGAGAGGGAGCTAGTGAGAAGGTTGGGAGGTGAGGAATCGTGGTGTGTGTGAGTTGAGAGCTCACGGGGACAACCAGAGAAAACAGAGAAGACTGAGGGCTTGTGGTGGTGCTGTGGCCGTGTGCGGGTGCGATTGACCTCAAGAGGAGGCTGAGGAGGCGCTGTGGACCTTAGCAAACGCGGCGGTGAGCACGGTGGTGGACGGTTGCAGGTAATCCCTCATCTCTGAAAATTTGCCCTGTTTTCCCGTTGAGTTTCAAATCGAAAGTCGTGAGTCTAGAGGTTGAATCGATGGGTCTAGAGTAGTTTAGGGGATTTGGTTGAGTCCTAGGAGGTTACTGGTTGTGCTGCCGTGACGGTGGTGCACGGTGGAGGCGAGACGATGGTGAGTACCTCTGTGTGCTCTGTTTTGGCCGTGAGTTTCAGACGGCGAGTCGTGGACTTAGAGGCTGAGTCGAGGGTTTTGGTGAGTTGAGTGTGACTCAGTGAGGTCTTAGGAAGAGTTTAGGGTCGACACCGTGAAGGGGGAAGACCTGGGTGGCCGGGAAGAAGAACAGGGGTCTGTGCGGGTTTCTGTCGAGCTTGAGACGATGCGCTACGGGATGAATCGAGGTGATTAAAGGACGGGGATGGATAGAGTAGGGCTGGACGAAGCTATATGTGAAGAAAGGAGGGGGAACGGTGGCCGGACGGCGGAGAATGGGTCTCGCCGGTCCAAGTTGCAGCGGCCGGTTCAGCACAGGTTGAGGGTGACACTGTAGCTGGCACGTGAGGCCCACGCGCAGCCACTTTGGGGGGCGCGTGGGGGCGCGTGCTGCAGTGTCCGGGGAAGGTGTCAACATGGTTTTTAGTCTAAGTGTTCTAACGTGTCTAATGGAAGTGATTTCGGGTTGTTCGGACGTCGTTTGAGTTTAGTTTCGTGAGGGTGAAGGTTTAGGGTTCCGGTTCGTTACGTTCAGAACCCGGGGATTTTTGAGGGAATTTAGGTGGATACTCGTGGACGTGTTAGTGACGTAATTTGTGGGTTGTTGACAGGATCAGGATTTCCCGAGGAAGCTGAGGAACGTGCAGGACGTTCAGGACGCGATTGAGGGCTCGGTACTGTGAGTGGACCCTTTCCTTAAACTCGAACATGCATAACTGTTTTCTATATTTGTTTTACATACGTGATCTCATGAATGTTGGGTTTATAATGTGGTTTTATATGATTGCACGGGTTTTCGAGAAATAACATATTTGACACGTTTTACGAGGAAGTCTTGATTTCTGATTTTGATTCCATGGTTTTGGGATTTCAAACGTTAAAGGGTTTTCAATGATTATAAGTGGATTTTGATACATGATTTGAGGATCAAGGGTTTTTGGTTTTAGAATCGGATTTCGGAAAGCGGAATTTGGTTTTGAAGTTGAAAAGTGGGATTCCGGATTTGGGTTCGGAATGACGGTTCTGGATGCCAGAAGGGCGTCAGACCGGTGATTTCGAATTCGGGTTTGGTTGTGAATTCGGGAATGGTTTTCAAATGGTTTTGGATTGGATTTGCTGGATCTGGATATTGGGTTTAAAGACCCGGATATTGATTGACGGGGGACGGACCCGGATTGAGTTTAAAGACTCGGGAGTTTAAAGACTCGGATATATTGATATTTCCCCCGTAGGCCTGTTGAGTTTAAAGACTCGGGAGTTTAAAGACTCGGATATGAATGAGGCCTGGATTGAGTTTAAAGACTCGGGAGTTTAAAGACTCGGATAGGTCCAGCAGGTTTGATCGGAAAATGATGATTGGATATTCGCAGTTTATGATAAGGTTTTATGATGCTTATGATATGATTTCTATCACTGTTTTTATAGTGTTTCTGTTTCTTATGATGTGATTTATGGTGATTTGGTTTATATCTGTTTTATGAAATGGGTTATGCATGTGGTTTTAAAACGGAGGGCTAAACTTGGGTTTTCTTAAAATGGTTTTAGAACTTTTCTGTTATTCTGGTCCACTTACACCTTCTGTTTTAAATTGCCCTCCAGGTTGTGGAGCTAGAGCGGGGTTCCAGCGTCGAGGCAGCGTCTGAGGCATAGAAGTGACGAGCGGGATCCCAAAGTGTTTAAGTTTTTCTTCTGCGAGCGTGTAATTATCATCGTTTTTTATTTCCTTGTAATTCATACTATAACTTCAGGGTTTATTGAATGCTTTCTCCTGCGTCTGACTGTTTTGTATCGGGGTGTCAGACGGGAGCAGGATTTACCTCGGGTTTCGGGGTGAAACCGGGGTGGGTCCTGACAATTGGTATCAGAGCATAGGTTTGTCGAGTTTGTTGGGTATGTCGGTTTTTGAGGTTGTGTTTTAGTTGTTTGACTACTTCTATGGCTCTTTCAGCGTGCGGTTGACGATGCCTCCGAGACGTGGACCCTCTCCACGACCTGAAGAAGAAATGGCGAGGGGAACTGAGAGTACTACGATTGAACGAGCCCAGCGGCTCGGGGCTACTACGTTTAGTGGTGGGGCTGATCCTGAGGAATCCCACAGGTGGATTATCAGACTTGAGCGGATCTTTGCAGTGATGCATTACCCGCCAGAGTAGCGAGTGTTGTTGGCTACATTTTTATTGGATGGTGCGGCGTATGAGTGGTGGTATACCCTCGAGTTGTCTGGTTGGGATGCCCACACTGTGACTTGGGAGACGTTTAGGGAACGATTCCTGGAACAGTATTATCCTCGTTCTTTCCGAGATGCTAAAGAGGCTGATTTTTGCAGCTTCAACAAGGGAATATGACAGTGGCTGAGTAGGAACGAAAATTCCAGATGTTGTCTCGGTTTGCTCCTGCTTTTGTGGCCACTGAAGCCGAGAAATTCCGTAGGTTTGAATTGGGCTTGCGAGGCGAGATTCGAGCCATCGTGATGGCTGGATCGTTTGCTACTCTCCGAGACTTGTCGGATGCTGCGGTGAGGGTTGAGGCTAGTTTGCCGATGCGGCGCCGGGAGCCATTTTTTTCTGGAGCTTCGAGCTAGCGGACATCGAAAAGGGGTAACTTCGGTGGAGTATCGTCGTCGGGCGATGATCGTTTCGGTAGGCCTAGTAGTTTCCAGAGTTCAGGATTTCGGGGTTACAGAGCACAGCCGACTCCGCAAGCTAATGCGACGTCTGTAGCGTCTATAGGGAGACCGAGTGGTGGACCAGGATGGGATGTGTGTTTCTACTGTGGGGAGCGAGGCCACTTTCGACGTGTGTGTTCACGGTTGCCACAGGAAGGTGGTGTCGGTCGAGGAGCGGCGGAGCCCGGACAGAGTACAGCGTCAGGGACAGTAGGCACTAGAGGAGGTGGTGGTGCCACTAGTAGTTCGAGGGGACGTGGTAGAGCGTCGGGATCTCAGGCCTGAGTGTTCTCGATGACTCAGCAGGAAGTTCAGTCGGCACCAGATGCGGGGACAGGTACTTTATTAGTTTTGCTTGTGTGGTACCCAGTTTTGTTGTTGGAGTCTGGGAGCGAGTCTAGGATTTTCCCTAGGTGACCTGGGGAGTGTTACAGTGGAAGGATGACGGAGGGAATGGTAAAGGAGTGACTATAACTGATCGATATGAGGTTATTGAAGGAGAGAACCCACAAGCTAGAGTTTGCCTTTAGGACTTTGTAGAGTTATTCCGATAGTGGCCGAGGTAACAACCGAGGGAGGAGCCAGCCAGTAAGGAAGTATCTGTTGTAAGACCCGTGTCCTGGAGGGAACGATGAACAATCCCACATTCCTGCGGGGGGGAATGGTCTGGGAAGGAGATGGTGGTGTGCCTTAAAGGTGTAGGCACACACCTATCTAGCATGAGGCCTTTTGGGAGCTCAGTGGCTTTGGGGGGGATTGGAACCCCAAAGTTAAGCGAGTTGAGGCTGGTGCAATTCCAGATGGGTGACCCCCTGGGAAGTTGCACCGTGAGCTCCCGAAAACAAAACCGTGAGGGCGAGGCCCAAAGCGGACAATATCGTGCTAGATGAATCGGGACCTGACAGAAGAGGGTCGGGTCCTGACAATTTGGTATCAGAGCCAGACCCCAACCAGGAAGTGTGCCAACGAGGACGCTGGGCCCTAAGGGGGGTGGATTGTAAGACCCGTGTCCTGGAGGGAACGGTGAAAAATCCCACATTCCTGCGAGGGGGGAATGGTCTGGGAAGGGAATAGTGGTGTGCCTTAAAGGTGTAGGCACACACCTATCTAGCATGAGGCCTCCCTTGGCTGCGCTGGTTAAGGTGGTTACCTTCCAGGCGTGAAGTCTTGGGGTCAAAATCTTGCGGGCGCAGGTGCGCCTAAAGAGGACAATATCATGCTAGATAGAGCGTGCAGGTGCATGTCCCTGGTTTAGATGAGGCATTTTGGGAGCTCCGTGGCTTTGGGGGGGATTGGAACCCCAAAGTTAAGCGAGTTGAGGCTAGTGCAATTCCATGATGGGTGACCCCCTGGGAAGTTGCACCGTGAGCTCCCAAAAACAAAACCGCGAGGGCAAGGGCAAGGAGGCCCAAAGCGGACAATATCGTGCTAGATGAGTCGGGTCCTGACCGAGGAGGGTCGGGTCCTGACAGAATGGTATCAGAGCCAGACCCCAACCGGGAAGTGTGCCAGTGAGGTCGTTGGGCCCTAAGGGGGGTGGATTGTAAGACCCGTTTCCTGGAGGGAACGGTGAACAATCCCACATTCCTGCGAGGGGGGAATGGTCTGGGAAGGAGATGGTGGTGTGCCTTAAAGGTGTAGGCACACACCTATCTAGCGTGAGGCCTTTTGGGAGCTCAGTGGCTTTGGGGGGGATTGGAACCCCAAAGTTAAGCGAGTTGAGGCTGGTGCAATTCCAGATGGGTGACCCCCTGGGAAGTTGCACCGTGAGCTCCCGAAAACAAAACCGTGAGGGCAAGGGCAAGGAGGCCCAAAGCAGACAATATCGTGCTAGATGAATCGGGACCTGACAGAAGAGGGTTGGGTCCTGAAAATTTGGTATCAGAGCCAGACCCCAACCGGGAAGTGTGCAGTGAGGACGCTGGGCCCTAAGGGGGGTGGATTGTAAGACCCGTGTCCTGGAGGGAACGGTGAACAATCCCACATTCCTGCGAGGGGGGAATGGTCTGGGAAGGAGATGGTGGTGTGCCTTAAAGGTGTAGGCACACACCTATCTAGCATGAGGCCTTTTGGGAGCTCAGTGGCTTTTGGGGGGGATTGGAACCCCAAAGTTAAGCGAGTTGAGGCTGGTGCAATTCCAGATTGGTGACACCCTGGGAAGTTGCACCGTGAGCTCCCGAAAACAAAACCGTAAGGGCGAGGCCCAAAGCAGACAATATCGTGCTAGATGAATTGGGACCTGACAGAAGAGGGTCGGGTCCTGACATCTGTGGTTGTACGCGAGGTTGTGCTCTGTGAATGAGGTATTGTAAAATACCTTTGTTTTCTGTTCATAGAGTTTCCCTTGCGTACACCATACAGTTGTTACAAAGAGAGGGTTGGCCGTAGTAACAGTAGTTGGGGATGGAGTGGAATACCCAAGGTGGGGATGTTGGATAGGAAACCCATGAGAAGTTGTTGTTGACCTAGTGTTGATTACCAGGTAGGAGACCCTAGGTGTCAGGAACTAGTTGTGGAATTTCGGGGACGAAATTCTTTTTAGGTGGGTAGATTGTAACAACCCGTCCCGAGAGCCGGGATTAGTAAAGTGATTAAGATGGGATGAGTGAGCTAATCAGTGGTTAGGTGGTCCCGATAGGTCCGTAAGCTTAAAATGACGATTTTGCCCCTGGTTCGGGCAAAAAGTTGACTTTTAGTTCGGGTGGTTAAAAGGGGAAAACGTTGACTTTTTGGACGATCGAGTTTTGGTACGTTGACCGAGGATGGTTACGTAGATCTCGTTGTCCTGAGTTTGATGATAGGCGGCACGTATTCACCTGAACCGTCTGTACTCCGAAGTCGAGCCTCCATCGGCTACCCAACAACGAATCGTGCGTCGTGACCTCTCTGGAAGGAACACATCCCAATTCGGAGGTGAGCGTCGTATCGTCGATCGCAGTGCACATAGCACTTACCGCGACCACGATTCAGACCTGAAGGCCATCAATAACGTCATATGCCTGAGACAAAACCAAATGGGTCTCATACCCCAGTTTATTCTTTTGGAAATCCAAATCCATTTCATTTAGACCAATAAAGAAAGTACAACCCCGTATAGGCACCGTATAGGGCCAAAACCACGAAATACGTGCCTATACATAACCACACATCCAAATGCACTCATGGAATCACAAATAAGTATTTAAAACATATAATAAACATTTATGCATGCTCCAATTTGGAAAATAAGGTCCACTCACAGACCGTCCGAGCTGCCACCTCGATATGCGTGTCTACGGCTCTCCCGAGCCAATCACTGTCACCAGGACTCCCAAACCTGTCCAAATCGTAATAGAAGGTTACTAACTACTTAATTAACCTCCCACTAAAGCCCTGTAATTTTCCGGATTTTTTAACTATTTTAATCCCGATCCTAAACCTTCCGATGCCCCGAACATTATCGAGACGGTGTCCGATCGACACGAAACCAGTCCCAAAATGTTCGTTACATCGAATAGAAGATTTCACATGTTGAAAACTTCCCCAAATTCCTAATCACATGCTGGCACGCGCCCCAAGGATGATCCTACGCGTGGGCCTCACACGCCGGACTGTTCACATTCTTCTCCACGCAGTCGACCGGTCCGGCCGGTTTTCCTGGTTCGGCCAGTTCAGTTTGACCGGCGTGACCGGTTCGGCCACCCCTCTCTCTCATTTTTCGTCCAATCCACTCCTTTTCCATCCCAATCTTACTATTTTCATGGTTTCTATCATTTCCAATCCCGAAACCTAACCAAAATACCTAAATCCTAACCAAAATCAAAGGGCCTCACGGCCTTGTTTTACATTTTCTTCCCATGGCCGTCCAACCACCACCAAAGCCTTCTTTAAACCCCCTAAGAAACCTAATAACCTCATCCTAATCATCCAAAACAATCCATAATGTGTAAATCGAAATATATGGAAAAATGGGCCTAACCGTGAAGTCGGTTTCTTCTTGGCCTTCATCGCCGTGCATGGCGGCCTAGTTAGCTTCCAGCCACCTTCCTCTGCTTCCTCAGCCTCTCTCTCACTCTCTGGGTCTCAGATATGATCATAGGGTTGAAGGGTTGGATTTGGGGGGATGGTTTTGATCGGGTTTGAATGAAGAAAACAAAGGTGGTGTCGATGCATGTATGTAGGAAGGTAGGAAATGGATGGGTGACACTTGTCACTCATCCATTGGGCCTCCTTAAAATATCTGGGCCCACTAACTGCCAAATGGCATACGTCTCGTAAAACGTGCAATAGTTCCCTTGAACTTTCGTGAACCGTAACTTCGCCGTCGAACGTCCGAATTCGACGTGCCGCCTGTCTATGGATTCGTATCGTGCCGATCTAAGTAATGGTTCTCGGCCCTCGGCCATCGGACATCCAAGGTCAAAAGTCAACTATTTGCCCCTTTTAACCAAAATTACCAAATTGCCCTTAAACTTCCGAATGTCATAACTTTTTCCTCGAATCTCGGAATTGAACGTGCCACCTGTCTATGAACTTGTGACGTTCTAAACTACGTCACAGTCATCAGCCAAAGTCCATTTGACCACCCGAATGAAAAGTCAATGTTTTGCCCACGCCTAGGGGCAAAATGGTCATTTTACATTGTTCGTCTGATTTCGTCCAACTAACCACCGATTAACCTCATTAATCACGATTAGTCACTAATCTAATCCTGAAATTCGGGACGGGTCGTTACATGCTAGGGACATGTTGGAGTCCTGTGGGGTTCACTTTGGAGACGATGATGTTGTGATCCTAGCCCTGAGAGGCCTCTCTAGTGAGTACAACACCTTGAGGTGTGTAATTAGGGGTCGAGAGAATACCATTTCCCTTAAAGAATTCAGAACTCAATTGCTTGCTGAAGAAAGTGTCTTAACTCATTCTGATGAGCAAGCTCCCTTCTTGTCTACGATGGTGGCTACTCAACAGAATCCTCAACCCTCTTTCCAGTCAGGATCTTCCAACTCCTCACAGAACTCTATCATGGGACAGGGACCTGGTTTGAACTCTGGTGACAGTCAGGGTCACTTTGACCAATCTTTTCAAGTTCCCTGCTCAAGCATAAACCAACAATCTAGTGGACAACCTCCTCAGATCTTTAGTGACAACTTTCAACACTTTGGATATGGAAGTAGTCATGAAAACAATTCTCCCTTCTACCATCGAAATTCTGGTGGGGGTCGAGGCAGGAAAGGTAGAGGACACAATGGAGGAGGTAGGGGCTATCAGAATAGAGGTCCTAGTTACAATCACTTCTATAGCCCTCAAAGCAACACAGACTATTCAGGTTCAACTTACACTGCAGGGTCTGGCCTCCTTGGACAACCTCCACATGTGAGTCAGAACCAGCAGTTTCAAGCCAACCATGTCCCTAAGTGTCAGATTTGTGGTAAGAAGGGACATTGGGCAGTTGATTGTTATTACAGACACCCAGATCAGTCCTCCAGCTCTCAGGATCCTGAGGCTTGCCAGATCTGCTGGAAATATGGTCACACTGTAGTGAACTGTTATCAAAGGGGCAATTACTCATATCAAGGTGCACCTCCTCCCCCATCCTTAACAACAATGTCAGCCTCTCAATCCTTCCCTACTCAACAAAGTTCACAGGCACAGGATTACTGGATTGCAGATACTGGTGCTTCTACTCATATGACAGCAAATGTCTCACAATTGTCTATGATGGTACCTTCTACTACAAGTGACCCTATTCTCACAACAGGTGGCACAGGTTTGCAAATATCACACACAGGAAACTCATCACTTATTACACCTAGTCCTATAACTCAGTGTTTCAAACTGAAACAAGTCCTCCATGTGCCTCAGAACATACTTTCAGTTCAATGTTTTTGTAAAGACAATAATTGTAGGTTGATCTTTGATGAGTTGTGTTTTGTTATACAGGACAGGATCACAGAAACATTGTTATACAAAGGACTGAGTCATAAGGTGTAACGACCCGTCCCAAATTCCTAGATTAGATTAGTGACTAATCACGATTAGTGAGGTTAATCCGTGATTAGTTGAGCGAAATCGGACGAACGATGCAAAATGACCGTTTTGCCCCTAGTCGTGGCAAAACGTTGACTTTTCATTCGGGCGGTCAAATGGACTTTGACCGATGACCGTGACGTAGTTTAGGACGTCACGAGTTCATAGACAGGTTGCACGTTCAATTCCGACGTTCGAGGAAGAAGTTATGACGTTCGGAAGTTTAGGGGCATTTTGGTAATTTTGGTTAAAAGGGGCCAAATGTTGACTTTTTGACCGGGGTGTCCGATGGCCGAGGGCCGAGGACCGTTACGTAGATCGAGATGTTACGAATCCATAAACAGGCAGCACGCTGAAATCGGACTTCGAACGGGGAAGTTATAGGTCACGGAAGTTCGATTTCACCATGCACGTACTTCGAGACGGGGATGATTTGGCAATATCTAATTGGGCAGATATTTTCAGTGGATCCCATGGATGAGTGACAAGTGTCACTCATCCCATTGGCTAAAACCCCTAAAAAGGGGATCTCACTTAATTAAATATTATTATATTGATTATTATACAATTAATCCTAACAACACTAAATCCTAGCCATTCATTCCTTTTAAACTTTAAATCCACACCACTCATCTAATCTAATCCTCTTCACTCTCATCAGACATTTTCTTCTTCATTTTCCCTCACAAACCCGAAAACCCCATAACCTATATTCTCCATTTTTCTTCAAACCCACAAAACACACTCCCTCATCACCTGCGACTGAGACCAGAGAGATAGTAAGAGGCTGAGATGATGAAGGACTGAGGGACACGACGACCAGCCACGACGGAGGGCACGGCGGAGGTGAGAAAAATGACCCCAGAACCCATTTTCTAGACTTTCAACATCGAACGTCTAACGACCGTTTTAGTCGATTGGGTTTGAGTCTCTAGACCAGGACGAGCTCAACGGACGTGGGTTCGAGGCGGGGGATGGCCTGAGACGACAGGGAGGACGACCAGAAACTGGGCTTCGGGTTTTGGCATCACAGGTAATCATTTTGACCCGTTTTATAGTTTTTAAACGCATAGAACTTTAAGTTAGGTTGAGACGAGGAGAATGGGACAAACGGGAAGTGTTTTGGTGTCCAGACGACAGAGAACCGACCGGGTCAACACGCGGGTCACTGCGAGCCAGTTGCAGATCCGGACTGGGGATGAAGATGACTGATGACGTCATCCTGATGATGTCATCATGTCAGGGATGACGTCAGCATGTCAGATCTGACAATGTCAGCTGACATGTCAGAATATGGACCAATGAGAGCTTGACACGTGGCACTGTCAAAGGTGTTAGTGCTGACGTCAGCGTTGACTTTTGTAATAACCAGCGCGTGGGGGCACGTGTGAACAGTGTTTTGAGTGGGCCCAGAGTCATTCTAAAGGTTTCAAAGATCTAGATCCAATGGCGGTGGTTTCGGGTAGATCGGAAATCGTTAGGTTGGTCAAATTGAGGTTTTTCACCTCGGGAAACATGTACGGGACACGTTGACTTTTCCAGGAAAGTTTAGGGTTCTTACTATGGACTTGTATAGGTTAGTAGTAAGCTTTGGATATGATTTGAACAGGTCAGGATGACCCGGAGAGGTCGGATGGGCTCGGGAGAGCCTTATGGCACGTAAATCGAGGCGGCAGCTCGGGCGGTCTGTGAGTGGACCTTGGTTTCTAAATTGGTGAATGCATAAATTTTTATTATATGTTTTATTGCATGTTTGATGATTCCATGGGTGCATTTGTATGTGGTTACGTAAAAGCACGTATTTCGAGGTTTCGGCCTTATACGGTGCTTATACGAGTCTGTATTTCTTTATTGGTTTAAATGAAAAGGTTTTGGATTTCCAAAAGGTTAAACTCAGGTATGAGACCCATTTGGTTCTATCTCGGGCATATGACCTTATTGATGGCCTTCGGGTCTAAATCGTGGTCACGACGAGTGCTAGGTGCACGGCGACGGACGATACGATGCTCGCCTCCGGATTGGGATGTGTTCCTTCTGGAGAGGTCACGATGCACGATTCGTTGTTGGGGAGCCCAGGGAGGCTCGACTTCGGAGTGCTGACGGTTCAGGATAGCGATCGGTGATGAGTTCAACATGATCTTGTGGTGGTCGCGTCGGTTGATTCGTTCACGGCGACAGACTAGGATTGAGGGCGGTCCTGGATGGATGGTTGCACGCATCACTACGATCGGAGTCGTGACTGACCCTTAGATATCGGGCACGATGCTCAGCTGATGTCATATGTTCGGGCACGAGGCCCAGTTACCTTATGGTTGTGATTTCGGGTCAGGGACCCTACACGGATTTCCGGGTTCATGACGATTTACGTGAACCGACATGAACCTTTGTCAGGTCATTGTGGTACATGACGGTTTATGGGAACCAGGCATGGAAGATGTTGCCTATATGTATATGAATATAATGGATGATATAGATCATGACGGTTCAGGGGGACCGGGCATGAATGTTTATGTTATGTATATATATGTTCATATACCTTCCTTTACTTGTTTTATCTCCTCCGGGGAGGGTCGTTGGCCTGGGTGGACCTCGGAGTAGTCACGGAGCACTAACTGAGTGGGAGTTGCCCCCGTTGGATGCCTTACTCTCAAGAAGGCTGGTACTATAACCTCAGGTAGGGTCGGTGGTCTACGTACATTGACCTTGACTTTGAGAAGACTTGGGTTTGAGACCCCGGGTAGCACGCACGTAGCTTTGGAAACCGTGACAAGATTGGTTGTGTGAATTATATGTGTATATGATATAGATATGATATATGATATGTGATGTGTGGTTCTACAGGTTTTGGGCAGTGGCCCGTGTACTTGGTTTCATTATGGTTTTGGGCTTAGCTCCCACATATGGTTTCATTTGGTTAAATGGTTTTCGAATGCATGCATGCTTTTTAGTGAAGGGTACAAATGTCTTCATTAAAATGTTTTTATAAACTGTTTGTTTTGTCCACTCACAGTTTTTAATGTTTTGACTGCCCTTCAGGTTGACAACGGATGTAGACTGTAGCAGAGACCGAGATATCACATACCTCCTCTGGATCCTGGCGTACTCTGATAGCCCGGGAGTACAAAGGTCGGAAGTATCCCTTGTCTGACACTTCGTGTCAGACGGGAGCAGGGTCATCCCGCGTTAATCCCGGGGTGATTGGGATGGGTCATGTCAGCGTGGTATTAGAGCGAGGATGGCTCGTATTGGAGTTGAGTTAGCTCATATCAGACCATAGGATTGCTTGTCAGAGTGGGGGTTGTCTCTATTCGAGCAACCGTGGAGCTCTTATAGTAGTACGCAGGTCGAGGATGTGATATCTCAATGGGCTACTATTCGTGGTCAACCTGATAGTTAGGATGCCGGTACGATAGTTATTAGGATTCGATCGTGGAATGTCTTGGTTTGGCATTTGATGTCGGGGTTGCCATAGTTTTGTCGTGGATGACAGTGTGGGACCCTACGGAAGGATTAATGTAATAGTACTTTGGAATTTTGATCGTTAGACGGTTAGTTGGGATCGTCTTTCACGATGTCGTAGGATCGGTTCCGACGACTGGTTGGGTGTTGTGACCATCCGATGATCGGATATTGGTGAGTTAAATGGATTTACTGCTCCTGGCGGTTAGCAGCCGGATTGTGGAGTGTGCTGCGGTTAGCAGTTAGCAGCCGAGTTCATGGAACTCTAGTTGAACTTATGGCAGTTAGCAGTTGGATTCGAGGAATCCTAGTGAATTGACGATAGGATTGGGTTGACGTCTTTGCGATGTCGAGACCGCGGGGTTGGTGAGATTGTGGAACCCTACCTTAGGTGTATGGTTCGGAAAGGTAAGTTGGTGATTGGTTTAAGTTTGACGACTATTCAGATTTGGGTTCGTTAGTCGGTTTAGTCATATCATCTTGCGTTAGGACTGCACTTTGCTGTCGAGGTTGTACTTATCGGTTAGACCTAGTAGGTTGTCGTGCTACTATAGTTGTGATGGATTGTTGGTGCAGCTAAGGTCATGGGTGACCTGGTAGACGACATTGGTTGAGCCGAGTTACGACTGGTTAGAGTTTGGTTGGACAAGTTATCAGGGTTGGTACTTGTCGATGGAATCCCGGAGTGGGGATACAGATTGGTTAGTACATGCGGTTGATTCCGCTGGATGCGAGTCTCGATAGCGATGTCTGGTAGTTTGGTCTGCACGATTTTGTGGCAGGCGCTACTACCGAGAGTGGTCGTAGTTACGACTATTGGGAATCGGGGATGTTCAAGGGACGTTTCCTTTTCTCGTATGAGTTTTCTGGGTGACTGTACCCAGAAATGTTGGGTACGAGGGAGATAGAGTTTCTTCCATTCGAGCTTAGGTACGGGATCGTCGCTCGACATGAGCAGAGATCTAGGGTTGTCTGATTCGCACACTTTGTGCTGATGCTGACAGGTGATAGTGATGCTGCTGGTACTGGTGCTGATGCTGGTGCCGGTGATTGTGATGACGGTGAGTAACGAGTTGGGATATGACTCTGTCGAGTTGGGCTTATGTTCAGTATCTGTGGTTCGGGTGTGGATTGCGGATAGAGTTAAATTGGTGATGGACATGTGGTTGATGTCCGAGTATGTTGTTTCCAACCAGATTAGAATTTCGGAATCGCGAGAGGTTGCGATTGAGGTGACGAGAGGAATGCGGGTTTTCCGTATTAGTAACGAGTATTTCGAAGTCATTTGGGTGACTTCTCAGGTTCTACCGTGGTAGATGGGGTAGACGATGGTTGCGTCACCAGTACGCTGATCGTGTATTGGTTGGTGGACCCGAGATTTGTTTTGGGTCATTGGGTGGAATCGAGTATATCAAAATTAGGTGACTGAGATTCCTCATTTTCTGCTTGGTGGCAGACAATGTTGGTTTACATGATGTGGTGAGTGCAACGGGGTTTTGGTTGCATTCACGTAGGATGGATTTTAATGTCATTGCCTTGGATCATTCTTGATTTTTCCTAGGTGGAATGACAAGGATCGATACGAGGTAATCAGTGAGAACCCACAGTCTCGGCGTGTCTCTTCGTTGACTGATCTGTTTAGATGTGGGATTTGGTTGAGGACTTTGGGCGTTGTGACGATTCTCGATCGTGACGTTCATGGTCGGGTGAGGTAATGATAGGATCTAGATCGTGATTTTGATGATCCAGATGGGTAGAGAGTATATCGCTCTTACCTGGATGTTTGAGTTGAGGACGATGGGAATGAACTTGTTTCGAGGTAAATCCCATATGGCTTATTACTCGCCCGAGTAGTTGTCCGACGAGTAAGTTTCCGACGAGGTCGGATTCGGTTAGCTTGAGATGTGTTGATGTTGGGATTGGCTTCCCTATGAATTTAATCAAAGGTAATGTGTAATCGTTTGAACAGGTAACTGATAGGTTCAGTTTTGGTGCGTCTCGGTAGACGTGAACGATATTTCGAGTTTTAGAATCGAATTTCTAGGTGACGATTTAGGATTCGATTTTGGAACTTGAAAGTGGATTTTCCGGATTTGGGTGCGGAATGGTTATTCCAAATGCTAGCTTACGGAATGATGGTTTTTGATTCGAATTTGGAAATGGTTATGGATATGATTTCTGGGTTTGAATTCGGGATTTCTTACGAAATTGCGGATTCGGATTCGGATTTGGAAACGGATGATGGGTGGAGTCTGGGTTGTCTGATGTTGGATTGGACAAATAAACTCCATAATTGAAATGTGATTGACTACAACCTAGGTGGTTGTAGGCTGATTGATGGGTAGATGTACGTACCTTGTACGTTGTTCGAGGTACGTTACTGGGTTGACTTGTCGTGCCTGGTGAAGGTATATAGGTTATACCAGTGTGGATCGTTCAGTGAGGTCTGTTGACTCCCAGAGGGAGTAGACGTCAGGATAGTTCTGTGATAGAGAAAGGAACCTTCGAGTGTTTGTGTTAGCGACTTGGTAGATTTGACAAGTGGTGTCAATTCGAAACGGGGTGACTACTGTCATTCGACGTGGTCGATTGCAGTCGTTGCGACGTAAGCATTAGTGGTACGCTTGGGTACGAGCAAGTATTATTCTAGCTAGTTGGGGTACAAGTGTACACGTGTTGTGAGGTTAAAATTGCTTTCCACGTGGTGGATATGGAATCAGGATAGTTGGAGTTTCGAGAACGAAACTAATTAAGGAGGGAAGAACGGTTGGAATTAGGTTCGTTGGAATTTCGAGAAGGAAATTAATTAAGGAGGGAAGGTTGTAACGACCCATCCCAAATACCTAGATTAGATTAGTGACTAATCATGATTAGTGAGGTTAATTCGTGATTAGTTGAGCGAAATCGGACGAACGATGCAAAATGACCGTTTTTCCCCTAGCCGTGGCACAACGTTGAATTTTCATTCGGGCGGTCAAATGGACTTTGACCGATGACCGTGATGTAGTTTAGAACGTCACGAGTATATAGACAGGTGGCACGATCAATTCCGACATTCGGGGAAGAAGTTATGACGTTCGGAAGTCAATGGGCATTTTGATAATTTTGGTTAAAAGGGGCCAAATGTTGACTTTTTGACCAGGGTGTCTGATGGCCGAGGGCCGAGGACCGTTACATAGAGGGGCCAAATGTTACGAATCCATAGACGGGCGGCACACTGAAATCAGACTTCGAATGGGGAAGTTATAGGTCACGGAAGTTCAGTTTCATTATGCACGTACTTCGAGACGGGGATGATTTGGCAATATCTGATTGGGCAGATATTTTCAGTGGGTCCCATGGATGAGTGACAAGTGTCACTCATCCCATTGGCTAAAACCCCTAAAAAGAGGATCTCACTTAATTAAATATTATTATATTGATTATCATATAATTAATCCTAACAACACTAAATCCTAGCCATGCATTCCTTTTAAACATTAAATCCACACCACTCATCTAGTCTAATCCTCTCCTCTCTCATCAGACATTTTCTTCTTCATTTTCCCTCACAAACCCGAAAACCCCATAACCCATATTCTCCATTTTTCTTCAAACCCACAAAACACACTCCCTCGTCACCTGCAACTGAGACCAAAGAGATAGTGAGAGGCTGAGATGATGAAGGACTGAGGGACACGACGGCCAGCCACGATGAAGGGCACGGCAGAGGTAAGAAAAACCAACCCGAGAACCCGTTTTCTAGACTTTCAACATCTAACGTCTAACGACCGTTTTAGTCGATTGGGTTTGAGTCTCTGGACTAGGACTAGCTCAACGTACGTGGGTTCGAGGCGGGGGATGGCCTGAGACTATAGGGAGGACGTCCGGAAACCGGGCTTCGGGTTTTGGCATCACAGGTAATCATCTTGACCCGTTTTCTAGTTTTTAAACCCATAGAACTTTAAGTTAGGTTGAGACGAGGAGAATGGGACAAACGGGAAGTGTTTTGGTGTCCGGACGGCGGAGAACCGACCGGGTCAACCTGCGGGTCACGGTGACCCAGTTACGGACCCGGACTAAGGAATACGATGACTGATGACATCATCCTGTCAGGGATGACGTCAGTATGTCAGATCTGACAATGTTTACCGACCGGGTCCATATTCTGACATGTCAAGATATGGACCAATGAGAGCTTGACACGTGGCACTGTCAGAGGTGTCAGTGCTGACGTCAGCGTTGACTTTTTCAACGTGTTGACTTTTGCTACCTGTTGACTTTTGCATTGACCAGCGCGTGGGGGCGTGTGTGAACTGTGTTTTGAGTAGGCCCAATGAAACGACCCATCCCAATCCCCCCGGGATTACCATGGAATGTGTCATGCTCCCGTCTGACAAGAGGTGTCAGACAAGGGATAACCTGTTGCCACTGCCCAACCGGGCTTCCAGAGTGCGCAAGGATCGATGGAGGAGGTGTGCGATGTCCCAGTCTCTGCTGCAGTCGCATCCATAATCAACCTGAAGGGCATTAAAAACAAAAGCTGTGAGTGGACGAAAATAAACAAGTCTGTTTAAAACATTTATGAAGACATTTATGCCCCTCAGTAAAAACATATGCATGCGTCAAAAACCAATGATCACATATTTATTTTGAAATAAGCATTAGGGCCTTCGCCCGGGAACCATAAGCATAGTTTCAAATCCCAAAAGTCAAACCAAGAGTTATTTCATAAATCCAGTAATATACATTTATTATTTTTCCATCTCCGGCATCCCCGATGCCTAGCCTCCCAGACGCTTGACGTCCCAGACGTCATATCTCACGGTATTAAGCAACACGTGCTGCCCGGGGTCTCACCGGGTCCATATTTCTGACATCCTCGATGTCTGACGTCCCTGACATTAATCATAGCAATCCTGCTCCTGAGTCACTATACAGTCCGGCTGCTCCATACAATGACGCCTCGCAGACAATGCACCGTGACTTCCCCAGTGTCCCCGACACCTGGAGGAGACTAATATATATCCTCGTATCGAGATGGTTTTATGGAACACATTTTATTATTCATTTCCAAAATATCACAAGGGCCCTGCTCCGAATTTCCATAAAACCGTCATAAGTCCAAATAGTTGATTATTAAATCCGAAATCATTTATTCAATTCCATTTTAGGGTCCCCGAACCGAAATCTCATATATAAATCAACTAGGCCTTTGGCCCGATTTCATAAGTCAACTGGGCCCCTGGCCCGATTTCTTAAATCAACTGGGCCCCTGACCCAAATTTACTTTATCAAATCCGTAACTGTTTCATAAAATCATATCCGAATCACCATTATGGAAATCAGTGCAATCCGAAAAATCTCGATTTACGTGCAAACAAGTAAATCGCCTCGAAATGCGTGAAATCATATAAATTCACCGATATCCAAAATAAATCATATAATCACAATTATAACAATCATGAAACAGTTATGCATGCATCGAATTTATAAAACCAATGTCCACTCACAGACCGTTTAACCGAGCGCCTCGATACGCGTGCCATAAGCCTTCCCGGGCCACACCACTATCACCGGGACTCCCAATCGTTTCCAAATCACATTAGAGGGTTACTAACCTCTTCATTAACATCCTATTCAAGTCCCGTAATTTTTCCGAATTTTAACTATTTTTAAACTAGATTTAAAACCTTCGGACATCCCGAACAATAACGAAACGGGGTCCGATTGACACGAAACCAATCCTAAAATGTTCGTTACATTGTATAGGACAAAAGTCATGTTGACCTCACCTCGAGATTCGTGCCCACGCGCCGTCACGCGCCGCCTTGAGTGGCTGCGCGTGAAAGCCACGCGCCTGCTACAGTGTCATCGTTCCAACCCGTATGTCTGGTAAACGGGTCCAGTTAGCCCGCGAGATGACCTGATCTGTTCACTGTCAATTCAACCTCAATATTTTCAATTCAATATTCAAATAGATTCGTTTTAAGTCTAATTAGAGGTCTACAAACTCAATTACAACAATCCTTACCTGAAATCCAACGATTTGAAGATTAACATCGAAGAACATCAGGGCACTGTTCATCATTCGGATTTCATCAATTCCACTGGATTTCCTTAAATTGATTCACTAAGAAGCTTCGTTAGACCAAGATAAACTCATTTCCTAATCCAATTTCACCGTTTAATCCCTCTAGAATCACTACTCAATATTCAAGCTCCTTCTTTGTCACCAAGTCAGTTCAGAGCCAAATGGTTGCCAAAATTCATCGTTCTTGAGTTGGTTGTGATCGAGGCAATCCCAGAAGGCTCAAATTGAACTCAAATTCGGTCCTCAGAGCTCATAGCTCAAAATTTCGAATTTCCCTCCATTGCTCCAAAATTCCGATTCTCAGTTACATTGCCCCTCTCAGTCCCTCGTGTTCTTCCTCAGCCAATTCCTTCCCCAACACACTCAATTTCCATTCACAAGATCAATTGTGGAAGGACGATTTATGATGGCCAGAATTCAAACTCTCACCTCCCTGTTTTGCTTGTTCACGGGTAAGAAAATATTGAGAGTGAGGGAGTGAGGACTGATCAGAAATAGAAGGGAAGAGATGAGATGAACGGATGAGATGCAATCTGGGGAGTGAGATGGATGACCGAGATTAAAAGAAGAGATTTAATCCTAATTAATTTCATAGTGGAAACTTTAGCTTATAATTTATAATTAATGGAACATGATCCAATCTAGCCAATGGGTGAGTGACACTTGTCATTCATCCAAGTGTCGTCCAACCACCATTTCAGAATAAAATAATCGACATGGTTACCGAGACGTAAACATCCCCGATTTCACGTTTCAGACCATAAATTCCTCGTACGAAGTCCGATTTCGGCGTGCCGCTTGTCTATGGATTCGTATCGACATGCTCTACATAAAGATCCTTGGCCCTCAGCCATCGGACATCCCGATCAAAAAGTCAACATTTTCCCCTATTTCATCCAAATTACGAAAATGCCCTTGGGCTTCCGAACATCATAACTTTCACTACGAACGTCGGAATCGAACGTGCCACCTGTCCATGAACTCGTGACGTCCCAAACTACGTCACGGTCATTGGTCAAAGTCCATTTGACTGTCCGAATTAAAAATCAACATTTTGCCCATGCCTAGGGGCAAAACGGTCATTTTGCACATTTCGTCCGATTTCACTCAACTAATCCCAGATTAGTCATTCTAAACCATAATTAAATAATATTAAATCCCGATATTCAGGACGGGTCGTTACAACCTTCCCTCCTTAAATAATTTCGTCCTCGAAATTACCAAATATCCTTACCCCACATCCACCTCGTGGAAAACATCTCGATCTCACATCTGTGTACACTTGTACACCCACTAACCAATACAAAGCTCGTCTAAACTCAAACGTCCCATCACGGTCTCTCACCGTACCGACCATACTCAACACCGCGAGTGAAATTGATCACTTGATCCTTGTCAATTTTACCATTTAGCTGACTCCTTCAGCTTGTCGGTTCCTTTCCATCATCAATATATACGACGTCTGCTCCCCCCCTGGGAGTCACCAAACCACACCTGTCAGTCCATGCTGACACCATCAGCCACACTGTCACCACCAAGCTTTACCAAGCTAGTAAAGCTCCAACCATCAGCTAATCAGTGACAACACCCCATACTGCCACTCGCTCAAAGTAGCGTAAGATAAACCACATGATCTCAATTCGTAGGGCAAGCCCAATCCTGCGACATATACTAATCTCAATGTCCATAACCGCCAACTCCGTCACCGAACCATGACGCTGGAAAAACGCGACGTAATAACATCACGCAAGGCTACTCGTAGTTTCACTGACCACCAACTCACTCATCATGAGTGTACGTATACCGTCAACTAACTTAATCAAGTGGTGTAACTGACACACATTGAATACTAGCCAAAACAGTGATCACACATCTCCATACTGGGGTTCACTAGCCATCCGTGGCTAAGAACGCCTGCTCATAAAATCGCTGAACCCAACAAGAATAACTCTTCCCAGCGCAGAGTACTCAATGTCCAGTTCACACAAACAACCAAACAAATGATATCGGAACCAAGCCGATTACCAACACGTTTAATCACACACCACTGGTACATCCCATGTACCGTCACTAGGCACCACTCAGCCTATCCACTATCGATCCTCGTACAACGTACCCTGTACGTACATCTATCCATCAATCCGCCTACAACCACCTAGGTCATGGCCAAACACGTTCTAATTACTCTAGAGTCCATATGTCAGATACCGTACCAGACAGATCAAAACTCCGACCCAATATCCATTTCCAAATCCGAATCCGAAATCATTATTCCGTAAGCTAGCATTGGAACAATCATTCTGCACCCAAATCCGGTTATCCACTTTCAATCTTCGAAATCGAATCCTGAATCATCACCCAGAAATTCGATTCCAAAACCCAAAATCCCGTTTACGTCCACCGAGACGTACCAAAACCGAACCTATCGGTTACCAGCTCAAAACACTCGATTGACTTCATAGGGAAGCCAATCCCAATATCCACACGTCTAAGGTTGAAAAAATCCGACCACATCGGAAACCTACTCACTCGAGTAACAAACCATATGGGCTCCACTTCGAAAAGAAGTTCAGTCCTGTTATTTACAACTCACATACCAGGGTAAGAGTGATAAACTCTCCACCTATCTGGATCATCAAGATCACGACCCAGATCCAACACTACGTCATCCGACAAGTAACATCACGATCCTAGATCGTCACCATGTTCAAAGTCCACAACCTCACAATTCAGATCCACCTAGGATCCACACATGCTCACGTAGCTAACAATCCATCAGAAAACCAATCGTAGGGTCTTACACCCTCTTGAATCCATCGCTAAATTTCCCTTGGTGGAAATGATGACCTCGCATTTCACCACCAAATCCAGAATTATACACAACTTCTTGTGTCCAATGACCCCAAGCCAAACATGGGTCCACCCACCAATACACGCTCAACGTACTGGTAACAACAATCATCATCTGCCACGGCAGGAAATAAGAAGTCACCCTCAATGACTTCAGCGTACCGATCACTGATGCGGAAACGAGCACTCCTCTTGTCTCCACAATCACAACTCTCCTCGAAGCTAAGATTCCAATCCCGTTGGGAATAGACATGCTCCCAATGAGGTGTCAAGTCCAACCACTGGACTTCCCACATCCTCAACTCACTTGGACAACCACGTGTCCAAAATCAATCCATTGCTCGGACCTCACGTCCGTTAATAATCATTTATGTACACACCCCGATTCCGAACGGGAATTTCTCAACTCTTCCTGGATGTGCATACCTTACTGCCTTCGTCTCACATCTCAACCTTTACAGGTTCAAACCTCAGGTTCCACGTGATTCACAATCACAAAATCCCACATTTATACCACAAATGGTTTCCTCGACTTTTCCAATTCCAATAATTTTCTTGTACCTTCTGGGGATATTAGAATTATACAATCTTACCAATCTCGGAGTTGACAAAAACTCCCCAAATCCACTAATTCTCATGACGTACGGGACGTCATCCCAAGACCCCTCAAGTCTCAATCATACCTTTTTTTCCATTCATCACTTGTCATCTCATAACTGTTGGGGACCTATCCCAACGCCTCACAATCTCCACTGGATCCTATCCAGTCCATGACTCAACCACCACTGAGTCACAGATACCAATCATATGTCCATCAGGACAGAGTCACATCCCAACTCGTGGCTCATCGTCATCACAATCACTGACACCAGTACCAGCGCTAGTATCACCGACACTTGTCTCAACACACAGGCATCCATACATCCACATTAGCACACGAACGTCCACACCAGCACACTGTGTGCAAAGTTGATACCCTGGATCTCCGTTCATACCGAACGACGAACCCGTATCACCACTCGTACCCCACGACTATGGGTACCTCCAATAGACCATCCGCACATCAGGATAATGAACGTTCCCTGAACGTCCCCTGATCCTCAAGTGTTAAAACCACACAAAATACCCACGATAGCCCGTCATCTCGACACAACTATCGACCAACAGTCATCGCTGTCAAGATCCGTATCCACACCTCACACTATTATTCGATCCAACACGGAATTCCATATTTTATCTCGTAACCGTATCCGTGGATCGAATCCCATAATCCTGACTAGACTCAATTGAGTCATCCACATGGTCATCCACGACCTCAGTCGCTCGTCGCAGCACAAGTTCCCATTTAAAGTTCACTTTTCCTGTCCATCAATTATAAATTAGGGTTCCAAAATCACACCCTAGGGTTCCGCCGAACCCAACTGCCTTCTACAGTAAAATCCACAACCTGACCGACCCCGCGGTCTTGACATCGTATAGACGTCAAATCCAATCCAATCGTCAACTCAACGTGGGTTCCATCTTGGGTTCCACCACGAAGGTCATCGGCTAACTCCGATGCACCAACATCCCGTACACTAGCCAACACTACCAGGGTCCATATTTTAGACCATTACTCAAATGAGTTTCGCATTTCCATATCATCATTCAAATTGGGTTCCCTGAACCCAGCTGTGCCTAGTAGCACAACAATCCATCATCACATGACCGAACCGACAGTCCCACATTACCAGTTAATCACAACAACCCCACTTGGGTCGAATCACGTTAACGCACGGTGTATCGGGCCAAACACACTTTATTCATTATTCAAACCCAAAACTATCTATCAGGTTGATAACGAAATTGCAACCCAAAGAGACATCACACCCTCGACCTTCGCGCACAAAATTGCAAACCTGCTCTGATACCACTTGACACGACCCATCCCAATCCCCCCGGGATTACCATGGAATGTGTCATGCTCTCGTCTGACAAGAGGTGTCAGACAAGGGATAACCTGTTGCCACTGCCCAACCGGGCTTCCAGAGTGCGCAAGGATCCATGGAGGAGGTGTGCAATGTCCCAGTCTCTGCTGTAGTCGCATCCGTAATCAACCTGAAGGGCATTAAAAACAAAAGCTGTGAGTGGACGAAAATAAACAAGTCTGTTTAAAACATTTATAAAGACATTTATGCCCCTCAGTAAAAACATATGCATGCGTCAAAAACCAATTATCACATATTTATTTAGAAATAACCATAAGGGCCTTCGCCCGGGAACCATAAGCATAGTTTCAAATCCCCAAAGTCAAACCAAGAGTTATTTCATAAATCCAGTAATATACATTTATTATTTTTCCATCTCCGGCATCCCCGATGCCTAGCGTCCCAGACGCTTTGTAACGACCCGTCTCGAATATCGGAATTTAATAATATATAATTATGATTTACTAATCTGGGATTAGTTGAGTGATTTCTGGCGAATTGTGCAAAATGACCGTTTTGCCCCTAGGCATGGGCAAAACGTTAACTTTTAATTCGGATGGTCAAATGGACTTTTACCGATGACCGTGATGTAGTTTGGGACGTCACGAGTTCATAGACAGGTGGCACGTTCGATTCCGACGTTCGTGGTGAAAGTTATGATGTACGGAAGTTCAAGGGCGTTTTCGTAATTTGAACGTAATAAGGGGAAATGTTGACTTTTTGATCGAGAGGTCCGATGGCCGAGGACCGAGGACCGTTAGGAAGGTCTCGATGCTCTGAGTCCGTAGACAGGCGGCACACATCAATCGGAGTCCGTATGACCGAGTTACGGGTCAGGATGCGTGAGGGGCATTTTGGTAATTTACTGTACAAAGGCAGAATGGTAATTTCACGGAGTGTTTGAACGGTTACTGTAGCACTGTGGAGGGAAACATGGCCAGCGCACGGGTGATGTGTTTATGGAGCAAATTGATGCCCTAAAACTATTGTTTATGGGTTGTATGGATTGTTTAATTGCTTTGTGCGATGCCAGGCTGTGTGGGACGGTGGATTTGGCCATTAACTATGGCTGGTACACGAAGAAAAGTAGAGTGCTTCACACATGTGTTCAGCCTTTCCAGGGCCCAATTGAGCGGATTTGTGATGGGCAATGTGTTTAAGGGACTGAGTGAAGTGTTCTGGGATTGAAAACGAAAGGAATGGAGTGAAAATGGTGGAGGATTGTTCTGAAACCCGAAACTGTGTTTAACAAATTCAAATTTCCAATTCGAGGCTCTGGGCCAGCCCAGGGCAAATTTATGATTCATTTAGTTCTCTGGGATCATTTCCAGTCGAACCAGATCAAATGGGGCAAGCTTTGGGGCTCCTAGGGCCGTGGACGGATGCGGTGGACGGCCGAAAAATCCAAGCTTGAGTCGTGGTGATTGAGGTAATGTCGTGTTTAATTAATCATTCGAATTGGTTCGTTTTAATCCTAATAAGCTTCCCGTGAAGTTAATTTGACAATGGTTGAGGATTTGTGGAGTTTTGGTGATCGACCCGTTTTGGGTGATCACGGGTTGGTGGCACGATTATGGGTTGGTTGTTGTTAATCGATGTCACAGAACTGAAATTCATTAGTTAATGATTGTTATAGGATCAAGAACGGATTGATTTGATGTCGAATTGGGTGTGATTGAACCGGGTCCTATCGCGGGTTTTTCAACCCGTTTACCAGACAAACGGGTGAAGAAGGAACACTGTAGCAGTCACTGTAGCAGGCGCGTGGCTTTCACGCGCAGCCACTCACGGCGGCGCGTGACGGCTCGTGGGCACGGATCTCGAGGTGAGGTTAACATGACTTTTATCCTATACAATGTAACAAACATTCTGGGGTTGGTTTCGTGTCGATCGGATCCCGTTTCGATATTGTTCGGGATGTCCGAAGGTTTTAAATCCAGTTTAAAAATACTTAAAAATTCGGGAAAATTACGGGACTTGAATAGCATGTTAATGGAGAGGTTAGTAATCCTCTAATGTGATTTGGACAGGATTGGAAGTCCCGGTGATAGTGGTGTGGCCCGGGAAGGCCTATGGCACGCCTATCGAGGCACTCGGTTAAACGGTCTGTGAGTGGACATTGGTTTTATAAATTCGAGGCATGCATAACTGTTTCATGTTTGTTATAATTGTGATTAAATGATTTATTTTGGATATCGGTGAATTTAAATGATTTCACGCATTTCGAGGTGATTTACGTATTTGCACGTAAACCGAGGTTTTCTGGATTTGCACCGATTTCCATAAATGTGGTTGGATATGATTTCATGAAACGGTTACGGACTTGATAAAGTAAAATCGGGCCAGGGGCCCAGTTAACTTATGAATCGGGCCAGGGGCCCAGTGGACTTATGAATTCAGGCTAGGGGCTAGTTAACTTATGAAATCGGGCCAGGGGCCCAGTTGAGGCGACAGCTTGGACGGTCTGTGAGTGGACCTTGGTTTCTAAATTGGTGCATGCATAAATATTTATTATATGTTTTATTGCATGTTTGATGATGCCATGGGTGCATTTGTATGTGGTTATGTCTAAGCATGTATTTCGAGATTTCGGCCTTATACGGTGCTTATACGGGTCTGTATTTCTTTATTGGTTTAAATGAAAAGGTTTTGGATTTCCAAAAGGTTAAACTCGGGTATGAGACCCATTTGGTTCTGTCTCGGGCATATGACCCTATTGATGGCCTCGAGTCTAAATCGTGGTCGCAGTGAGTGCTAGGTGCACAACGACGGACGATACGATGCTCGCCTCCGGATGGGGTAACCTGGGGAGGCTCGACTTCGGAGTGCTGACGGTTCAGGATAACGATCGGTGATAAGCGCACCATGATCTTGTGGTGGTCGTGTCGGTTGATTCGTTCACGGCGACATACCAGGATTGAGGGCGGTCCTAGATGGATGGTTGCACGCATCACTACGATCGGAGTCGTGATTGAACCTTAGATATCGAGCACGATGCCCAGCTGATGTCATATGTTCGGGCACGAGACCCAGTTACCTTATGGTTGTGATTTCGGGTCAGGGACCCCTACATGGATTTTCGGGTTCATGACGGTTTATGGGAACCGGCATGAACCTTTGTCAAGTCATTGTGGTACATGACGGTTTATGGGAACCGGGCATGGAGGATGTTGTCTATATGTATATGAATATAATGGATGATATAGATCATGAAGGTTCAGGGGGACCGGGCATGAATGTTTATGTTATGTATATATATGTTCATATACCTTCCTTTACTTGTTCTATCTCCTCCGGGGAGGGTCGTTGGCCTGGGTGGACCCCAGAGTAGTCACGGAGCACTGACTGAGTGGGAGTTGCCCCTGTTGGGTGCCTTACTCTCAGGAAGGCTGGTACTATAACCTCGGGTAGGGTCGGTGGTCTACGGACATTGACCTTGACTTTGAGAAGACTTGGGTTTGAGACCCCGGGTAGCACGCACGTAGCTTTGGAAACCGTGACAGGATTGGTTGTGTGAATTATATGTGTATATGATATAAATATGATATATGATATGTGATGTGTGGTTCTACAGGTTTTGGGCAGTGGCCCATGTACTTGGTTTCATTATGGTTTTGGGCTTAGCTCCCACATATGGTTTCAGTTGGTTAAATGGTTTTCGAATGCATACATGCTTTTTAGTGATGGGTACAAGTGTCTTCGTTAAATTTTTTTTATAAACTAGCTGTGTTGTCCACTCACAGTTTTTAATTTTTTGACTGCCCTTCAGGTTGACAGCGGATGTAGACTGTAGCAGAGACCCAGATATCACATACCTCCTCCGGATCCTGGCGTACTCTGATAGCCCGGGAGGGCAAAGGTCGGAAGTATCCCTTGTCTGACATTTCGTGTCAGACGAGAGCAGGGTCATCCCGCGTTAATCCCGGGGGGATTGGGATGGGTCCTGTCATAAGGGGCTTTACCAAATTCCTGCCCGACTTCCCTTTCCAATCCCAGAAAGACCTAATCCTTCACCTAGCCTAGCCTTGTTGTGCAAGAAAGTTGATTCACGGGTTTGGCATCAAAGACTTGGACATCCCTCAAATGAAATTGTCTCAATATCTCTGAACAAATCACATATTCCTGTTTCACCAAAACCTAGACCTACTATCTGGGAATTTTGTCTTCAGGGAAAATTTTCCAAACTTCTTTTTAGTTTTCCTGCATCCAAGTCTGTTTTTCCTTTTGAAGTGATACACTCAGATGTCTAGGGTCCAGCACCAGTTAGATCAGTAGAAGGATTTAGGTACTATGTCAGTCTTATAGATGAATGTACCAGGTTTACATGGATTTTTCCTATGAAAAATAAACCAGACTTATGTTCCATCTTTGTACACTTCTATGCCTATATTGCGAACACCTTTATTGCTTCTATAAAAGTTTTCCAGTCTGATAATGAAGGAGAATACCTTCACTTTACACTAAAAAAATTTATGCAATCCAAAGGAATTACACACCAAACTTCATGTCCCTACACCCCTGAACAAAATGGACTTGCAGAAAGAAAGCATAGGCACATAGTTGAAACCACTGTGACCCTACTATAGACTGCTTCCTTGCCTCCCAAATTTTGGTTCTATGCCTGCACTTCTTCTGTTTATATTATTAATAGGATTCCATGCTCTAGCCTAAACCTACAATCTCCCTTTGAGAAACTATATGGAACCTTACCTGACCTGAATCATCTTAGAATTTTTGGATATGCCTGTTTCCCCTCTCTTAAACCCTATAATCTCAATAAATTCCAACCTAAAACAACTAAATGTGTGTTTCTTGGTTATGCTCAGAAACAGAAAGGGTACATCTGCCTTGACCCCACATCCTCTAGAATCCTGGTGTCCATACACGTTTTGCTTAATGAGACTGATTTCCCCTATCTGACCGGACCCACCCCCAATCCCCCGGGATTAAGGGCTAATCCTGCTCCCAACTAACTTAAACACGACACGAAGGCTAAACTGACGTCCAACCTCTATGTGACACGTAAGTCGGACAAGTGATTGTCAACCAACCAGTCTACACTTCCAGATTTCCCAGAGCTTGCAGACTCTACTGTGGATTGCGGATGTGATGTCTCCGTCTCTCTCGACCTACAGCCCACACCGCAACAACCTGGAAGGTATCGAAAACAGAAAAGACTGTGAGTGGAAAAAAATAAATAATAATTTAGAAAATAGTTCAGAAGAAATTACATTTTTACCCTTCACACAAAAACCAATGCATGCATATCAATTCATGTTATGAAACCATTTCATATCAATTTCATAGAAAAAACCATCAATGAAAACCATTATTGAAAACCCGAATCAAATCCGTTATTCAATTCCAAGGCCGCAGCCCAAAATCACAAATCCATCTCAAGTACGGGAACTCAGTCCCAAAACTCATCACATCCAAATCCTCTGGGCCACTGCCCAAAACATCTAAAAACCAGTGAAAAACCAGTGAAAAACATCAATCATGCGAGTTTGCTGGATCTCAAGTGCGCCCGAGTCTTTAAACTCAAAACCATATAACCGAGTCTTTAAACTCAAAACCAGATCCAGCGGTTTTCTTTTTCTTTTTTTTCCGGGTCTTTAAACCCAAAACCATTTTTCAAGCAACAGTGAAAACCATCGAAAATCCTTATCCAAATTCGCAACAATGATTCCGTAAGCCGGCATCCAGAACCATCATCCCGAACCCAAATCCAGAATTTCCTTCCAAGTTCCAAGTTCCAAAACCAAATCTCGTTTATCAAAATCACATGAACAAGGCTCCAAGACCGAAATAACTTTTCCAAAATCCATTTTAAATCTTTGAAATCAAATCGTATTTCAAATCCCAAAATCAAATCATTAAAACCATGGTCAAATCGCAACATAAAGCGAAACCTCGTAAAACACGCAATTCCGTAAATATCTCGAAAACCGCGCAAAATCGTAAATCATCAAGAGCATAATCAAATCATAGAATCACGTATAGAAAACATATAAAAACATATATGCATGCATCATAAGTTTGAAAGCAAAGTCCACTCACATACCATTTCGCCGCTGCCTCAATATGCGTGCGCTTACGCCGTTCTCGACTAATCCGTTATCATCGGCTTTCCCGAACCTGTCCAAATCCCATAATAAGGTCACGAACTACTTCATAAAGCCTATACTAAGTTCTTCTAATTTTTCTCTAATTTTTAACTATTTTAACCGAGGCCTAAAACCATTGGACATCCCGAAACATATCGAGACGATGTCCGATCGTCTCGAAACCAGTGCCAAAATGTTCGTTACATCAAATAATTTAAAAGTCATGTTGGAAGATTCCTCAAACTACCCTTCACGCGCCCCCTCGTGCGGCTGGAACTTCTTGCGCGTGAAACCCACATGCGTGAACATTGTCATCGTAAACCTCTGGTGAACCCAGTTCACCTGGTTCGAATCGGTTCTCTCCAACCAAACCGGCGGTCACGATTTCCAGCCATTTCCAGTCCATTTTCAATCCTTTTTCTACCCTTAGCTTCGTCCCAACATTTATGATCGATCTAGCTAATCAAAACATGAAATAAAACGCTAAACAATACCTTCCAAGCTCGAACCAAAACCCAGAAAATTTCAGTTTCGGTTCCCGGCCACCACCATTCTTCTCAGGGCACGACTTCGAATTCTTGGCTCAAAAGTGAGCTCCTACAACGGTAAGGATCATTAGAATGCCTCGACAGTTCCCCAAAACTATCGATCTCCAATTTGAACAATTTTGGAAAACAGAGAACCCGACGTCCTTACCTGCTTCCATCTCTCCGCTGTGACTTCCACCGTAGTTCTCAAGGTCCAAGAAACAATCCTCAACCCTCTAAGTACCACCACAGACCGGTTTTCGATTGGTTTGATTGCTTGAGGTTCCTGGCCGTTCACGGTTCCTTTCTGTTTCTAAGTATTTTTCTCACCTTTCACACACACTCAACATTTACTCTACCTTTAACATGATCACACAATCACAAATAAACTTCTGGGCATTCACTCAAGCACCATGAATTCATACGACTCACACACACACTGGAATTGATCGACGTACTCTCTGTCTCTGTTTTTCCCCTCAAAATGGTATAAAACTTTAATCCCCCGTGTTCAAATTGTGAGGCGGTGACAAAGGTTCCACAGCCTTCCAGTATAGGCCAAGTGTCCTCAATCTGATGGGCACACTCTCCCAAGCAGCCAACTGGCCCACACTAACTGGGCATAGATCCCTAGGCATAGAAATGACCAAAATGCCCTTTATTGTGCAATTTACCATTTTGCCCTTCGTAATTCCTAACCCATAACTCTACTTCCCGAACTCCAAATGACATATGCCGCCTGTCGTTGAATCAGGGACTCGAGACCTACCTAACGGTCCTCGAGTTACATGAAAATGATGTGTTGCACGAAAAGTCAACCTTTTGCTCCTATTCGATCAAATTACCAAAATACCCTCAAACTTCCGGACGTCATCACTTTTTCCCCGGATGTCAGAATCGGACGTGCCTCTTGTCTATGAACTCGTGACGTCTCAAACTACGTCACAGTCATCGGTCAGAGTCCATTTGATTGCCTGATCAAAAAGTCAATATTTTTGCCTTATTCTAGGGGCAAAGCCGTCATTTTGCATCTTCCGTCCGAAATCGTCCAACTAATTACTATTTAACCTCACTAATCCATCATTAAGCACTAAGCTAATCCAGATTTCTGGAACGGGTCGTTACACTATCAGACTCTTGTTTCTCATACTAGTTTATCATCTTCACCTCAACCTGACACTAGATCCAGCCAAACTACCTCTTTCATGCCTATCTTACCTCAGTCCCTCATTGCTCCCTCAGGTCCAGTTCCTGTGGTTCCTGTGCCTCAACCAGCTGCTCCTCAACCAGCTTCCTCAGGCTCATTCTTCTCTGATGAATCCTCCCCTGATGCAGACAGTGGTACATACATGCTTGATCCTACTGGATCACCTGATTCTCACATCCTTGATCATGCTGAATCACCTGGTTCTCAATCAGTTCTGTCCAACTTTGAGCCTTAATCGCTTCAAGTAGTCCTACATATTAGTGGGGTCAACATGCATCCTATGCAGACCCGATCCAAAAATGGGATCACTAAGAGGAAAGCCTTCCACTATCTACATCCTAAGACTGAAATTGATCTGTCCACTACTGAGCCTACCACTTACAAGGAAGCAGCATCTGTTCCTGTCTGGCAGCAGGCAATGCAGGAGGAGAACAGTGTCTTACTTGCTCAAAACACATGGACTGTAGTCCCTCTCCCACCCAACAGGAACCTGGTTGGCTGCAAGTGGGTTTACAAGATCAAGAGGAATACTGATGGCACTATATCCAGGTCTAAAGCACGACTGGTAGCGAAGGGATTCATTCAGGAGGCTGGTCTAGATTATGGTGAGACCTTTAGCCCTGTTCTAAAACCAACCACAGTAAGATTGGTCCTAGCTCTAGCTGCTAAGTTCAATTGGAGCCTCAAACAACTTGATGTCAAAAATACATTTCTGCATGGGGAACTCAAAGAGGAAGTGTATATGATGCAACCACCTGGATTTGAGGTTGCTGGTCCTTCTGATCCTGTTTGCTCACTCAAGAAATCCTTGTATGGTTTGAAGCAAGCTCCAAGGGCCTGGAATGAGAAGTTTACTGGTTTCTTACTTGGTTTGGGGTTTGAGTACACTTGGTCAGACTCCTCCCTGTTTGTAAAACAAAGTTCAACTGCCATTGTTATCCTACTTCTCTATGTGGATGATATCATCCTCACAGATTCATCAGATTTTGCCATCCAGGAGGTTATAACTGCTCTAACCAATGAGTTTGACATGAAAGACTTAGGGGATCTGCACTACTTCCTTGGCATCCAGATTACCCGCACTACAACAAGTTTGATTCTTACTCAGTCCCAATATGTCTCAGACTTGTTTTCCAAATCAGAAATGGCATCCAGTAGTCCAGTTGAGACCCCTTTTGCTCCAGGGACTAGATTAAGGAAAAATGATGGTCCTCTCTGCACTAATCCTCAGACTTACAGGAGCATTGTTGGGGCACTTCAGTATCTCACCTTTACTAAACCTGACATAGCATTCTCTATCAATCAAGTCTGCCAATACATGCAGTCCCCGTGTGATACTCATTTCATGGTAGTGAAGAGGATTCTCAGGTTCCTTAAAAGCACACCTACACATGGCCTGGTGTATCAGACTGGTTCTCTCAGCCTTGATGCTTATACTGATGCAGACTGGGCAGGTGATCCCAATGATAGAAGGTCTACAACTGGTTTAGTAGTTTATCTTGGCTCAAATCCAATCTCCTGGTTATCCAAGAAGCAGACAACTATTTCCAGGTCAAGTACAAAAGCTGAATACCGTGCATTGGCCATTACCTCTGCTGAAATATCTTGGATCAGACAACTGCTTTACTCTCTTCGTGTTCCCTTACTCAAAGCTCCTCTTATCCACTGTGACAGCACATCTGCTACAAGTCTTTCTAATAAGCATGTGCTTGTTTGTACTACAGTGTATAAGCATGTGCACTGTTCCATTGCCGTGTGTCATTGTGAGATCAATTCAATACAGACCCGTCTCTAATAATCTTCTTCTTCTTTTGATCTTCTTCCTCACACCACTTCTCTTTTCTCAAGAATCACACTCTCTCAAAATCTCACAAATTATATCTCATACACTTCACCATTCAAAATAAAAGAGATCCATACGAATGGTCTGCCTCTCTCGCTCCGCACACTAGGTTATGCGTGAAGGGCAATATAATAGATTTTTATCTTGTGAACATGGCTCTCCTCTAATAGTGGTGATTTCGATCATGGTAAATCATAGCACCGATAGTGGATTGTAAGTGTTCATTGTGTTCATTGTTTAGAATGTGATGGTTTGATGATGCGCAGAATATTTTTTTTATCTAAAAAAATTTTGTATGATATATATATATATATATATATATAAAAGCATATTACAAGCGCTATAATATATACTCGAATCAAATTTTTTCAACCATAAAAAGGGGTCTCCTTGAAGAATGTAAAGTGAAATTATAGTACAGCTTTGTTTCATGAAACATGCCCAACTTTTTATTTTGTTTTAAATACACAAACCTTGGTTTCTCCTCATCATTAGCCATCATTATTTCTGGTATCAATTCAGACACGTTACAATTACTAAAACCTTAAACTCGATCACACTTAAATAAACCTTAACTACAGCTCCTAATCGGTAGTGGCACACAAAGACAGAGTAATCCATGCAATTTGCAGTACACTACATTTAGACCAGATTTAAACATGTTTCATCATTTAATGATAATTTTTTTAATTTATTATATGAGATGTTTCAGACTTACACTTTGATTCTCCCACTTGTTTTTGGGCTTGTAATTATATTATTAATTGAACCTAAGCTCTTACCTTTTGTCGTAACGACTGGTACAAAGAGAAGTACAGATGATCTCAACGTCTAAAAGGCGATGCGCATGCTAAAGCTGTAGTGGACCTCTAACCCACTTGTCCCACAAAGGTTAAGCTTTAGTGGGCCAGCCCCAGATCTTTTGAAGCCCAAAAGACTTGATCTGCGTGCACAAATAAAGAAGCACAAAACGACAAAAAGGAAAAGCAAACAAGGAGAAACTTCCTTCGCCTTTATTTTTTATTTTATGTGTATTTTATTTTAGCATAGACTTGAGGCTTTTGTGAGGTGTGCTCAGCTCTGAAGGCAAGCATGGGATTTGGGCAAGACAGGGGCCGACCAGGTCCTCTGGCTTTTGAGGAAAAAAAATATTATAGTTTACGGAAGAAAGAAAAGAAAAATAATTTTAGAGGTGGTTAAACAAAATAGTTACCACATGGGTATAATAGGTATTTCAATGACAATCATATTAAATAGAAATGAGGGATTTGTTATTTCGCTTTGATTCATTTAGAGTCGGCGACCAAATGTTGCAGCCATCGAAGGGGCGAAGCAACCGAAGTGGTGAGGGTGTAAGCTGGGTTAGCCGGCCCAGACAGTCTCAGACCAAGCGTTGATGCGGTGAAGCAACCGAGGTGTTGACGCCAACATTTAGATAGCGATCCTCGAGAAGAGCGATTGGGTGAAGGGTGTGGTGAAGAAAGCCTCCAGAAGAAACGCCGCTAGGGCCTTCAAACGCAGCAGTTGCCCTCTAATATTCACTCATCAGGTCTAGAAAAGAAGGTAACCTAATGTTTAACACAGATTCCGGTTAGATGATTGGCCGTAGGTGATTGGGGGTTTTTATTGAATTGATTTGTACGGTGTCTATAAGGTTTGCTGAATTGGGTTTTACTGGTTTAGTTAAGTGTACGCTTTAGTTTTGAATGAAATTGGATTGGATTGATTCGTTTCTGGTCTTATCAAATGGTTTCATCTAAAATTTAGTCCTGCAGCTGAAATTCATGCTACTTTGCGTCTTCAAAATTTTTTTTTGTTTATTTAGTATTGTAGTCTACGTTTCGATAATTTGGAGTGTTTTTTTTTTTTTTTTCTGAAGTGCGAAGTATGCGATCATGGAGTTCACAATCAACCCTTGCCCTTTGCATATTTTTTATCCTTTGTGCCCTTGTAAAATGCATTCTGGTTACTTAGTATAGTTGTTTCAGGATTTGAGGAGGTGAACGTTGTTCAGACAAACGAAGAGGTTGCGATAAAGCTCGTGAGTGTTCTTGTTCCAATTTAGCTTCAAATTTTTTTTTTTCGGTGTTTTAATTTCACATTAGCTTGCCTTTAGTTATGTGTTGAATTGAGTTTAATCTTTGATCATAGAATTGATAATAATGGTTTTGAAGTTCATGGTCTGATATGTTGTGCTTAAGCTTTGACTTTGTGTTAGTAAGGGCCCTTGAACCAAAGGTTTTGGGGTTAACTAATTTTCAGATTAATTTTGTGGTTATGTTAATCCTATTACTGCTATAAGCATGCTTCTCCTGTTATTCCTAATTATGGGTCAATTTTCATGCAATGTTTTGATTTATAAATACATAGAAAATAGTGTATCTTAAAATTGTATTTCCTTGTAAATAGTGAGGTCTTGAAGTTTGTTTCCAAAATTTTGTTAGCATTTCAGGATGGAAGGATGGTTATTTTAGAGCATATGAAGCTAATGGGTTTGCTATTTCTTATATGTAGGAAAATGTGAAGATGAAACATCCGCAGTTGCTATACGAATCCAAGTTATACAGGATACTACAAGGAGGAAGTAATGGCTACTCCTGCTTTTACACTCATCAATGGTTTTGTTCTATAGGGTTTTTATATTTCTATGTAAAAGGTATTTACTGTTTACCAAATTTGGTTCTTGTAGCTGGGATTCCCAATGAAAGGTGGTTTGGGGTTGAAGGAGATTATAACGTTTTGGTGATGGATTTGCTTGGCCCTAGTCTCGAAGATTTGTTTAACTTTTGTAGTAGGAAGCTTTCTTTGAAGACTGTTCTTATGTTGGCGGATCAAATGGTAGGTGTGAGTTTATTCATTCCATAGTATTGTTTTATATACCGTGGGGAAGTAATAAACTTTGCCATGCTTCAAATTTATTCAGGTGAGTCGTGTGGAATTCGTTCATTCCAAGTCATTTCTGCATCGAGATATCAAACCCGACAATTTTCTTATGGGCTTGGGAAGGCGTGCATATCAGGCTAGTGCTCTAAGTTTTGTGTATTTGTGCATGTGTTTCATTGTTCTTATTTCATATGCTAAAGATTTCATATTGATATAGGTATACATGATTGACTTTGGTCTGGCTAAGAAGTACAGAGATAGTACAACCTGTCAGCATATTTCGTACAGGTGAGAGTGATGTGCGTATGTTAGTTTTCCCAAGTATGGACTTCGAAAATCATGCCAAGAATATAGTACGTGAGAAACAAGAAGTTGATTTTGCAATATTTGCAGTAAATTTAAGTGCGTATGTTAGTTTTCCCAAGTATGGACTTCGAAAATCATGCCAAGAATATAGTACGTGAGAAACAAGAAGTTGATTTTGCAATATTTGCAGTAAATTTAAGTCAAATTTACATTGTACATTCGCATGTTACTGTAGATAAAATAAGAATTTGACCTGAACTGCAAGATATGCAAGCATGAACACTCACCTTGGCATCGATATGTTTGAGTTTTCCTTTGGTGTTGTTTCGATGTTTTGTTGTTTCCATTAAGTGTACTATCTGGTTTATAACATTAAAATCTTTTATGTTATTCTGTACTTTATAGAGCAAAGCCGGAGGGATGATTTAGAATCTCTTGGTTATGTCCTTATGTACTTTCTTAGAGGAAGGTGATTATTTCTAAAGACCCGATATTTTATTGCAGTGCTATATGTTGATGTTTTGTTTAATAATTCTATTTTCCTGTAGCCTTCCTTGATAGGGACTAAAAGCTGGAACTAAGAAACAGAAGTACGAGAAAATTAGTGAAAAAAAGGTTTCTAATTCCTTGGCAGGGATTAGATGACACGACCCATCCCAATCCCCCTTGGATTACCGTGGAATGTGTCATGCTCCCGTCTGACATGGGGTGTCAGACCAGGGATAACCGAAAGTCACTGCCCAAACGGGCTTCCAGAGTGCACAAGGATCGATAGAGGAGGTGTGCGATGTCCTAGTTTCGGCTGCAGTCGCATCCGTGATCAACCTGAAGGGCATTAAAAACAATTAAAAACTGTGAGTGGACAAAAATAAACATGTTCATAACACATTTCATAAAGACATTTATGCCCTTCAATAAAAACGTATGCATGCCTCGAAAACCAGTAATCAAAACATTTACCCAATAAGCCATTAGGGCCTTAGCCCAAAACCGTAAACCAAAACCAAGTGTGGGAACTCAGCCCAAAACTGTAGGATACCAAATCCGTAAATACAAAATCATTTGGGCCACCGCCCAAATCCATAAACATAAGTCCAACTGAAAAACCATTTCATAGATCCAATAGTTCATATTTACCACATTACCATCTTCGGCATCCCAGATGCCTAGCGACCCAGACGCTTGATGTCTCAGACGTCATATCTCACGGTATAATAAGCAACGCGTGCTGCCCGGGGTTTCTCTGGGTCAATATCTCTAACATCCTAGATGTCTGACGTCCCAGACGTCTAATCATAGACATCATGCTCCTGTGTAACGACCCGTCCCGAGAGTCGGGATTAGTGAAGTAATTAGATGAGTGATTAGTGGTGGATTAACTGAGTTAATCGGTGTTTAGGTGGTTACTTTTGGCCCGTTAGCGTAGAATGATGATTTTGCCCCTAGGTTGGGTAAAATGTTGACTTTGAGTTCGGGCAGTCAATTGGGCATTGACTGATGACCATGACATATTTTGGGGCGTCACGAGTCCGTAGATAGGTGGCTCGCCCGATTCCGACATCCGAGGAGGAAGTTATGATGTTCGGAAGGTTGAGGGCATTACCGTAATTTGGTTAAAATAGAGGGAAAAGTTGACTTTTCGCACGATAGGGTCTTTGTACGTAGACCTAGGACCATTAGGTAGGTCTCGTCGTCCTGAGTTCGACGACAGGCGGCATGCCTTCATCGGACATTGGACGGGCGAGATACGAGCCTAGAACGACGAAGGGCAAAACGGTAATTTTAACTCACAGGGGAATTTTGGTCTTTTTGGGTGCTTGGGATTTGTGCAAAGAGGATGAGGACAAGTGTATAGGTGCAATTGGATATTTTGGAATTGGGACTATGGGATTGTGACATGTGGCAAAGGTCTAGTGGGTTCTAGCTTGTGCACAGGTTCAATTTAATGTGTGTAGCCGTGTTGTGCTGGAGAGGAAGAACAGAGACTGAGTTTGAGAGAAAATTGATCGATGGCAGGGAAGTGTGTGTCTTGGTGAGTGAGTGAGTGAGAAGTAGAGAGAGTCTGAGAATTGGTGAGTGATTTGTGAGTGGAATTGTGGGAAAAACAGTTGTGTGTATGGTGTGAGGTTTCAGTGAAAAACAGAGAAGGATCGAGGTGGTGGTGTTGCTGTGCTGTGAGCAAACCCGTGGATTGAAGCTGTGGTGGTGTTGAGAGACTTGAAGGGAGTCGAGTGAGCACGGTGGAGCTTACGGTGGAGAGCAGGACGCAGGTAATTTCTTCCACCCGTGTATATGCTCTGTTTTTCCCGTAAAGTTCAAACGTTGAGTCGTGAAGGTAGGGGCTGAGTCGAGGTGTCTGGTAGGTTTTAATCCACTCCTTAGGTCCTTAGGAACCTGTAGATGTCGACGCCGTGAAGGGGAAGTGTACGGGTGGTCGGATTGTGGAACAAAGGTTTGTGTTGGTCACGGGTTCGAGTTTGGGACGATGGTTTAGAGGCTTTGTTGTCGTGTTTGGTTGAGGAGAATGGATTACTGGGTAGAGGACGAAGAGAATGGTGGAAAGAGGGACTAAAATGGTGGACGGATGACAGAGAACCGGTCACGCCGGTTCGGTTAGGCTGAACCGATTTGGACCGCCTGGACGCAGGTTGAAGACGATGAACAGTGCAGGCGCGTGAGGCCCACGCGCTGCCACTTTGGGCGGCGTGTGGGGGCGCGTGGGGCGTTTTCTAGGGAATCTTCCAACTAGGGTTTTGGCCTAGACGTTGTAACGGATCTTTTGGGTTAGGTTTCGGGTTAATCGGACGTCGAATTGAGTTAGTTCGGCGGGATCGAAGGTTTAGGGTCTCGATTCGTTACGGTTTGAAGTTCGGGAAAATTGGGGAAATTAGGAGAACCTTCGTTAACGTGTTAGTGACGTAGTTTGGTGACTGTTGATAGGATCGGGAATCCCTGAGGAGGTTGAGGAACGTGCAGGACGTTCGGGACGCGAGTGACGTACCCGGTAACTGTGAGTGGACCCCTTCTCTATAACTGAGCATGCATAACTGTTTTTAATTAATTGTTTTACGATTTTATTTGTGAATTCATGGTTATTTGAATATGCTATAACTGTTTTACATTATTGCAAGTTTTTCGAGGAAATATGGTTTTCAGCACTTTTTACCAGAAATGCTTGATTTTTGATTATGATGCTATGATTTTGGGATTTCAAATGATAAAGGGTTTTCAATGATTATAAAGGGATTTGGGAACATGATTTGATGATCAAGGTTTTCGGTTTTAGAATCAGATTTCGGAAAGCGGAATTTGGTTTTAAAGTTGAAAAGTGGAATTCTGGATTTGGGTTCGGAATGACGGTTCTGGATGCCGAAAGGGCTTCGGGCCAGTGGTTTCAGATTCGGGTTTGGATATGGATTTAGAAATGGTTTTCAAATGGTTTTGGATTGGATTTGCTGGATCTGGTTATTGGTTTTAAAGACCCGGATATTGTGATTGACGGGGGACGGGCCCGGATTGGGTTTAAAGACCCGGATTGAGTTTAAAGACTCGGATATATTGATATTTCCCCCGTAGGCCTGTTGAGTTTAAAGACTCGGAGTTTAAAGACTCGGATTATTGAGGCCTGGATAGAGTTTAAAGACTCGGGAGTTTAAAGACTCGGATAGGTCCTGCTGGTTTGATCGGATAATGATGACTTGGATTTATGTTTTATTATACTGTTTTCATGAAGCCTATTTTGTGAATTATAAATGTTTTTACGATGATTATTATATGGTTTATAACTGTGTTTAAATAAATGGGTTGTGCATGCATGTTTTCAAAACGGAGGGCCAAACCCTGGTTTGTTTATGAAATGGTTTTTGAACTTTTATTCTTTATGGTCCACTCACACTTTCTGGTTTTAATTGCCCTCCAGGTCGTGGAGCTAGCGCGGGGGTTGACGTTGAGGCAGTGTCGGAGGCATAGAGTACTCGAGAGTTTTCCCGGAGTGTTTCCAATTTTCCGTTGTGCGTGTACTCAGTGCATCGGTTTTTGTTTTTCTTAGTTTGGTACTATGCTCTGTATAACTGTTGACTCTGGGGTGTTTTAATTCTCCTGCGTCTGACAATATAATTTGTGGTTTTCATGAGGTTGTTTTGATCTTTTGTGTTGGGTTGTCAGACGGGAGCAGGGTTTAGTCCCTAATCTTGGGGGATTAGGGGTGGGCCCTGACAATTGGTATCAGAGCATAGGTTTTTGGTTTGTGTCTGTTGCGAGGTTGTGTCTAGGTTGTTTGACTGTTTCTATGCCTCTTTCTGCGTGCGGTTGACTATGTCTCCGAGACGTGAACCCCCTGCACGACCTGAAGACGAAGCGACGAGAGGGACGAAGAGTGCTACGATTGAGCGAGCCCAGCAGCTCGGGGCTACGACTTTTAGTGGTGGGGCAGATCCTGAGGAAGCACAGAGGTGGATCACGAGACTTGAGCGGATTTTTACAGTGATGCATTGCCCACCGGAGGATCGAGTGTTACTGGCTACCTTCTTACTAGACGGTGCGGCGTACGAGTGGTGGTATACCCTCGAGTTTTCTGGATGGGACGCCCATACAGTGACCTAGGAGACGTTCAGGGAGCGGTTTTTGGAACAGTATTACCCTTGTTCTTTCCGTGATGCCAAGGAGGCGGAGTTTCTACAACTCCAACAGAGGAGTATGAGCGTGGCTGAGTACGAATAGAAGTTTCTGATGTTGTTTCATTTTGCTCCTGCGTTTGTGGCTACTGAAGCCGAGAAGTGTCGTAGGTTTGAGTTGGGCCTTCGAAGTGAGATTCGAGCCATAGTGACGGCTGGATCGTTTGCTACCCTCCGAGAGTTGTTGAATGCTGCGGTAAGGGTTGAGGCTAGCTTGCCGGTACGACGCCAGGAGCCACCTTTTTCTGGAACTTCGAGCCAGAGGACACCGAAGAGGGGTAACTTCAGTGGAGCATCGTCGACGGGCGATGATCGTTTTGGCAGACCTGGTATTTTTCAGAGTTCAGGGTTCCGTGGTTACCGAGCATAGCCGACTCCGCAAACCAGTGCGACGTCTGTTGGGTCTATAGGAAGACCGAGTAGTGGTCCCGGTCGGGATGTTTGTTACTACTGTGGGGAGCGAGGTCACTTCCGACGTGACTGTCCGTTGTTACCACAGGAGGGTGGTGTAGGCCGAGGAGTGGCAGAGCCAGGACAGAGCACAGCGTCAGCGTCAGGGACTGCGGGCACTAGGGGAGGTGGAGTTGCCACCAGTAGTTCGAGGGGACGTGGTAGATCTTCAGGACCCCAGGCCCGAGTGTTTGCGATGACTCAGCAGGAGGCTCAGTCAGCACCCGGTGCCGTGACATGTACTTTTACTATCCTTGGTTGTGTTGTACACAGATTTGTTTGGTTTCAGGGTAGAGTCTAGGATTTTTCCCTAGGTGACTTGGAGTGACAAGGTTCAGGATTTCGGTGAGTTTCGTCGAAGGATGAGGGAAGGAGTTGGAAAGGAGTGACTATAACTGATCGATATGAGGTTATTGAAGAGAACCCACAATCTAGGAGTGGCTTTAGGACTTTGTTGGGTTATTCCGACAAGGTGGTCGGAGTCGTTGAGTAGTGAGTCGGTAGGTAGGATTCCTTTTTGGACTAGCTTGTTTCTGGGTTAGGATTTGAGTTGGGTTTCCAGAAGGTGTAGGTGGTAGTACGTGAGGAAGTACTCTATGAACTCTATTAGGTACTCTAAATGAGGTATTTTAAAATACGTTTGTTTTCTTTTCATAGAGTTTCCCTTGCGTACACCATGAAGTTCTAGTTGTACTGAGAGCGGGTTAGAAGTGTTGAACTGGTAGTGGGAGTGTTGTGAAATACCCAAGGTGGAGATGATAGATGGGAAATTGACAGGAGTAGTTGTGGTTTGGGTAGGAGACCCTAGGTGTCGGGAATGAGCTGTGGAATTTCGGGGACGAAATTCTTTTAAGAAGGGTGGATTGTAATGACCCGTCCCGGGAGTCGGGATTAGTGAAGTAATTAGATGAGTGATTAGTGGTGGATTAATTGAGTTAATCGGTGTTTAGTTGGTTACTTTTGGCCCGTTAGCGTAGAATGATGATTTTGCCCCTAGGTTGGGCAAAATGTTGACTTTGAGTTTAGGCGGTCAATTGGGCATTGACCGATGACCGTGACGTAGTTTGGGGCATCACGAGTCTGTAGACAGGTGGCTCACCCGATTCCGACATCTGAGGAGGAAGTTATGATATTCGGAAGGTTGAGGGCATTACCGTAATTTGGTTAAAATAGGGGGAAAAGTTGACTTTTCGCACGACAGGGTCTTTGTACGTAGACCTAGGTCCATTAGGTAGGTCTCGTCGTCCTGAGTTCAACGACAGGCGACGTGCCTTCATCCGACATTGGACGGGCGAGATACGAGTCTAGAATGGCGAAGGGCAAAACGGTAATTTTAACTCACATGGGCATTTTGGTCTTTTTGGGTGCTTTGGGATTTGTGCAAAGAGGATGAGGACAAGTGCACAGGTGCAATTGGATATTTTGGAATTGGGACTATGGGATTGTGACATGTGGCAAAGGTCTAGTGGGTTCTAGCTTGTGCACGGGTTCAATTTAATGTGTGTAGCTGTGTTGTGCTGGAGAGGAAGAACAGAGACTGAGTTTGAGAGAAAATTGATCGATGTCCAGGAAGTGAGTGTGTTGGTGAGTGAGTGAGTGAGAAGTAGAGAGAGTATGAGAATTGGTGAGTGATTTGTGAGTGGAATTGTGGGCAAAACAGTTGTGTGTATGGGGTGAGGTTTCTGTGAAAAACAGAGAAGGATCGAGGTGGTGGTGTTGCTGTGCTGTGAGCAAACCCGTGGATTGAAGCTGTGGTGGTGTTGAGAAACTTGAAGGGAGTCGAGTGAGCACGGTGGAGCTCACGGTGGAGAGCAGGACGCAGGTAATTTCTTCCACCCGTGTATATGCTCTGTTTTTCTCGTAAAGTTCAAACGTTGAGTCATGAAGGTAGGGGCTGAGTCGAGGTGTCTGGTAGGTTTTAATCCACTCCTTAGTTCCTTAGGAACCTGTAGATGTCGACGCCGTGAAGGGGAAGTGTACGGGTGGTCGGATTGTGGAACAGAGGTTTGTGTTGGTCACGGGTTCGAGTTTGGGACGATGGTTTAGAGGCTTTGTTGTCGTGTTTGGTTGAGGGGAATGGATTACTGGGTAGAGGACGAAGAGAATGGTGGAAAGAGGGACTAAAATGGTGGACGGATGACAGAGAACCGGTCCCGCAGATTCGGTTTGGCTGAACCGGTTTGGACCTCCTGGACGCAGGTTGAAGACGATGAACAGTGCAGGCGTGTGAGGCCCACGCGCAGCCACTTTGGACGGCGAGTGGGGGCGCGTGGGGCGTTTTCTGGGGAATCTTCCAACTAGAGTTTTGGTCTAGACGTTGTAGCGGATCTTTTGGGTTAGGTTTCGGGTTAATCGGACGTCGAATTGAGTTAGTTCGGCGGGATCGAAGGTTTAGGGTCTCGGTTCGTTACGGTTTTAAGTTCTGGAAAATTGGGGAAATTAGGAGAACCTTCATTAACGTGTTAGTGACGTAGTTTGGTGACTATTGACAGGATCGGGAATCCCTGAGGAGGTTGAGGAACGTGCAGGACGTTCGGGACGCGAGTGACGTACCCGGTAACTGTGAGTGGACCCCTTCTCTATTACTGAGCATGCATAACTGTTTTTAATTACTTGTTTTACGGTTTTATATGTGAATTCATGGTTATTTGAATATGGTATAACCGTTTTACATTATTGCACGTTTTTTCGAGGAAAAATGGTTTTCAGCACGTTTTACGGGAAAGGCTTGATTTTTGATTATGATGCTATGATTTTGGGATTTCAAATGATAAAGGGTTTTCAATGATTATAAAGGGATTTTGGAACATGATATTGATGATCAAGGTTTTCGATTTTAGAATCGGATTTCGGAAAGCGGAATTTGGTTTTAAAGTTGAAAAGTGGAATTCCGGATTTGGGTTCGGAATGACGGTTCTGGATGCCGGAAGGGTTTCGGGCCAGTGGTTTCAGATTCGGGTTTGGATATGGATTTAGAAATGGTTTTCAAATAGTTATGGATTGGATTTTCTAGATCTGGTTATTGGGTTTAAAGACCCGTATATTGTGATTGACGGGGGACGGGTCCAGATTGGGTTTAAAGACCCGGATTGAGTTTAAAGATTCGGGAGTTTAAAGATTCGGGAGTTTAAAGATTCAGATATATTGATATTTCCCCCGTAGGCCTGTTGATTTTAAAGACCCGGAGTTTAAAGACTCGGATTATTGAGGCATGGATTGAGTTTAAAGACTCGGATAGGTCCAGCAGGTTTGATCGGATAATGATGACTTGGATTTATGTTTTATCATACTGTTTTCATGATGCCTATTTTGTGAATTATAAATGTTTTTATGATGATTATTATATGGTTTATAATTGTGTTTAAATAAATGGGTTGTGCATGCATGTTTTCAAAACGGAGGGCTAAACCCTGGTTTGTTTATGAAATGGTTTTTGAACTTTTATTCTTTATGGTCCACTCACACTTTCTGGTTTTAATTGCCCTCCAGGTCGTGGAGCTAGCGCAGGGGTTGACGTTGAGGTAGCGTCAGAGGAATAGACTACTCGAGAGTTTTCCCGGAGTGTTTCCAATTTTCCGTTGTGCGTGTACTCAGTGTAACGCCCCGGAAATTCGGGAAATGTAGTATTGTAAAATAATGAATAAAATAACGTTCTTACCCTTGTGATTCGTATGGTCAAATTGTTGACTTTTTGATTGGAGGGTCGAACGGACGTTGAGTGATGACCGTGACGTAGTTCGGGACGTCACGAGTTCCTAGACAGGTGGCACGTCCGATTCGAACGAACAGGGTGAAAGTTATGACGTTCGGAAGCTCAAGGGCATTATCGTAATTTGGGCGTTATAAGGGGAAAAAGTTGACTTTTTGTTTGACATTTGGCTTTCACTTGACTCGAAGACCGTTAGGTTCGTCTCGACGGCCCTAGTACAACGACAGGCTGCACGCTTGAAACGGACATCGGGTGACCGAGTTACGGGTCATGGAAGTTGGAGGGCATTTTGGTAATTATTGCACAAAGGGGCATTTTGGTCATTTCACGGCGGTTACTGTAGCACCACCGTGAAAAACAGAGCACACGGCCACGCTGTAGAGTTTTGTGCGTGCAAATTGTTTAAGGTGGTAGTGGATTGATCAGATGATTAGTTTATGTGAATTGAGGTAGTGGGAGCATGACTGAATGGCGTGAGCAGGTTGCAAGCACGGGCTGGGATAAAAAATTGGCCATGGTTTCTGTGTGCGGGAAACAAATTTTCAGAGAGGAATCAGACAGTTTCCCACGGGTTGTTTGCCATTTGATCGATTATCTGATTGCATTTGGGTTGTGGGGGCTCATTTTTCGTCTTCCTGCTGTGGAGAGACTGAGAGGGATTGAGAGAAACCGTGACAAAACATTTTCGGGTTTTTGGGGGGGGGAAACTCAGAATTCGATTTCTACGGGTTGAGAGACAAATCTAAACACAGGGGGAGTTTTCTGGGAGTGACAGAATCACGACCGTACAGGAATTGAAGAGTTTGGAACACGGATTGCCCAAGAACCAGTTCAGGGATGAACTAGTTGGAGGGAAAAATCAAATTTAATTCCTGAAGCTTGTTGAACGGAACCGAGGGCCGTGTTAGACTTATGGGGTCATTCCGAGCACAACCGTGCAAAAATCGAAGGAGGAGGAGGACTGGTTGGCCGGGAACCTGAGTTTCAGTTTCAGAGGAAATCCAGTGTTGAGGACGACAACTTCCAGGTAACGGCGAGTTCAATTGATTGTTCCACTGTGTTCGTCTAGGTCCTAGCATACTCCCTGTGAGGTTAATTGGAGAATGGAACCGTGTAGGGTGAGTTCCAGACGTCGACTAGTTCGACTGTTCGAGTCTGGGTTGGATCGATTTAGTGTTAGTCGAGTTCACTATTGATCTGGTTCTAGGTACGCAACCTATTTCTCAGACTCCGTATCGTCTGGCGCCAGCTGAGTTGAAAGAACTGAAGGCGCAGTTACAAGAATTACTTGAGATGGGGTTTATTCGACCGAGTGTATTCCCCTGGGGAGCCCCGGTGTTGTTTGTGAAGAAAAAGGATGGGAGTTTGAGAGGAGCGCAGTACTTCTCCAAAACCGTTGCCTCGGATCGATGATTTTTTCGATCAGCTGCGAGGAGCGCAGTACTTCTCCAAAATTGATCTTCGTTCTGGGTATCATCAGTTGCGGGTTAAGGATGAGGATGTACCCAAGACAGCCTTTAGGACCCGATATGGTCATTATGAGTTCCTTGTGATGCCGTTTGGTTTGACCAACGCACCCGCAGCGTTTATAGACTTGATGAACCGAGTGTTGCAGCCATACTTGGATCACTTTGTCATCGTGTTCATCGACGATAACCTAGTCTACTCGAGGTGTGCGGAAGCGCACGAGGAACACTTAAGGATGGTGCTAGGTACCTTGAGGGAAACCCAGTTGTATGCGAAGCTCAGCAAGTGTCAGTTTTGGTTGACGACCGTGAGTTTCTTGGGGCATGTGATCTCAACTGACGGGATCAGTGTGGATTCTCAGGAAATTGAGGCAGTGGCGAAGTGGGAACAACCGAGGACCGTCACTGAAGTCAGAAGTTTCTTGGGTTTTGCTAGTTACTATAGGGGGTTTGTAGAGGGTTTCTCTACCATTGCTGCCCCGTTGACGCGACTGACGAGGAAGGGAGTCAAGTTTGTTTGGGATGACAATTGTGAGAGCAGTTTTCGGGAGTTAAAGGAAAGGTTGACATCTGCTCCTATACTGACCCTTCCTGACGACAGTGGGGAATTCGAGGTGTACAGTGATGCATCCTTACAGGGTTTGGGATGTGTGCTAATGCAGCATGGGAAAGTGATTACCTATGCTTCGCGCCAGTTGAAGCCGCACGAGCGCAATTATCCTACGCACGACTTGGAGTTAGCTGCTGTTGTGCATGCGTTAAAAATTTGGTGACATCACTTGTATGGTGCGACTTGCAGAATGTTCACGGATCACAAGATCCTGAAGTACTTGTTCACTTAGAAGGAGTTGAATGTAAGGCAACGACGGTGGCTAGAGCTGATTAAGGATTATGATTGCACGATTAAGTACCACCCTGGGAAAACCAATGTGGTGGCTGATGCTCTAAGCCGGAAGTCAACGCATTCTGTAGCACATCTACGGACGGTTCATTTGTCACTTTTGGTTGAACTCCGTAAGACTGGCAGTGATTTGGCTTTGGATGGCCAAGGTGTCTTGCTGGCTAATTTTCATGTGAGACCACTTTTGATCGATCGGATCGTTGAGGCTCAATCTCAAGATCCTGTCTCGTGTGTACTTCGGATTGAAGTGGAAGTCGGTGAGCGGCAGGATCTCACAGTCAGGGAGGATGGAGCTTTTCTAAAAGAAGGACGGTTGTGTGTGCCCGACGTTGAGGCACTGAAGAAGGAAATTTTGGACGAGGCTCATAGTTCGGCCTACGCGATGCATCCTGGTGGGATCAAGATGTATCGTACCTTGCGAGAACACTATTGGTGGCCGGGTATGAAACGGGAGATTGCCGAGTTTGTCAGCAGGTGTCTGATTTGCCCGCAAGTGAAGGCTGGGAGACAACGACCTTATGGAGCCTTGCAACCACTACCTATCCCGGAATGGAAATGGGCTCACATAACGATGGATTTTGTGTTTGGACTTCCTAGGACACCCAGAGGTCACGATGGAGTTTGGGTGATTGTCGACAGACTTACGAAATAAGCTCATTTCTTCCCGGTGCGAGAGAACCTCAGGATGACGTAGTTGGCTCAGTTGTTTATCGACGAAATTATCCGGTTGCACGGTACTCCAGAATCAATAGTTTCTGACAGAGACCCGAGGTTTACTTCTTGGTTTTGGCAAAGTCTACAGGAAGCCTTTGGGACGAAACTCCGTTTCAGTACTGCATTTCATCCTCAGACTGACGGCCAGTCTGAGCGGACCATCCAGATATTGGAGGATATGATGGGAGCTTGCGTTTTGCAATTTCAGGCCACTTGGGAATCACATCTAACCTTGATGGAATTTGCCTACAATAACAGCTATCAGGCGAGCATTGGGATGGCCTCGTACAAAGCCTTGTACGGACGCCAGTATAGAACCCCGTTGTGTTGGACGGATGTGGGTGAAAGGAAGCTGACTAAATCCGAATTGGTGGAACTGACAACGGAGAAGGTCAAACTCATCAGAGATCGGCTCAAGGCAGCCCAAGACAGACAAAAGAGCTATGTGGACCATCAGATTCGAGATCTTGAGTTTGCGGTCGGAGATCGGGAATTTCTGAAACTGTCCCCTTGGAAATGTGTAGTGAGATTTGGCAGGCGAGGAAAGTTGAGCCCTCGTTACATCGGACCTTATGAGATCACTGAGAGGATTGGCCCGGTGGCCTACAGGTTAGCACTACCGCCAGAACTTTTGAGGGTCCACGATGTTTTTCATGTGTCGATGTTGCGGAAATACGTGTTCGACGCATCTCATGTGCTGGAGGAACAACCCATTGAACTCCGAGAGGATTTGAGTTTCGAAGAACAGCCGGTGCAGATTTTAGACCGAAAGGATAAAGTACTACGTCAGAAGACCGTTCCTCTGGTAATGGTTCTCTGGAGGAACCTGAATGTGGAGGAAGCCTCATGGGAACCCGAGGCGCAGATGCGAGAACAGTTCCCCTATTTGTTTCCTTCAAATTTCGGGAGGAAGTCAAATTGTTGACTTTTTGATTGGAGGGTCGAACGGACGTTGAGTGATGACCGTGACGTAGTTCGGGACGTCACGAGTTCCTAGACAGGTGGCACGTCCGATTCGAACGAACAGGGTGAAAGTTATGACGTTCGGAAGCTCAGGGGCATTATCGTAATTTGGGCGTTATAAGGGGAAAAAGTTGACTTTTTGTTTGACATTTGGCTTTCACTTGACTCGAAGACCGTTAGGTTCGTCTCGACGCCCCGAGTACAACAACAGGCGGCACACTTGAAACGGACATCGGGTGACCGAGTTACGGGTCACGGAAGTTGGAGGGCATTTTGGTAATTATTGCACAGAGGGGCATTTTGGTCATTTTACGGCGGTTACTGTAGCACCACCGTGAAAAACAGAGCACACGAACACGCCGTGGAGTTTTGTGTGTGCAAATTGTTTAAGGTGGTAGTGGATTGATCAGCTGATTAGTTTATGTGAATTGAGGTAGTGGGAGCATGACTGAATGGCGTGAGCAGGTTGCAAGCACGGGCTGGGATTAAAAATTGGCCATGGTTTCTGTGTGCGGGAAACAATATTTCATAGAGGAATCAGACGGTTTCCCATGGGTTGTTTGCCATTTGATCGATTATCTGATTGCATTTGGGTTGTGGGGGCTCATTTTTCGTCTTCCTACTGTGGAGAGACTGAGAGGGATTGAGAGAAACCGTGAGAAAACATTTTCGGGTTTTTTTGGGGGTAAACTCAGAATTCGATTTCTACGGGTTGAGAGACAAATCTAAACACAGGGGGAGTTTTTTGGGAGTGACAGAATCACGACCGTACAAGAATTGAAGAGTTTGGAGCACGGATTTCCCAAGAACCCGAGTTCTAGTTCAGGGATGAACCAGTTGGAGGGAAAAATCAAATTTAATTCCTGAAGCTTGTTGAACGGAACCGAGGGCCGTGTTAGACTTCTGGGGTCATTACGAGCACAACCGTGCAAAAATTGAATGAGGAGGAGGACTGGTTGGCCGGGAACCTGAGTTTCAGTTTCAGAGGAAATCCAGTGTTGAGGACGACAACTTCCAGGTAACGGCGAGTTCAATTGATTGTTCCATTGTGTTCGTCTAGGTCCTAGCATACTCCCTGTGAGGTTAATTGGAGAATGGAACCGTGTAGGGTGAGTTCCAGACGTCGACTAGTTTGACTGTTCGAGTCTGGGTTGGATCGATTTACTGTTAGTCGAGGTTAATCGTTAATGCAGACCTAAAATTAATGGACCAGAGAAGATAATAGGATTGAAAACGGGAGGAATTGATTGAGAATTGAGGGTTAACTGATCGGGTTGAACCGCGGGTATCAGACCCGTTTATCAGGCTATTCGGGTGAGGAAGACAGTACTGTAGCTTGGCGCGTGGCCTTCACGCGCAGCCACTTTGGGCGGCGTGTGACGGCGCGTGTGACGTCTTCTCCGATCACGGTCAACTGAGGTTTTCTTCCTTTTAATGTTTTTAACATTTTATCTTTAGAGTTCGAGTCGATCGGGAGTCGTTCGGGATAATTTCGGGAGTTCAGAAATTTAGGTCTTTAAGTTTAATTTCGCGGAAAAATCCGGAAAAATTAGGTAGAATCACACGAGTTATTTGGGGATGTTTGTAACCCTTCTTGTACGTTTTTACAGGCCCGGACATCTCCGAAGCTACTGAAGAGCGCACGGGGCGCGATTGACGCGTCATAAAACCGTGAGTGGACTTTTGATTTCGAAACTGTGCATGCATGACTATTTTACCTGTTTATTTTGAGCTTTCACATATGTTTTTATGATAATGATATGATATTTCGATTTTACGTGTTTTCACGCTTTTCGAGAAATTTATCGTATTTCACGCATTTCGAGGTTATAGTTTTCGCTTATGCATGAATGATGTTTTGATGAAGCATCTGGATATGATTATGCTTGTTACGGATTTATGATGTTTTGATTATAATTGTGAAGTGATTTCGGAAATTGCATGTTTTGGAATTTGCATGTGAATTCGGACATAAGTCCTATTATGACGAGATATGATTTCGGAATGATGTTGGAAAACTGTTTATGATGAATCCTGGTTTATTGTGGTTAAAAACAGTTTTGGGTTTAAAGACCCGGTTGATGGTTGGATCTGGTTTTGGGTTTAAAGACCCGGTTTATTGATGACGGGGGCGGGCCCGAGAATTGGGTTTAAAGACCCGTATTGAGTTTAAAGACTCGATTATTGTGATACCCCCGAGGCCTATTGATCATGTTTTGAGTTTAAAGACTCGTTGATATCCCGGGAAGGCCTGATATTGAGGTTAAAGACTTGGATGGATCCAACAGCGGCTTAATTGTGATTATTGACTCACTCTTTACTCGATTTGTGCAATTGATGTTTCAAAATGACGTTTTCTGGATTCTGGTGATACTAAATTATTTTTCTTGAGTTATGACGGCTTTCTGTAATGTTTTCCATGTGTTCGGAAAAAGAGTTTTTCAAATGTTAATACGCGGTTTTCTTGAATATTTGGTTATGCATGCGTGTTGTAAAACTGGAGGGCGAACCCCGATTTCCCTAAACTGTTTTTTGTAAACCTTTGTTTCGGTCCACTCACACTTTGTTGTTTTAACTACCCTCCAGGTCGTGGTACAAGTTCGGGGGCTAGCGCAGAGACAGAGGCAGAGGCATAAAGTTTTCCGTTGCGGAGTAGTTAGTTCACAGAGTAGGATTTGTTCTTTAACCTGTTTTGTAATATTATGCTCTGTGAAACTATGGACTTAATGTCCAGTCAGATGTATTAGTTTAATCTCCCTGGTCTGACAATGGGTGTGATGTAATGTTATTTGGTTTTCCGGTCCTTTGGTTTCGATTGTCAGACGGGAGCAGGATGCTTCCCGATTATCGAGGCGATAATCGGGGTGGGTCCTGTCAATTGGTATCAAAGCCTAGGTTTACGATTCGTGTCTGGCACTCGGGTGTGCCTTGATTATTGTACTAACTTATGCCTCTTTCAGAGAAGGACGATCGGCCATGCCTCCCTGACGCGAACCCCCTCCACGACCTGATAGTGATGTCGAGAGTGCTTCGATTGAGCGAGCCCAGCGTCTTGGGGCTACGGTGTTTAGTGGTGGAGCGGATCCCGAGGATGCTCACCGTTGGATTTCTCGGTTCGAGCGGATTTTTGCTAAGATGCACTGTCCTCCTGAGGAGCGAGTTGTATTGGCCACCTTTTTGCTTGATGGATCTGCTTATGAGTAGTGGTATACTCTGGAGTTGTCGGGTTGGGATGCCCGTACAGTGACTTGGGAGACCTTTTGTGAACGGTTTCTGGATCACTATTATCCCCGTTCATTTCGTGATGCTAGGGAGACCGAGTTTCTGCAGCTCCAACATGGGAGCATGTCGGTAGCTGAGTATGAGCAGAAGTTTCAGATGCTAGCCCGTTTTGCTCCTACCTTTGTATCTACTGATGCTGAGAAATGTCGTAGGTTTGAGCTTGGCCTACGGGGTGAGATACGGGCCATTGTGACGGCCGGAGCTTTTGCTACTCTCAGGGAGTTATCTGATGCAGTAGTGCGGGTTGAGGCCAGCCTCCCGACACGTTCACAGTACTCTGGTGGTGGACAACGTCGAGAGAGTTCTTATCCTGGATCGTATGGTCAGAGAGCCCCGAAGAAAGGACGTTATGGTGGAGCCTCATCTGCAGGCAATGATCGTTATGGCAGGCCTGGTAACTATCAGAGTCCCGGATTCCGAGCGCCTAGGGCGCAGACTGCTCCGCAGGCGAGCGCGACTTCGGTTGCTTCCACAGGACTACAGAGTGGTGCTTTTGCTCGCGATGCTTCCAGTGTTATCTGTTTCTTCTGTGGCGAGCGGGGCCACTATCGGAGGGAGTGTCCATCTTTGCCACAGGGTGGTGGCGCAGGTCGGGGTGGAGTAGAGCAGGGACGGAGCACAGCTGCAGTTTCTGGGACTGGGAGTACTAGAGGAGGTGGTGCTGGAACGGCTAATGGACAGAGGGGCCGGGGCCGTGGGCGAGCAGCTGGATCACAGGCCCGAGTTTTTGCTGTTATGCAGCAGGAGGCCAGGGCAGCACCTGGTGTTGTGACAGGTACACTCACGATCTTTGGACATGATGTTAGTGCTTTAATTGATCCCAGAGCTACTCATTCATTTATATCGCGGGATTGTGAGTTATTGGCGGGTAGAGAGGTGTCCGCACTGGACTGTGACTTGGGTGTGAGTACGCCCACCGGAGATGTGTTTGTGGTAAATCAAGTGTTGCGGGGGTGTCCCGTAATGGTAGGTGATGTTGGTTTGGTAGCAGATTTGATACTCTTGGACTTGCATGACTTTGATGTCATTTTGGGAATAGATTGGTTGACGCTCCATCATGCTTCTATCGAATGTGTCGATAAGAAGGTTACTGTTCGGAGCCCGGGGTTACCGGAAACCACCTTTCAGGGAATACAACGAGCAACTCCTGTCAGAGTGATTCCAGCCTTGAAGGCAAGTAAGTTGTTGAGGAAGGGGTGCCAGGGATACTTAGCCCAAGTGATGGACTCACGAGCCGCACCATTGAGGGTGGAGGATATACCGATAGTACGGGAGTTCCCGGATGTCTTTCCGGAGGATCTACCGGGATTGCCACCGCATCGAGATGTCGAGTTCACTATTGATCTGGTTCCAGGTACGCAACCTATTTCTCAGACTCCATATCGTATGGCGCCAGCTGAGTTGAAAGAACCTAAGGCGCAGTTACAAGAATTACTTGAGATGGGGTTAATTCGACCGAGTGTATCCCTCTGGGGAGCCCCGGTGTTGTTTGTGAAGAAAAAGGATGGGAGTTTGAGAGGAGCGCAGTACTTCTCCAAAATTGATCGATGATTTGTTCGATGATTTGTTCCAGGTACGCAACCTATTTCTGGTTCCAGGTACGCAACCTATTTCTCAGACTCCGTATCGTATGGCGCCAGCTGAGTTGAAAGAACTGAAGGCGCAGTTACAAGAATTACTTGAGATGGGGTTTATTCGACCGAGTGTATCCCCCTGGGGAGCCCCGGTGTTGTTTGTGAAGAAAAAGGATGGGAGTTTGAGAGGAGCGTAGTACTTCTCCAAAATTGAGATGGGGTTTATTCGACCGAGTGTATCCCCCTGGGGATCCCCGGTGTTGTTTGTGAAGAAAAAGGATGGGAGTTTGAGACTCTGCATTGATTACATGCACCTGAATAAAGTAACAGTCAGGAACAAATAATCGTTGCCTCGAATCGATGATTTGTTCGATCAGCTGCGAGGAGCGCAGTACTTCTCCAAAATTGATCTTCGTTCTGGCTATCATCAGTTGCGGGTTAAGGATGAGGATGTACCCAAGACAGCCTTTAGGACCCGATATGGTCATTATGAGTTCCTTGTGATGCCGTTTGGTTTGACCAACGCACCCGCAGCATTTATGGACTTGATGAACCGAGTGTTGCAGCCATACTTGGATCACTTTGTCATCGTGTTCATCGACGATATCCTAGTCTACTCGAGGAGTACGGAAGCGCACGAGGAACACTTAAGGATGGTGCTAGGTACCTTGAGGGAAACCCAGTTGTATGCGAAGCTCAGCAAGTGTCAGTTTTGGTTAACGACCGTGAGTTTCTTGGGGCATGTGATCTCAACTGACGGGATCAATGTGGATTCTCAGGAAATTGAGGTAGTGGCGAAGTGGGAACAACCGAGGACCGTCACTGAAGTCAGAAGTTTCTTGGGTTTGGCTTGTTACTACAGGAGGTTTTTAGAGGGTTCCTCTACCATTGCTGCCCCGTTGACGCGACTGACGAGGAAGGGAGTCAAGTATGTTTGGGATGACAATTGTGAGAGCAGTTTTCGGGAGTTAAAGGAAAGGTTGACATCTGCTCCTATACTGACCCTTCCTGACGACTGTGGGGAATTCGAGGTGTACAGTGATGCATCCTTACAGGGTTTGGGATGTGTGCTAATGCAGCATGGGAAAGTGATTGCCTATGCTTCGCGCCAGTTGAAGCCGCATGAGCGCAATTATCCTACGTACGACTTGGAGTTAGCTTCTGTTGTGCATGCGTTAAAAATTTGGAGACATCACATGTATGGTGCGACTTGCAGAATGTTCACGGATCACAAGATCCCGAAGTACTTGTTCACTCAGAAGGAGTTAAATGTAAGGCAACGACGGTGGCTAGAGCTGATTAAGGATTATAATTGCACGATTGAGTACCACCCTGGGAAAACCAATGTGGTGGCTGATGCTCTAAGCCGGAAGTCAACGCATTCTGTAGCACATCTACGGACGGTTCATTTGCCACTTTTGGTTGAACTCCGTAAGACTGGCAGTGATTTGGCTTTGGATGGCCAAGGTGTCTTGCTGGCTAATTTTCATGTGAGACCACTTTTGATCGATCGGATCGTTGAGGCTCAATCTCAAGATCCTGTCTCGTGTGTACTTCAGATTGAAGTGGAAGCCGGTGAGCGGCAGGATCTCACAGTCAGGGAGGATGGAGCTTTGCTAAAAGAAGGACGGTTGTGTGTGCCCGACGTTGAGGCACTGAAGAAGGAAATTTTGGACGAGGCTCATAGTTCGGCCTACGCGATGCATCCTGGTGGGACCAAGATGTATCGTACCTTGCGAGAACACTATTGGTGGCCGGGTATGAAACGGGAGATTGCCGAGTTTGTCAGCAGGTGTCTGATTTGCCCGCAAGTGTAGGCTGAGAGACAACGACCTTATGGAGCCTTGCAACCACTACCTATCCCGGAATGGAAATGGGATCACATAACGATGGATTTTGTGTTTGGACTTCCTAGGACACCCAGAGGTCACGATGGAGTTTGGGTGATTGTCGACAGACTTACGAAATCGGCTCATTTCTTGCCGGTGCGAGAGAACCTCAGGATGACGCAGTTGGCTCAGTTGTTTATCGACGAAATTATCCGGTTGCACGGTACTCCAGAATCAATAGTTTCTGACAGAGACCCGAGGTTTACTTCTCGGTTTTGGCAAAGTCTACAGGAAGCCTTTGGGACGAAACTCCGTTTCAATACTGCATTTCATCCTCAGACTGACGGCCAGTCTGAGCGGACCATCCAGATATTGGAGGATATGATGCGGGCTTGCGTTTTGCCCCTGAAGGGGGGAAACTTTAATGTAAAAAGACTATTTTGCCCCTGAAGGGGGGAAACTTTGACTTTTGACCCGGGAAACAATTTGGACTTTGACCCATGACTATGACGTAGGTCGGGACGTCACGAATCCGTAGACAGGCGACACGCCGAAATCGGAGTTCGTATGAAGAAGTTATGGTCAAGGAAGCGTTTTAGCGGAATTTACGAACCGAGAACAACGGAATAAAATATTAATTTATTATGGGAATCCGTGCCAAATTAATATTTAAATCAAACCAGTGGATTGGTGACAAGTGTCACCCATCCAAGCCTATACTATTTCAATAAAGCAACATTACACTATTTAACCCATTTTATATTATTTATTTTTCCCTCCAATTAACCCCAGCCCTTGGATTTCTGCCCAAATGAATCCCAACCCTTCATTTTCATCTGCTTTCCTTATTCATGCACGATCATCCTCTTTGTTTCTCACAAACACACACATCCATTCCCCCTAACCCGTGCACTTCTTCCCATTTTCTCTCCATCCAAACACACGAACCAGCCACCCTCATCGCACCAGGTGACCACCAGCAGCACCACCATCATCTACTCATCATCACCCTGCATCACCGGCAACCACCACCCCTGTTCCTGCCCTGAAAATCCCGTCCAAACTCAGACCCGAAACACTAAGGAAACGGGTCCAAGAAGCAAACCTCGACAACCGCATCACCTCGACGCAAGGGAAGCTTCAGCCTACACCGTGAGGACCCCAGGAGCACAACTGGACGACGGCGAGGGCTACTGCGGCGTGACGGCGGCGGTAAGACCCAAAACCCGAGAACCCGTTTTTACTCCCCTGTTTCGAACCAACCCATGTTGATGCTAGGAAATCGATTGTTTGGTGTTAGAAATGTCCTAGGGTGAGAGACGAGCTGTTTGGGACCAGTTTGGACGACTGAGACGGCGTGGATCACCAGAGAGGACGATCGGACCTTGGCCGTGAGTTTCAGTGACGAACTGGTGAGTTTTTTCCCGTTTTCTTTCTATTTTGAGGTTGTAGAACAATAGAACAGACCTAGACAACCCTATAGGGATGAACCCCGTCGAAAATGGTGGCCGGAATCGTATGGTGGAATCGGGTCAAGCCGTGGGTCGACGGCGACCCGATTCCAGTCAAACGGGTCTAACCCGGTACTGTAGCATGATGACGTCATCATGCTGACGTCATGATGATGTCATCCTGTCAGATATTATCAGACCAGGGACCAATCAGAACATGCCACATGTCACCTGACAAGTGTCAGTGATGACGTCATGCTGACGTCAGCATGACGCCACTGCTGACGTCAGTAGTACTATAGCAGCGTTGACCCACGCGTTGACCAGGCGCGTGTGAACAGTGATTTTGGTGGGGCCGGTACCATTTTCAAGGTTTCGACGATACGGATCCAATGGAGGTGGTTTCGTGTCGATCGGAGATCGTTATATTAGTCAAAATGGGGTTTGAAGCACCGGGAATAGTGCCCGGGATGCGATTTTGAGGCGGATCTGTTCTAGGGTCTTGGTATTGATGTTGTAGGGTTCTTAAGTAACCCTCAGGTATAAAAATACAGGTTTTTAGAGATCGTTGAGCAGCAAGGACTGAGTGTGAGTGGGCTGTTTGATTTATAAAAGGCTTGCATGCATAAACTGTTTTACTATTTCCACTTATGATTTCGATGAGTCTTATACGAACTGTTTATATATGCTATTACAATGTTTTGGGCATGAGACCCGTCTGGATTATATGTGGATTTTGTTTGGGATGTCCGGGGACATAGGGTAAACTATACTGTTATTGTACTGTACTTTCCTACCTGTGTATATGGTCTCCTCCAGGGAGGGTGGTTGGCCTGGGTGGACCCTGGAGTAGTCACGGGGCCCTGACTGAGTGGAGTTGACCCCCGTTGGGCTGCTTACTCTCAGGAAGGCATGTTCATATACCTCGGGCAGTGACCGGGATACCGGGAGCTGATGTACCTAGAGAGTCTCGGGTGTGAGACCCTGAGTGGCAACGCGTAGCCTTAGAACCGTGACATCATTTGGGTTGGGTTTTACAGTGCACTGATATGTTAGTTTCACCTTTCGGTTATTATTGTGGTTTATTTGTTATGATTTCATTATAATATTATATTTTCACTGCATGCAAGATTTGGAAAACGGAGGGGTGAAACCTTATGATTATTTTATTATTAAATTGATTTCTAAACTGTTATTTTTGGCCCACTCACCCTTGTTTTACTGACCCCTCCAGACCCTGACACGGAAATAGAGGAGGAGGACCCGGAGGAGGAGGCAGAGGTTTAGTTTGCCTAGCTGTGCACCTGTACACCCACTTGTGGGTAGGTTGAGCACCGAATAAATGTACTCTGACTATTGTGCTCACATGTTGTATTTTACTTTCCCTTGTCTGACAGTATCACTTTAAACACTTTGGTTGTACGTTATCTATCTATTTAAGTCTTCGGTTTTTATTTAAGGGTAATTTTGGTATGTTTAGAGTCATTGTCAGACGGGAGTGGGGCACGTCCCCGGGTGGTCCCAGTGGGATTGGGACGGGTCCTGTCAGCTTGGTATCAGAGCATTAGGATTAGTAGTCAGAGTACTAGGTTAGCGGTTTGTACTTTGTACATGGTCGCTTTCGATGTCTTTTAACCTGTTTGCCTCGTAACAGTTGGATATGCCTCCCCGACGTGAACCCCGTGCACGTGTTGACGAGGGAAATGGAGGGAATGGAGACACTGCGAGCATTGAGCGGGCCCAGCGCCTGGGTGCTACGCATTTTAGTGGGGGGACCGACCCTGAGGAAACACACCAGTGGATTGACCGCTGGGAGAGGATTTTCGAGGTCATGCACTGTCCACCGGAGGAGCGTGTCGTACTGGCGACTTTCCTACTGGATGGGAGCGCCTATCGATGGTGGCACAACCTTGTCCTGGCCGGCTGGACCGTTCACACCATTCCATGGGAGACCTTCCGAGAGCGGTTTCTCAACCAGTTCTATCCACGGTCGTTTCGCAACGCCAGTGAGGCTGAGTTTCTGCAACTTCGGCAGGGAGATCAGACTGTAGCGGAGTACGAGGTGACCTTCCTGATGTTGTCTCGTTTTGCTGAGAACTTCGTGATCACCGAGGCAGATCGATGTCGCAGATTTGAGTGGGGCCTGCGACATGAGATTCAGGCGATGGTGACTACAACGCCCTTTGCTTCCATGAGGGATCTGACTGATGCGGCGACCAGGGTTGAGAACAGTATCCTGGCACGTCAGCGAGCTGAGGGGGAGACACGGCGGCGTGATCGCCCTCACTTGGGATTCTCGGGCCGTCGTGGCTCGAAGGGAGGACATTCTGGTGGATCTTCGTCTTCTGGCAGCCGAGGACGTTCTGGTCAGTTCAGGAGTCTTCGGCGTTCTGGACAGCGTTCTGGAGCTTGGCAGCGGCCTTACTCACCGATGAGCATCTCACCGGGAGGATACTCGGGTCGACCTAGGGAGGTCACATGCTTCGCTTGTGGTGAGCCAGGGCACTATGCTTCTGAGTGTCCACTGATTCGGGGCAGTACTACGCCAGCACAGAGCTCAGCATCTCAGACTGACAGCAGCCGGACACGCGGTGTTGTGCGTGGCCGTGATCGAGGAGCTAGAGGACGGGGACGACCTGCAGAGTCTATGGCTCGTGTCTATGCTGTTACCCAGCAGCAAGCCAGATCCATTCCGGGAGTGTTGACAGGTACAGTACATATTTATGGCATGGTTGTTCGTGCATTGATGGATTCGGGGGCAACGTATTCTTTTATTTCACCGCGTTGTGCGAGTCTGTTGGGCCGTGAGGTGACCACACTTGAGCACGAGATGGGAGTGGGGACACCGATGGGTGTGACCTACCAAGTGAACCAGGAGATACGAGCTTGTCCTGTGGAGATTGAGGGAGTCGAATTTCCAGCAGATTTGATTCTTATGAATGTGCACGACTTTGATGTGATACTTGGCGTTGATTGGTTGTCGGAGTACAATTCGCTCATCGATTGTAGTAACATGCGGTTGACTTTGAGAGGTTCGGGATTACCGGAAGTGATATTTCAGGGGGAGTGTGGAGACGCATCACCCAAGGTAATATCTGCACTCACAGCTACAAAACTTTTATAGAAGGGGTGTCAGGGTTATCTTGCTTATGTGGTAGAATCTACAGATGAATCTTTGAGTATTGAGGATATTCCGATTGTGCAGGAATTTCCTGATGTCTTTCCAGGGGATTTACCTGGATTACCACCACCCAGGGAGATCGATTTTACGATCGAGTTACTCCCCGGGACTCGACCGATTTCACAAGCACCGTATCGTATGGCACCGGCAGAGCTACGGGAATTGAAAATCCAATTACAGGAACTGGTGGATCTAGGGTTTATCCGACCCAGTACATCACCATGGGGAGCGCCGGTCTTATTTGTGAAAAAGAAGGAGGGTAGTTTGCGGTTGTGTGTGGATTATAGGCAGTTGAACAAGGCTACGGTGAGGAATCAGTATCCCTTACCCATGATCGATGATTTGTTCGATCAATTACGAGGAGCACGATATTTCTCCAAGATAGATCTGAGGTCAGGATACCACAACTGAGAATAGCCGAGGGGGATGTTCAGAAAACAGCTTTTCGAACGAGGTATGGGCATTATGAGTTCTTGGTGATGCCCTTTGGACTGACGAATGCACCAGCTGCATTCATGGACTTGATGAATCGGGTCTTTCGAGCATACTTGGATAAATTTGTGATCGTGTTTATCGACGACATCTTGGTGTATTCCAAGAGTGTCAGGGCTCATGAGGAGCACTTACGAATGGTATTGGGTAAACTACGACAGGAGCAGCTGTATGCTAAGTTAAGCAAGTGTCAATTCTGGCTAAATAGTATTGGATTCTTGGGTCACATTATATCACCCGAGGGGATAAGTGTGGATCCTCAGAAAACGGAGGCTGTGACAAATTGGCCAAGACCGATCACGGTGACGGAAGTGCGATATTTTGTTGGGTTAGCAGGCTACTATAGGAGATTCGTGGAGGGTTTCTCCCAGATTGCCGCACCATTGACTCGGTTAACCCGGAAAGGGGTGAAGTTTGTGTGGGACGACCAGTGTGAACAGAGTTTCCAGGAATTAAAGTTCCGATTAACCACTGTACCTGTCCTTGCATTACCAGACAGCAGTGGAGAGTTCGTGGTATATAGTGATGCATCGCTGCAGGGCTTGGGTTGTGTATTGATGCAGAATGGAAAAGTGATTGCTTACGCATCCCGGCAGCTGAAGACGCACGAGTTGAACTACCCTACTCATGATTTGGAATTAGCAGCGGTGGTTCATGCTCTAAAGATCTGCAGACATCATTTGTTCGGTGTGACATGCCGAATATTCACCGATCACCAGAGTCTTAAACATTTGTTCACTCAGAAGGAACTCAACATGAGACAGCGGAGATGGTTGGAATTGTTGAAGGATTATGATTGTACCATCGAGTACCATCCTGGCAAGGCAAATGTTGTGGCCGTTGCACTTAGTAGGAAGTCGTCGGGATCAGTGGCGCATTTGAGATTGGTATATCTTCCTTTGCTAGTGGAACTTCGGAAGAGCGGAGTTATGTTAGGGATGGACGATCAGGGAGCCTTGTTGGCTAGCTTTCATGTGCGACCCGTGTTGGTCGACAGGATCATCGAGGCTCAACTACAGGACCAGATACTCTGTGACTACAGAAACGAGGTTGAATCCGGACAGAGACAAGATTTCTCTATCCGGGGCGATGGAGCATTAGTAAAGCTTGGGAGGTTGTGTGTACCTGCGGTACCAGAGTTGAGGAGAGAGATTTTAGACGAGGCCCACAGTTCGGCCTATGCTATGCATCCAGGAAGGACAAAGATGTACCGTACCCTCCGGGACTATTATTGGTGGCCAGGGATGAAGAGGGAGATAGCTGAGTTTGTCAGCAAATGTTTGATCTGTCAGCAGGTCAAGGCAGAACGGAAGCGTTCGTATGGGGCTATGCAGCCACTTCCAATTCCACAATGGAAGTGGGATCATATTACAATCGACTTTGTCTTCAAGTTACCGAAGACAAGAAGTGGAGTTGATGGGGTCTGGGTAATAGTGGACCGGTTGACTAAATCAGCGCATTTTCTGCCTGAACGTGAGACGTACAAGCTCAACCGTTTGGCCCAGCTATTCATTAATGAGATCATCCGACTACACGGTACCCCAGAGTCGATCGTGTCGGATCGGGATCCGCGTTTCACATCTAGGTTTTGGAGGAGTCTACAGACTACTTTGGGTACGAAATTGCACTTCAGTACAGCATTCCACCCACAGACCGACGGACAGTCTGAAAGGACAATACAAACTCTCGAGGACATGATGAGAGCCTGTGTGTTGCAATTCCAGGATTCGTGGGCTGATCGATTGCCATTGATGGAGTTTTCCTACAATAACAGCTACCATGCGAGTATAGGGATGGCACCCTATGAGGCACTGTATGGTCGACAGTGCAGAACACCGGTATGCTGGATGGATATCGGAGAAAGAACCGCAGTGGGGCCGGATCTGATGGATATGACCCAGGAGACAGTTCGGGTTATTCGGGAAAGATTGAAGGCGGCCCAGGATCGTCAGAAGAGCTATGCGGATCGGCGGATCCGAGATTTGGAGTTCGAGGTTGGTGACTTTGTCTTTTTAAAGTTATCGCCGTGGAAAGGGATTCTCCGATTTGGATGATGTGGGAGATTGAGTCCTCGTTATATCGGGCCATATGAGATTGTCAAGAGGATTGGTCCAGTGACTTATCGTTTAGCACTACCTTCGGAGCTTTCCCGAGTACATGATGTATTTCATGTATCGATGCAACGGAAGTATCTTCGGGATGACTCTCATGCACTGCCAGAGCAACCACTGGAACTGATGACAGATTTGAGTTTCGAGGAACGGCCAGTACAGATTCTGGATAGGAAGGAAAAGGTCTTAAGGAACAAGACGATTTCTTTGGTTAAGGTGCTATGGCGGAACCACGAGGTGGAGGAAGCGACATGGTAACCCGAGGAATTGATGAGAGGGCAGTACCCACACTTGTTTGGGTAAATTTCGAGGACGAAATTTCTGTAAGGTGGGTAGGTTGTAACGACCCGAACCGAGAATAATAATATTTTAATGTAAAAAGACTATTTTGCCCCTAAAGGGGGAAAACTTTGACTTTTGACCCGGGAAACAATTTGGACTTTGACCCATGACTATGACGTAGGTCAGGACGTCACGAATTCGTAGACAGGCGGCACGCCGAAATCGGAGTTCGTATGAAGAAGTTAAGGTCAAGGAAGCGTTTTAGCGGAATTTACGAACCGAGAACAACGGAATAAAATATTAATTTATTATGGGAATCCGTGCCAAATTAATATTTAAATCAAACCAGTGGATTGGTGATAGGTGTCACCCATCCAAGCCTATACTATTTCAATAAAGCAACATTACACTATTTAACCCATTTTATATTATTTATTTTTCCCTCCAATTAACCCCAGCCCTTGGATTTCTGCCCAAATGAATCCCAGCCCTTCATTTTCATCTGCTTTCCTTATTCATGCACGATCATCCTCTTTGTTTCTCACAAACACACACATCCATTCCCCCTAACCCGTGCACTTCTTCCCATTTTCTCTCCATCCAAACACACGAACCAGCCACCCTCATCGCACCAGGTGACCACCAGCAGCACCACCATCATCTACTCATCGTCACCCTGCATCACCGGCAACCACCACCCCTGTTCCTGCCCTGAAAATCCCGTCCAAACTCAGACCCGAAACACTAAGGAAACGGGTCCAAGAAGCAAACCTCGACAACCGCATCACCTCGACGCAAGGGAAGCTTCAGCCTACACCGTGAGGACCCCAGGAGCACAACTGGACGACGGCGAGGGCTACTGCGGCGTGACGGCGGCGGTAAGACCCAAAACCCGAGAACCCGTTTTTACTCCCCTGTTTCGAACCAACCCATGTTGATGCTAGGAAATCGATTGTTTGGTGTTAGAAATGTCCTAGGGTGAGAGACGAGCTGTTTGGGACCAGTTTGGACGACTGAGACGGCGTGGATCACCAGAGAGGACGATCGGACCTTGGCCGTGAGTTTCAGTGACGAACTGGTGAGTTTTTTCCCGTTTTCTTTCTATTTTGAGGTTGTAGAACCATAGAACAGACCTAGACGACCCTATAGGGATGAACCCCGTCGAAAATGGTGGCCGGAATCGTACGGTGGAATCGGGTCAAGCCGTGGGTCGACGGCGACCCGGTTCCAGTCAAACGGGTCTGACCCGGTACTGTAGCATGACGACGTCATCATGCTGACGTCACTTTTGACGTCATGATGACGTCATCCTGTTAGATATTGTCAAACCAGGGACCAATCAGAACATGCCACGTGTCACCTGACAAGTGTCAGTGATGACGTCAGCATGACGTCACTGCTGACGTCAGCAGTGCTATAGCAGCGTTGACCCACGCGTTGACCAGGCTCGTGGGGGCGCATGTGAACAGTGATTTTGGTGGGGCCGGTACTATTTTCAAGGTTTCGACGATACGGATCCAGTGGAGGTGGTTTCGTGTCGATCGGAGATTGTTATATTAGTCAAAATGGGGTTTGAAGCACTGGGAATAGTGCCTGGGATGCGATTTTGAGGCGGATCTGTTCTAGGGTCTTGGTATTGATGTTGTAGGGTTCTTAAGTAACCCTCAGGTATAAAAATACAAGTTTTTAGAGATCGTTGAGCAGCAAGGACCGAGTGTGAGTGGGCTGTTTGATTTATAAAAGGCTTGCATGCATAAACTGTTTTACTATTTCCACTTATGATTTTGATGAGTCTTATATGAACTGTTTATATATGCTATTACAATGTTTTGGGCATGAGACCCGTCTGGATTATATGTGGATTTTGTTTGGGATGTCCGGGGGACATAGGGTAAACTATACTGTTATTGTACTGTACTTTCCTACCTGTGTATATTGTCTCCTCCAGGGAGGGTCGTTGGCCTGGGTGGACCCTGGAGTAGTCACGGGGCCCTGACTGAGTGGAGTTGACGCTCGTTGGGCTGCTTACTCTCAGGAAGGCATGTTCATATACCTCGGGCAGTGACCGGGATACCGGGAGCTGATGTACCTAGAGAGCATCGGGTGTGAGACCCTGAGTGGCAACGCGTAGCCTTAGAACCGTGACATCATTTGGGTTGGGTTTTACAGTGCACTGATATGTTAGTTTCACCTTTCGGTTATTATTGTGGTTTATTTGTTATGATTTCATTATAATATTATATTTTCACTGCATGCAAGATTTGGAAAACGGAGGGGTAAAACCTTATGATTATTTTATTATTAAATTGATTTCTAAACTGTTATTTTTGGCCCACTCACCCTTGTTTTACTGACCCCTCCAGACCCTGACACGGAAATAGAGGAGGAGGACCCGGAGGAGGAGGCAGAGGTTTAGTTTGCCTAGCTGTGCACCTGTACACCCACTTGCGGGTAGGTTGAGCTCCGAATAAATGTACTCTGACTATTGTGCTCACATGTTGTATTTTACTTTCCCTTGTCTGACAGTATCACTTTAAACACTTTGGTTGTACGTTATCTATCTATTTAAGTCTTCAGTTTTTATTTAAGGGTAATTTTGGTATGTTTAGAATCATTGTCAGACGGGAGCGGGGCACGTCCCCGGGTGGTCCTAGTGGGATTGGGACCGGTCCTGTCAACATCTAACCTTGATGGAATTTGCCTACAATAACAGCTATCAGGCGAGCATTGGGATGGCCCCGTACGAAGCCTTGTACGGACGGCAGTATAGAACCCCGTTGTGTTGCACGGATGTGGGTGAATGGAAGCTGACTAAATCCGAATTGGTGGAACTGACAACAGAGAAGGTCAAACTCATCAGAGATCGGCTCAAGGCAGCCCAAGACAGATAAAAGAGCTATGTGGACCATCGGATTCGAGATCTTGAGTTTGCGGTCGGAGATCGGGTATTTCTGAAACTGTCCCCTTGGAAAGGTGTAGTGAGATTTGGCAGGCGAGGAAAGTTGAGCCCTCGTTACATCGGACCTTATGAGATCACTGAGAAGATTGGCCCGGTGGCCTACAGGTTAGCACTACCGCCAGAACTTTTGAGGGTCCACGATGTTTTTCATGTGTCGATGTTGCGGAAATACGTGTTCGACGCATCTCAAGTGCTGGAGGAACAACCCATTGAACTCCGAGAGGATTTGAGTTTCGAAGAACAGCCGGTGCAGATTTTAGACCGAAAGGATAAAGTACTACGTCGGAAGACCGTTCCTCTGGTAATGGTTCTCTGGAGGAACCAGAATGTGGAGGAAGCCTCATGTGAACCCGAGGCGCAAATGCGAGAACAGTTCCCCTATTTGTTTCCTTGAAATTTCGGGACGAAATTTCTTACGGGGGGGAGATTGTAACGCCCCGGAAATTCGGAAAATGTAATATTGTAAAATAATGAATAAAATAACGTTCTTACCCTTGTGATTCGTATGGTCAAATTGTTGACTTTTTGATTGGAGGGTCGAACGGACGTTGAGTGATGACTGTGACGTAGTTCGGGACGTCACGAGTTCCTAGATAGGTGGCACGTCCGATTCAGACGAACATGGTGAAAGTTATGCCGTTCGGAAGCTCAGGGGCATTATCGTAATTTAGGCGTTATAAGGGGAAAAAGTTGACTTTTTGTTTGACATTTGGCTTTCACTTGACTCGAAGACCGTTAGGTTCGTCTCGACGCCCCAAGTACAACGACAGGCGGCACGATTGAAACGGACATCGGGTGACCGAGTTACGGGTCACGGAAGTTGGGGGGAATTTTGGTAATTATTGCACAGAGGGGCATTTGGTCATTTCACGGCGGTTACTGTAGCACCACCGTGAAAAACAGAGCACACGGCCACACCGTGGAGTTTTGTGCGTGCAAATTGTTTAAGGTGGTAGTGGATTGATCCGATGATTAGTTTATGTGAATTGAGGTAATGGGAGCATGACTAAATGGCGTGAGCAGGTTGCAAGCACGGGCTGGGATTAAAAATTGGCCATGGTTTCTATGTGCGGGAAACAAATTTTCAGAGAGGAATCAGACGGTTTTCCATGGGTTGTTTGCCATTTGATCGATTATCTGATTGCATTTGGGTTGTGGGGGCTTATTTTTCGTTTTCCTGCTGTGGAGAGACTGAGAGGGATTGAGAGAAACCGTGAGAAAAAAATTTCGGGTTTTTTTGGGGGGAAACTCAGAATTCGATTTCTACGGGTTGAGAGACAAATCTAAACACAGGGGCATTATCCTGAAGCTTGTTGAACGAAACCGAGGGCTGTGTTAGACTTCTGGGGTCATTACGAGTACAACCGTGCAAAAATCGAAGGAGGAGGAGGACTGGTTGGCCGGGAACCTGAGTTTCAGTTTCAGAGGAAATCCAGTGTTGAGGACGACAACTTCCAGGTAACGGCAAGTTCAATTTATTGTTCCACTATGTTCGTCTAGGTCCTAGCATACTCCCTGTGAGGTTAATTGGAGAATGGAACCGTGTAGGGTGAGTTCCAGACGTCGACTAGTTCGACTGTTCGAGTCTGGGTTGGATCGATTTAGTGTTAGTCGAGGTTAATCGTTAATGCAGACCTAAAATTATTGGATCAGAGAAGATAATAGGATTGAAAACGGGAGGAATTGATTGAGAATTGAGGGTTAACTGATCGGGTTGAACCGCGGGTATCAGACCCGTTTATCAAGCTATTCAGGTGAGGAAGACAGTACTGTAGCTTGGCGCTTGGCCTTCACGCGCAGCCACTTTGGGCGGCGCGTGACAGCGCGTGTGAGGTCTTCACCGATCACGGTCAACTGAGGTTTTCTTCCTTTTAATGTTTTTAACATTTTATCTTTAGAGTTCGAGTCGATCGGGAGTCGTTCGGGATAATTTTGGGAGTTCGGAAATTTAGGTCCTTAAGTTTAATTTCGCGGAAAAATCCGGAAAAATTAGGTAGAATCACACGAGTTATTTGGGGATGTTTGTAACCCTTCTTGTTCGTTTTTACAGGCCCGGACATCTCCGAAGCTACTGAGGAGCGCACGGGGCGCGATTGACGCGTCCTAAAACCGTGAGTGGACTTTTGATTTCGAAACTGTGCATGCATGACTATTTTACCTGTTTATTTTGAGCTTTCACATATGTTTTTATGATGATGATATGATATTTCGATTTTACGTTTTTTCACGCTTTTCGAGAAATTTATCGTATTTCACGCATTTCGAGGTTACGGTTTTCGCTTATGCATGAATGATGTTTTGATGAACCATCTGGATATGATTATGCATGTTACGAATTTATGATGTTTTGATTATAATTGTGAAGTGATTTCGGAAATTGCATGTTTTGGAATTTGCATGTGAATACGGACATAAGTCCTATTATGACAAGATATGATTTCGGAATGATGTTGGAAAACGGTTTATGATGAATCCTAGTTTATTGTGGTTAAAAACGGTTTTGGGTTTAAAGACCCGGTTGATAGTTGGATCTGGTTTTGGGTTTAAAGACCCGGTTTATTGATGACGGGGGCGGGCCCGAGAATTGGGTTTAAAGGCCCGGATTGAGTTTAAAGACTCGGTTATTGTGATACCCCTGAGGCCTATTGATCATGTTTTGTGTTTAAAGACTCGTTGATATCCCGGGAAGGCCTGATATTGAGTTTAAAGACTCGGATGGATCCAACGGCTTAATTGTGATTATTGACTCACTCTTTACTCGATTTGTGCAATTGATGTTTCAAAATGACGTTTTCTGGATTCTGGTGATACTAAATTATTTTGCTTGAGTTATGACGGTTTTCTGTAATGTTTTCCATGTGTTCGGAAAAAGATTTTTTCAAATGTTAATACGCGGTTTTCTTGAATATTTGGTTATGCATGCGTGTTGTAAAACTGGAGGGCGAACCCCGATTTCCCTAAACTGTTTTCTGTAAACCTTTATTTCGGTCCACTCACACTTTGTTGTTTTAACTACCCTCCAGGTCGTGGTACAAGTTCGGGGGCTAGCGTCGAGGCAGAGGCAGAGGCATAAAGTTTTCCGTTGCGGAGTAGTTAGTTCACAGAGTAGGATTTGTTCTTTAATCTGTTTTGTAATATTATGCTCTGTGAAACTATGGACATAATGTCCAGTCGGATGTATTCGTTTAATCTCCCTGGTCTGACAATGGGTGTGATGTAATGTTATTTGGTTTTCCGGTCCTTTGGTTTCGATTGTCAGACGGGAGCAGGATGCTTCCCGATTATCGAGGCGATAATCGGGGTGGGTCCTATCACTCGGTTTATCGGTTTTTGTTTTTCTTAGTTTGGTACTATGCTCTGTATAACTGTTGACTCTGGGGTGTTTTAATTCTCCTGTGTCTGACAATGTAATTTGTGGTTCTCGTGAGGTTGTTTCGGTCTTTTGTGTTGGGTTGTCAGACGGGAGCAGGGTTTAGTCCCTAATCTTGGGGGATTAGGGGTGGGCCCTGACATCTTGAGTCACTATACGGTCCGGTAGCTCCGTACAATGACCCCTCGCAGGTAATGCACCGTGACTTCCCCAGTGTCCCAGACACCTGGAGGAGACCATCACATATCCTCGTATCAAGATGGTATATGAAAAACAGTTTTATTAAATCATTTCACAACATCTCAATGGGCTCTGCCCAAAATCTCCATAAAACATCACAATTCCATTTAGGGTCCCCGACCCGAAATCACATTTAAAAAACATAGGTTCCCAGACCCGAAATCACATTTATTAAACATAGGGTCCCAGACCCGAAATCACATTTATAACCCAACTGGGCCTCATGCCCGATTTTGTAAACCACTGGGCCCACGGGCAGAAATTCGTAAATCAACTGGGCCCCTGGCCCGATAGTATAACTCAAATGGGTCTCAGCCCGATTTCGTAACAATTGGGCCCCTGGCCCGATTTCATTAAGCAACTGGGCCACCGACCTGATTACGTAACTCAAATGGACTCTAAGTCCAAGGTTTCCAAAACAATTGGGCCTCAAGCCCGAGTTCATCTTTCCAATTTCAAAACCATTTCATCACATTATTCATAAAACTACAAGCACGTAAAATCATAATAAAACCGTCAGCCTCGATATACATGTAATACGAAAAACATCTCGAAATACGTGCAACATATGTGAAATCAATAATCACAATCACCATCATAGACATCATGTGTATAAACATATAAAACCATTAGGCATGCATAGAATTTATAAAACCAAACTCCACTCATAGACCGTCCAACGATACGCCTCGATACGGGTGCCATAGGCCTTCCCAGGCCACACCACTATCACCAGGACTCCCAATCCTGTCCAAATCACATTAAAGAGTCACTAACCTCTTCATTAACCTCCTATTAAAGTCCCGTAATTTTCCCGAATTTTTAAATATTTTTAAACTCGATTTAAAACCTTCGGACGTCCCGAACAATATCGAAACGGTGTTCAATCGACACGAAACCAATCCCAAAATGTTCGTTACATTAAATAGGACATAAGTCATGTTGACCTCACCTCGAGATTCGTGCCCACGCGCCGCTGTGAGTGGCTGCGCGTGAAACCCACGCGCCTTGCTACAGTATCTTCGTCCTCGCCCGGATTACTGATAAACGGATCCCCGCGACCCGCGAACAGACCCGACTGGTTTCCTATCAATTCAGCCTCAATTCTTTCAATTGAACATTCAAACAGTTTCGGTTTAAGTCTAATTAGAGTTCTGTGAACTCAATTACCTGATTACTTTCCTCAATCCTTCATATCAAAGATGAACTTTCGAAGAACACCAGGGCACTGTTCATCCTTCGAAATTCATCAATGTCAACTGATTTCTTCCAATTGATCCACCCAGTAGCTTCAGTGGACCATGAGAAACTGTTTCCCCACTTCAATTTCATCATTTGATCACTCCAAGATCACGACTCAACTTCGAATTTTACTTACTGTTACCAGGTCCGTTCAGAGCCAATTGGGCATCGATTTTCTTCGTTCTTTTGATGATTCTGATCGTGGAAATCCCAGAAAGCTCAAAGTGAGCTCAATTTTGATCCTCAGAGCCCATCTCTCAACATTCAAATTTTCCCCCCAAAATTTCTAAAGTTCGATTTCTAGTTTTACTACTCACTCTCAGTCCCCGTGTTTCCCCAGCTAATTCAGTCTCTCCAAACCCTCAATTTTCTCTCAAGAACGGCTAAGGATGGAAGCCAATTCTCCCTTCTCCCCTGCTCTGTTCTGCTCATCTGTACAAAGAAAACAATTGAGTGCTCTGATTCCATTTCCAACAGCACCAGCTTTAGAGAAAATCCTCCCATATTCTGCCTTCAGCACACCCATGTCTCCCACTCAAAGCAAAACCAATCCCCCCGTGCTCTGATCAACATCCCCAATTGCATAAAAAATTCACCAGCCCAATGTTCTCTGTTCCCCACAAGGAACTCAAAACATTAACAATGGTGTCCACTACCTCAAAACCATTTAACAATTCCCCCTTTACAACTCAAAATTGTCCACTAGCTTCAAATTCTGATCCCACACCCTGTACACTTGCCTCCTAATAGTTAAAACAATTCCACGAACCCACTCACGGCTGTTTCAAATTGCAACAGCCAAATTACCATTTTGCCCTTCCTTTGGCAATTTACCAAAATGCCCCTCAGACATCTAGACTGGTAACTTGGTCATTCGAACTCCGATTGATTCGTGACGTCTGTCTACGGACTCAGGGTATCGAGAACTTCCTAACGGTCCTTGGCCCTCGGCCATCGGGCCTCCCGGTCGAAAAGTCAACATTTTCCCCTTTTTTGTCCAAATTACGAAAATGCCCTTGAACTTCCGAACGTCATAACTTTCACCTCGAACGTCGGAATTGGTCGTGCCACCTGTCTATGAACTCGTGACGTCCCAAACTACGTCACGGTCATCGGTCAAAGTCCATTTGACCGCCCGATCGAAAAGTCAACGTTTTGCCCACGCCCAAGGGCAAAACGGTCATTTTGCACCTTTCGTCCAATTTCACTCAACTAATCCCAGATTAGTCATTCTAAGTCACGATTAATTTATATTTAATCCCGAAACTCGGGACGGGTCGTTACATTAGAATCTCTTGTGAGTTGTTTGGAATGCATTGCTTATAAATTGAAGCTTCCTATTTCATGCTTGTTTATGTCAAATTGGGTTGTGTCTAAATCTTACGTGCATGGTTGGCGCTTGCAGATGTCGAATAGCGATATGTTAGGCAGGTCAGCTGGATCATCGAGGAGAGTTGTGGCTTCCAGCAGCCGTGAGGCATTTGTTGGAAATGAGTCTGATCCCCACAGCAGTCGTACAACTGATGCTAGCCCTGCTGGATACAGAATTTTGAGTGATTGAATTGTTATTTTTCATTCAATTTGGTTGTTTGAAAAATGACAATTAAATATTTAATAATCATACAAATTTTCCATGAATTTGTATGGACTTCTTGCAACTTTCTCTTCTCTTTGTTCTAATAAATTGGAAAATGAAATAAATAATAATTCATAAAAACTAATTTTACCACATCTACTAATTTATTCTATTATTTTCAACTCTTATCAAATGAAACGGATTTCTGGAGATTCTCATCATTCTTATAAATTGTAATTACAATAAATAATAATTCTTTAAACTCAATTTTATCCTACAATGGGAGGCCATAATGAATTTTAAAGTAAAATTGATTTAAGAAATGAAAGAAACTTGAATTTTAAAATAAAATTGATTGAAAACATACTTGATCGGTACGTATTGAATCATATGGCATAGAACAAGTTGTTGTACAACAATGGGCAATGCCTATATTAGACAAAGTCAATAGTTCCAATCTTGAAAATTCGAACGTCTAAATATTGTTTGAATCAAAACTTCTAAAAATGGATTAAAATACCCTTAAAATGTTTAAGTGTTTGATGATTTAAATGTTTTAAATAATTTTTGACATCAATCGATCGATCTAACCGTATATATTTACTATTTATTCATGAAGATCACTTGCACAAAAAATTAACGAATTTTGAAATTTCGGGACTAAGTAACGATGAGTCACCATTCGACGGCTACCAAATGAGTTTTGACTATCGGACGGCTTTAACTCTTCATAATCCGGAGGTTTTCGATGAGAAAGGTCTAGGTACTAAAAACCGTAAAGTGAACGGTTCCGATCCTGAAAATCCGATTGTCTGAATATCGTTGGAATCAAAACTTCAAAACCGCATCAAAATATACTTGAAGTGTTTTAAATGTTTGATGAATAAGATGGTTTAAATATTTTTTTACATCGATCGATCTAACAGTCTATATTTACTGTATATTCCTGAAGATCACTTACCCAAAAAATTAGCTAATTTCGAAATTTTGGGACTAAGTAACGGAGCGACACCATTCGACGGCTACAAAATGAGTTTCGACGATCGGGCGGCTTTAACTCCTCGTAATCCCGAGATTTTTTGACGTGGCAAGGTCTAGTTACTAAAAACCATAAAGTGAACGGTTCTGATCCAGAAAATTCGACTATCTGAAAATCTTTTGAACTAAAACTTCGAAAAAATAGGCATCAAAATGTACTTAAAAGTGTTTTAAGTGTTTAATGAATAAGATGATTTAAATGTTTTAAATATTTTTTGAAATCAATCGATCGATCTAACCATCTATATTTATTGTATATTCATGAAGATTCACTTACACTAAAAATTAGCTAACTTCGAAATTTCGGGACTAAGTAACAGCGACACCATTCGACGGCTACCAAATGAGTTTTGACGATCTTAACTCCTTATAATCCAAAAAATTTCGACGGGCAAGGTCTAGGTACTAAAAACCATAAAGTAAACAGTTTCGATCTTGAAAATTCAACTGTCTGAATATCATTTGAACCAAAACTTCAAAAAACACATCAAAATATACTTGAAATGTTTTAAGTGTTTGATGAATCAGATGATTTAAATGTTTTAAATAATTTTTTACATCAATCTATCAATCTAACCGTCTATATTTACTGTATATTCATGAAGATCGCTTACACAAAATATTAGCTAATTTAGAAATTTCCAAACTAAGTAACGGTGCGTCACCATTCGACGGCTACAACATGAGTTTTGACGATCGGACGAATTTAACTCCTCGTAATCCTACGATTTTCGACGGGCAAGGTCTATGTATTAAAAACCATAAAGTGAACGGTTTCGATCGTGAAAATCTAACGATCTATAAGCGCGTATAAAAAATGTAAATGTTTATACCGGACAATTGATATAAAAACATATCTAAAATTTTAAAATCATCTTATTCATAAAAAACTATAAATACTTTAATTATATTTTAACATGATTTTCAATGTTTTTGTTCAAATGATAGATTTTTAAACAATTTGTTTTCAAAGTGTCTTAAGTGTTTAATGAATAAGATGATTTAAATGTTTTAAATATTTTTTGACATCAATCCATAGATCCAACCATCTATATTTACTGTATATACTCGTAGATCACTTACACAAAAAATTGGCAAATTTTGAAATTCCGAGACTAAGTAACGGAGCGACACCATTCGACGGCTACAAAATGAGTTCTGACGATCAGACGGCTATAACTCCTCCTAATCTCGAGTTTTTTTGACATGCAAGGTCTAGGTACTAAAAGGAATAAAGTGAACGGTTTTGATACTGAAAATCTGACTGTCTGAATATCGTTTGAATCAAAATTTTGAAATACACATCAAAATATACTTAAGTGTTTCAAGTGTTTGATGAATAAGAAGATTTAGATGTTTTAAATTTTTTTTGACATCAATCAATCGATATAACAGTCTATATTTACTGTATATTCATGAAGATCACTTACACAAAAAATTGGCTAATTTCGAAATTTCAGGACTAAGTAACGGTGCGACACCATTCGACGGCTACAAAATGAGTTTTGACGATCAGACGGCTTTAACTCCTCGTAATCCCGAGATTTTTTACGGACAAGGTCTAGGTACTAAAAACCATAAAGTGAACGGTTCTGATCCTGAAAATCTGACTGTCTGAAAATTGTTTGAACCACAACTTCGAAAAAACGCATCAAAATATACTTAAAAATGTTTTAAGTGTTTAATGAATAAGATGATTTAAACGTTAAATTTTTTTTTGACATCAATCAACTTATCCAACCGTCTATATTTACTGTGTATACTCGTAGATCGCGTACACAAAAAATTGGCTAATTTCAAAATTTCTAGACTAAATAATTGTGTGGCACCATTCGACGGCTATAGAATGAGTTTCGATGATCAGACGGCTTTTACTCCTTTTAATCCCGAGATTTTTTAAGGGAAAGTTCTAGGTGCTAAAAACTATAAAGTGAATGGTTCTAATCCTGAAAATCTGACTGTCTTAATACCGTTTTAACCAAAACTTCGAAAAACGCATCAAAATATACTTTAAGAGTTTAAGTGTTTAATGAATAAGATGATTTAGATATTTTAAATATTTTTTGACATCAATCAACCAATCCAACCATTTATATTTACTGTATATACTTGCAGATCACTTACACAAAAAATTGGCTAATTTTGAAATTTCGAGAATAAGTAATGGAGCGACACCATTTAACGGCTACAAAATGAGTTTTGATGATCAGACAGCTTTAACTCCTCGTAATCCCGAGATTTTTAACGGGTAAGAACTAGGTACTAAAAACCATAAAGTGAACGGTTCTGATCCTAAAAATCCGACTGTCTGAATATCGTTTGAACCAAAACTTTGAAAACGCATAAAAAATGAGTTAAAGCCATCTCATAGTCAAAACACATTTGGTAGCCGTCAAATGTTGTCGAGCTGTTACTTAATCCCACAATTTCAATCGACCAATCTAACTGTTCATATTTATTTTGCATACTTATAGATCACTTACGCCAAAAAATTAGAAAATTTCGAATACCTGGGACTAAGTAGCGATGCGACACGATTCGACGATTACAAAATATTTTATGACAATTGACAACGCCCAAATTACGCATCAAATTAAACACGTAATTTGAGTGTTATGCAATTTAAACCCTTTTGTGTAGATGTAGTATTGGTAAATAAGAATCGTTCTTAACCGGGGAAATTAGGGAACATTAATAATGTGTTAGTGGGAAAGAATAATGAATAAAAGAATAATGGATAAATTAATGAATTAAAGAATAAAATAATAAAAGAATTAATTAATCAAGGAATTAATTAATTAAAGAATAAAGGGATAAACAAATAAAGAATCAAGTAAAAGTATAAAAGAATAAAGAATAAAAGAATAAAAGAATAAAAGAATAAAGAATAAAGATAGGGGGGGGGGGGGGGGTTTTGAGGGAGATTTGTAATCTAAACTAAAGAAAACACTAACTAAGAATTAAATTAAATTTAGCAATAATATTATTTAAAACTACTCCTAAAATAAATTTCCTTTAAATACAATTGTTACTAACACTCTTACATCATGCTTATATTGAATCAATCACGAAATCCTACATTCATCATCTCCATTATATGCATACGTTTTTCATATTATAAATGCACTGACAGCGATCGACACTTATAATATGATTTACCTCTTGTTTGTCATTAAATGCACCGACAGCGGCCGACATTAAAATCTCTTCAATCAAATGCAAAGTGCACCGAACAGCGGCCGACACTTAGCATCAAATTGAAGTATAAAGCACTACAACATATGAAATAAAAGAAATTCAGAGAGTAAAACACATGGAGATTGTATTTATACTTACAAATGTTAGAAAGAAAATACCAACACAAATATTGCATTATAAGTAAAACCGAAACAATAACAAGAGTTTAAGTAGAAAAACATGATTTTTCACAAGGAACCCTGACAGCAGGCAGAACCGTGTGAAGATGGAGGAAGAAATACGAAGAATTTGGTCTTAAAAACTCTTGAATTGCCTTAGAATTACCTAGCCTTAGGGTTTTCTTACGGAAAGCATAAAAATCTAATTAAAGATAAGTTTAAGAAATTCTAAGAACATAATGAAGAAAATGAAACTAAGATAATTAATTAAGAAGAAAATTACAAGAAGTTACAAATGGTCCCCAAAAATAAAGAACTAAATAAAGAAGATGAACTAAAAAAAGAGAAGAACTAGAGAGAAAATATAAGAACCTAAACTAACAGGAGAAACAAAATGGGAAAGATGAAGACTAAGGGAGACTAATGAGGACTAATGGGGACCTCTAATACATGAAATGACCTCCCTATTTATAGAGGGAGTGCCACAATTGTTTAAATAAAAGTACAAAATTAAAATATAAGAATAACAATAAAATAATACATGAAGAAGTGATGGAATGATGAGATTAGGTGGATTTTGGGGAAAAGATGCTGATTTTGGGGAAAGATGCTGATTTTTGGCTTGGGCTTTTAGATTTCAGCAGCTTCCCACCGAATTTCCTTACGATTTTCGGTGGCTTCTCATATTTCGTCCATAATTTCTTCGTTATAATTCCGATCGGGACAATTCTTTCACCAAAATGCTCCAAATTCCAAGCTTTATTTATTTATACAAAAATATCACAAAATAAATTATTTTATCTAATTATTTATTATTTTAATATTAAAAGTAAAGTATAAAGGGTATAAAATAATATAAAATAATTCTTAATTAACGACCTATCAAATACCCCCACACTTAAACTTTGCTAGTCCCTAGAAAATACTAAAACTAAACTACGAATTTAAAATCAGTAAACCCTTAACAATTTGTCTCAATATTTCATTATTATCATGGCATAAAAGATTTTCACTTAAATCATTTAAGCACATGGAATTCAAGAGTTAATATATGGTAACAAAATGTTTTAACAAGTAAGATAATGTGTAAATATGGGGAAATGGATCTCTACATGAATGAGATAAGTATGAATCAACTCACAAGGATATGCGCTCATAAGTTCGCTCAATTTGTGAGGGTTTGTGTTTGCACTCAAAGTATGTGAGAAATACTCATATAATCGAAATGAAGTACTTTTGCAAAATTTCAAACAAACACCTCAAGATAAAAAAAACATACTTGCACAAATGAACCAAAACCATAAGCTTACTCAAGTGATTGACTCTACTAATCAAAATTTACCATCTTAAGGATCATATGGTCTTTACGAAGGTTGTAATGGGGCTATGTTTAGAGGCAAGGAAAATATAAGACAAGTGATGCCCAATTCGTTCCAAGACTCAATAGACTCCCAAAACGTATCATAACTTCCCAACCTTAGTGCAATGATGTTAGTAATCCATCCCTTCGAACATAGGCCTAATTCCATCATGTTGGGCCTCACAATCATTCTTTGTGTCGGATTTACAAATGTAAGAGACTTAACTCAAACATTACATAACCAAACCTTATTACCTTGATCGAGACTCAACTTTTTTTTCTTTTTTTTTTATTTTTTCTTTTTTTATATCAAGGTAATAACATGTGTCAACAATACAACAAAGCTTGAGTTGGTAAATCCAAATAATTCACATAAAAGTCTTTTCAACATCATTATTTTCTCCTTACACAATCTTTATATTTTCAACCGAGTTCTTGGAACAAGGGTAAAGGACGTCTATACTAAGCTCAAGTGTTTAGATAATCATGGTGATGAAAGAAATACTTAATGTGGGCTCAAAAGGGGTTAAAGCTAAGGGGGTTGCAACTTGTGCACACAAAATAGGGAACATGGATGTTTGAATTTGTGGTGTTAACCCTAATGCCTTAATCATTTCCAAAATCAGAGAGTTTATTGACTTAAAAGCTTTGAAAATCACATAGAATAAGTTCTAGTACTCTAGAGTTCATTAAAAACTATGACAAGCAGTTATGAGGCATATGTATATCAATTTAAACAAAGAACTTACGAATCACTCATCAAAGATGTATATAAAGTTCAAAAACTCACATAAGGTTCATATGATTCAAGTTGTAGTGATTATCTTTACGGCCATAACATATTCATTCTTGTTCATTTATGTCATTGACAAGTTAAATGGCAACTTAAGACTCATAAAAACACTAAATTAAAACAAAAAGATTCAAAATAGTAAAAAAAAAATTATTTTTCACCCCTTTATTTTTTTTTTAATTCTTAATTTTTTTAATTTTTTTTTGAACAATTAAAATTGTAAACCATTCCCCCACACTTAAATTCTACATTGTCCTCAATGTAGGAAAATACAAAGTAATTAAACATAAAATCAAAGTAAGGAAGATGATTTACGAAAATAATAGGAAAACATTAAATAAACAAAATAAAAGAGAGTGAAGGGTAGAAGGATAGCAAATCTGTATTGATGACTCCTTCACATCCCGGGAACACATTGGGTTGCCTCCCAACAAGCGCTTGAAGTTTAACGTCCATCCAGCCTAGACAAAGATGCAAGTTAGTTAGTCAGAGATGTACGTTAGTCAAGAATGCAAGTTAGATATGCAAATTGAAGTTAAAGATGCAATTTGAGTTAAAGATGTAAGTTAGAGGAAGAGTGCAATGCAAGTTAAACTAAATATGCAAGTTAAGACAAAAATGCAACTTAAATGAAAGATGAAATGCAAGTTAGAATGAAAGATGCAAGTTAGTTAAACTAAAGATGCAATTTAACTTTGCCATGACAAATAATATAAATTAAGATATAAACAATATTTACATGTCGGGGGAAGTCAAAGATATATATGGTTCACATATCTTCAAAGTTTAAATGAAGACTTATACGTCTATGCGGCCCAAGTAAATATTTTGGATTAATTCAACTGTTTGGGCAAGTTCAAAGGTGATCAGGTTAGAAAGAATACACATAAGAGGTAGGGCTAATTTCAAGACATCCCGAGGCTTAAACTCCATTGATGTCCCTTTCTGTAACACCCCGGACATTCTGGAAATGTAATATTGTAAAATAATAAATAAATGACGTTTTTACCCTTGTGATTCGTATGGTCAATTTGTTGACTTTTTGATTTGAGGGTCGAACGGACATTGAGTGATGACCGTGACGTAGTTCGGGACGTCACGAGTTCATAGACAGGTGGCACGTCCGATTCGGACGAACATGGTGAAAGTTATGATGTTCGGAAGTCCAGGGGCATTATTGTAATTTGGACGTTATATGGGAAAAAGTTGACTTTTTATTGGAAAATTGGTTTTCACATGATTCGAAGACCGTTATGTTCGTCTCGACGCCCCGAGTACAACGTCAGGCGGCACGCGCGAAACGGACGTCGGATGACCGAGTTACGGGTCACGGAAGTTGGAGGGCAATTTGGTAATTATTACACAGAGGGGCATTTTGGTCATTTCACGATGGTTACTATTCAACTCCGTGAAAAACAGAGTGCGGCCGTGGTGTTTGTGCATGCAATTGTTTATAGCTTAGTGGACTGATCTGAGGGTTTGTTTAAGTTGATTGAGGTAGTGGATGCTGGACTGAGTGGCCTTGGTGCACGGTTTGGGCAGAGTTCAGTGCACGGGAGAGATTAGAAAGTGGCTGTGGTCTCTGTGCTTGCGGGAAACCGTTTTCAGAGACCTCAGTTGGTCTCCCACGGGCTGTTGGCCACACTGAACGATTAACTGAGTATGGGAATAGAGAAAGAATTCATTTGGGGGTCATTGTGCATTAGTTGAGAGGGCTGAGACTGGGAGAAACCGTGAAGAACCATTTTCGGGTTTTTGGAGGGAAATTTCAGGGTTCAATTCCTACGAGTTCTGGGATCAATCTAGACACACAGAGAGTTTTCTGGGAGCAGCAGAAACATAACCGTGCTCGAGATCAAGTGATTTGAGCAAGGATTGGTCAGGAGCTCTGGTACCAGTCCAGAGAAGAACAAGTTGGAGGGAAAAATCACATTCAATTTCTGGGGCTTGTTGATCGAAACCGAGGGCCGTTCTAGCCTTCTGGGAGCAAAAGGAAACCAACCACATCGATTTCGAAGGACGCCACTCACGAATCGGCCAAGAACTGAGTTCCTTGGTTCTGAGAATTGTCGAGCTTGAGGACGACGACTTCCAGGTTAGTTTGGGGTTAATTGGTTGGATGTTTTGGTTCGTCTAGGTTCCCTTAAGCTGCTGGTGAAGTTAATTTGATAGTGGCACTGGTTTGGGTGAGTTCTGAGTGACGACCCGTTCGTCTGTTCAAGTCTGGGTTGAATCGATTTAGGGACAGTCGAGGTTAATCATCAATACAGACCTAAAATTAATGGATTAGAGAAGATAATAGGATTGAAAACGGGAAGAATTGATTGAGAATTGAGCTTGAACTGGTCGGGTTGAGTCGCGGGTAATAGACCCGTTTATTAGTCTATTCGGGTAAGGACGAAGGTACTGTAGCTTGGCGCGTGGCCTTCACGTGCAACCACTTTGGGCGGCGCGTGACGGCGCTTGTGAGGTTAACTCCGATCACGGTCAACATGAGATTTAATCCTTTCAGTTTAATTAACATTTCATCCTTAGAGTTCGAATCGATCGGGAGTCGTTCGGGATAATTTCGGGAGTCCGGAAGGTTAAGTCTCTAAGTTTAATTTCGCCGAAAAATCCGGAAAAATTAGGAAAAATCCTACGAGTTATTTTGGGATGTTTGTAACCCTCCTTATGCATTTTTACAGGCCCGGACACTTCCGAAGCTACGGAGGAGCGCGCGGGACGCGATTGACGCGTCCTAAAACAGTGAGTGGACTTTTTGATTTCTAAACTGGGCATGCATGACTATTTTACTGGTTTATCTTATGGTTTTGCATATGATTTTATGATGGTGATATGATAATTCGGTTTTACGTATTTTCACGCTTTTCGAGATATTCATCGTATTTCACGCAATTCGAGGTTACGATTTTTGCTTATGCATGAATGATGTTTTGATGAAGTATCTGGATATGATTATGCATGTTACGGATTTATGATGTTTTGATTTTAATTGTGAAGTGATTTCGGAAATTGCATGTTTTGGAAATTGCATGTGAATTCGGACATAAGTTCTACTATGACGTGATATGATTTCGGAATGATGTTGGGAAACGGTTTATGATGAATCCTGGTTTAATGTGTTTAAAAACGGTTTTGGGTTTAAAGACCCGGTTGATTGTTGGATCTGGTTTTGGGTTTAAAGACCCGGTTTATTGATGACGGGGGCGGGCCCGAAAATCGGTTTTAAAAGACCCAGATTGAGTTTAAAGACTCACGAGTTTAAAGACTCCATTATTGGGATACCCCCGAGGCCTATTGATCATGTTTTGAGTTTAAAGACTCGTTGATATCCCGGGAAGGCCTGATATTGAGTTTAAAGACTCGGATGGATCCAACGGCATAATTGTGATTATTGATTTACTTTTTACTTGATTTGTGCAATTGAGTTTTCAAAATGACGGTTTCTGGATTCTGGTAATATTAAGTTGTTTTACATGAGTTATGACAAATCTCTGTAACGTTTTTCATGTGTTTCGGAAAAAGAGTTTTCAAAGGTTTAATACGCGATTTTTGAATATTCGGTTATGCATGCGTGTTACAAAACTGGAGGGCAAAACCGATTTTGAAAAACTGTTTTTCCTGTCAAACTTATGTTTCGGTCCACTCACACTTTTTTGTTAAAAATTCCCTCCAGGTCGTGGTACAAGTGCGGGGCAAGCGCCGAGGCAGAGGCGGAGGCATAAAGTTTTCTGTTGCGGAGTAGTTAGTTCACAGAATAGGATTTGTTCCTTAACCTGTTTTGTAATATTATGCTCTGTGAAACTGTGGCCTTGACGTCCAGTCGGATGTGTTTGTTTAATCTCCCTGGTCTGACAATGGGTGTGATGTAATATTATTTAGTTTTCCGGTCTTTTGGATTCGATTGTCAGACGGGAGCAGGATGCTTCCCGATTATCGAGGCGATAATCGGGGTGGGTCCTGTCACTTTCTTTGACCCAAAAACCCGTTATGAGTACCGTCTCTTGTCCTAGACATCACCCTCGAAAATTTCTTACTCCAGAAGAATTAAGATGACTCAAGTGTTAACAATCACCGTGGGTGAGAGTTAACAAAAGAGTCTTCGCCGATTAAAGATGAAAATCTAAACTTCGAAGCACAAGTGATCTACATATAGTCGAGACTAATGCATGAATGCAAGAACTATTTACAAGTATGTTTTTATGCACAATTTACAAATATAACATGACAATTTACGTATGAACAATTTATACAAGTATGAACAATTTATTTACAAGTATGGTTTCATTCACAAGTAATGATACTTAGAAAACAAATTCACATTAACAAACTAATATAAGTATAAGATTTATTTAACAAGTTAGATTGACACTAACACAAAGTGAAGATAAGAAATTTTTTTTATTAATTAATTTTTTTCGGAAAAGTGAACATAAGCATTTATGACACTAACGCAATGCATCGTATCGAATTTCGCCCATGTTCCAAATAATGTCCAACCTTTTATTTTATTTTCATCTCTGTTCTAATTGTTCTTTGATTTCCGATAATAAAGAGGCCAGTGAACTTAAGGTTGTTTTCTTTTGTTTTCGATCATTGCCTTCTGGACGTAACAAATGTAATGATGTATTTTTTTCATGAATCTGCAGAATTTCTATAAAGGGTTTCATGGGGGAGCTATTGTTGCTGTTGCTGAGGTTTTGTCCATAGCTTGTGTGAAGACGGTGGTGGCTGCGGATAAGGAGATTTTCCTAAGGGAACTGAGCATTTCTAACCTCTCTGCTGCAACAGTAAATGTGAGTCCTTTGAAATTTACAATTCTTTCCTTTTAACTGTTTTATAAAGATTGATGGATATGTTGGAAATGAAAACGGAAACCAATCCCCATACACTTACTATAGATTATTAAGTTGTCTTATTTGGAATTGAATGGTCTTTTGATGCATTCCAAATGCTATTGAATGACTCTTAAGAAATATATCAGATTTATGATTTTGTTTCCAATTCAAATTTGTAAGTTGTGATTCTACAATTTCTACCTGTGTTTGGTGATGGCACCGAGAAGGAATTGGTACCTCTCTACTTACAATCCTTTAGTGACGAAGGTATACTTTTCTTGCCTCCCATACAGATTTACACTTCTTGTGTTGTTTCTAAATCTATTACTAATTACAAAAATAGATTGCTATCTTTTCTTTGAAACCTTTTTCCTAAGGTGCCAATTCGGAAATACTTTAGCACACAATATGGTACTAAAATATGCCAATTAGGGGAACATATAGAAGGACCTACTTTTTCAACCCCAAACAACATATTTGCAGCTGTACCATCTTCAATTGAATCAGGTTGATAATGATTTCGAACCCAAAAGCTCTGTTTAGACATAGATTCAATCCATAGGCGCCCTTGCATCTGTAACAAAGAGTCCCAACATTAAACAGATAGTCAATTTGTTGTTACATATCAGTTAGGTATTTCCCAATTCATATTAAGGTACGATAGGCTACTTGAAAATTCATCATTGACCATGATATCCAAAGAGGAATCTGCAGTTTATAGTTCATCCCATGTTTACACTGAATCATTTCTTGATTATAGTTTGCATCATTCATTCTATTCATTTTTTTTGGTTGTCTTTTTATTTGTAAAAAATTTCCTATGGAAGAAATCTGTAGTGCGGAGTGGAAGAAATCTGAGTGTGATAGCGCTTGAATTTAAACTCAAGAAAACCGGGAACTTGGTTTACACTGCTCGCTCTACCTTCTATCACATGCCTGCTGCTAAATTATGATTTCAGATATAAAATATTTGGCCATTTGTTCTAGCCCAATTCGAACCTCTTATCGGTCTATTTTACAGCACATATATTTTGACTATATGTAGAGTTACTCTAAGTAAGATAAGTAAATAATTTTGTGTTTCTCGTCTATTCATATCTGATCTAGATATACGTCCTTAAATGACTATGTAGAAAATAGTTAGATACAATAATGTATGGTTATGCACATGCTTTTAATTCCAGATTGATATGAGAGAAAAGATGGTTTGGCAACTGGGTATTGAGGGTTTTCCGATTTATATTCCGATGTATGTTTTTTATTCTTTGGATTTGAAGGATTTCGATTGTTTGGAATCTCAGGTTGATTATGTTTGTCGAATATTTTGAAGAAACCGAGTAACCTTTGGTGGGTTTGTTTGATTAAGATTTTTTGATGAAATTTGTGTGTTTTTAGGTGTTAATGGATTTGTGATTGATCACTTGGAGCATTGGTGTAATTGAAGGAGGTTTTGATTGTCTGGTGGTGTGGTTGCTATATTGCTTTTCCCATTTTTGTTATTCTAAAGTGTACTTTTGTGATATGCTTATTTTGAAACATATAGACAAGATCATAGTTCGTTCTCTCGGGTGTGTTTCAATCTTTGAAGAAGTTATTTAAGCATGAAGATGTTCGAGGATTCTACAAGTAAGTTGAATGTGAACAATCCATTATCATGTTCTTGTATAAATGTAGGAACTAAATATCTGTGGTCATAAAAATTGTTCTTGAACAACATCTTGTCTGTTTTTCGAAGGGAATGGAGCTAGTGTTGTTCGAATTGTCCCTTATGCAGCCTCATATTACATGACATATGAGCAGTATAGGTGTTGGATCATGAATAATTGATCTTTTAACGATTGAACGGAAGGGGTGAGAGCTGGTGGTCCTCGTGGTGGTCATCGTGCATCTCTGTTTCGAAAATTGGAAGGGGAAGGGGAAGGCGTCCAGTAGATGGGCAATTGGGCAGAATGAATCCTACATTTGAAACTTTTAATAGGCCTTTTGGGCCAAATAATAATTGGGCTCACAGCAATTACCAAACCAACTCACAAGTTTTCAAGGCCCAAGGGGCATGTAGGGTATTTTAGAGGTTTAATTGATAAAATCCTAAAATAAATTGTTTTTGAATTTCTATGAAGGAGTATAACAATGAAGATGCTCTTCATCTCAATCAAAGTTATTGAGAAGTTAGTTGAATAAATTAGCTTTTTTTTACGTTAAATATTTGATTTAGTAAAAAATATAGACGCACAATGTTTACACTAACTCACCTTAATCGCTTAATTCATCAAACACTCAAGTATATTTAAATATATTTTTTTTCAGAATTTTCATTCAATCGATATTCAGACAATGAAATTTTCAAAATCAGGATTGTTCATTTTTTCATGCTACTTTTGTAGACACAACATTTGAAAAATATCCAAATTTTGAGGAGCTAAAGTCGTCCGATCGTTATAAAAGATTTTGTAATCGTCAAATCGTGTCGCATCGCTACTTAGTCCCAAGTATTCGAAATTGGCTAATTTTTTGGCGTAAGCAATCTATGAGTATGCAAAATAAATATGAACGATTAGATCGGTCGATTGAAATTGCGGGATTAAGTAACGGCGCGATAGCATTTGACAACTACCAAATGTGTTTTGACGATCAGATGGCTTTAACTCATTTTTATGCGTTTTTTCAAAGTTTTGGTTCAAAAAATATTCAGATAGTCAGATTTTTAGGATCAGAACCGTTCACTTTATGGTTTTTAGTACCTAGACCTTACCCGTCAAAAATCTCGGGATTAGGAGGAGTTAAAGCCTCCGATCGTCGAAACTCATTTTGTAGCCATCGAATGGTGTTGCATCGTTACTTAGTCCCGGAATTTCGAAATTAGCCAATTTTTTGAGTAAGTTATGTACGAGTATATACACAAAAAATAAACGGTTGGATCGGTTGATTGATGTCAAAAAAAAATTAAAAACATTTAAATCATCTTATTTATTAAACACTTAAAACACTTTTAAGTATATTTTGATGTGTTTTTTCGATGGTGTGGTTCAAACGATATTCAGACAGTCGAATTTTCAGGATCATAACCGTTCACTTTATGGTTTTTAGTACCTAGATCGGTTGATTGATGTCAAAAAATATTTTAAAAAAATTAAATCATCTTATTCATTAAACACTTAAAACACTTTTATGTATATTTTGATGCGTTTTTCGAAGTTTTGGTTCAAACAATATTCATACAGTCAAATTTTTTGGATCAGAACCGTTCACTTTATGGTTTTTTAATACCTAGACCTTGCCCGTAAAATCTCGGGATTACGATGAGTTAAAGCCATCTGATCGTCGAAACTCATTTTGTAGCCGCCGAATGGTGTCACACCGTTACTTAGTCCCGAAATTTCAAAATTAGCTAATTTTTTGTGTAAGTAATCTTCATAAATATACAGTAAATATAGACAGTTAGATCGATAGATTGATGTAAAAAAATTATTTAAAACATTTAAATCATCATATTCATCAAACACTTAAAGTATATTTTGATGCGTTTTTTGAAGTTTTGATTCAAACGATATACAGACAGTCGGATTTTCAGGATCAGAACTGTTCACTTTAAGTTTTTTTATCCCTAGACCTTGCCCGTCGAAAATCTTTGGATTATGAGGAGTTAAAGCAGACCGATCGTCAAAACTCATTTGGTAGCCGTCGAATGATGACACACCATTACTGAGTCCCGAAATTTTGAAATTAGCTAATTTTTTGTGTAAGTGATCTTCATAAATATACAGTAAATATAGACGATTAGATCGATAGATTAATGTCAAAAATTATTTAAAACATCTTATTCATCAAACACTTAAAACACTTCAAGTATATTTTGATGCGTTTTTTGAAGTTTTGATTCAAACGATATTCAGACAGTCGAATTTTTAGGATTAGAACCGTTCACTTTATGGTTTTTTAGTACCTAGACCTTCCCTGTAAAAAATATCGGGATTATGAGGAGTTAAAGCCATCCGATCGTCGAAACTAATTTTGTAGCCATCGAATGGTGTCGCATCATTACTTAGTCCCGGAATTTCAAGATTAGCCAATTTTTTGTGTAAGTGATCTACGAGTATATATAGTAAATATAAACGGCTGGATTGGTTGATTGATGTCACAAAATATTTAAAACATCTTATTCATCAAACACTTAAAACACTTAAGTATATTTTGATGCGTTTTTTGAAGTTTTGATTAAAACGATATTCAGACAGTCGGATTTTCAGGATCGGAACCGTTCACTTTATGGTTTTTAGTACCTAGACCTTCCCCGTAAAAAATACCGGGATTACGAGGAGTTAAAGCCATCCGATCGTCGAAACTAATTTTGTAACCGTCGAATGGTGTCGCATCGTTACTTATAAATATAAACAGTTGGATCGGTTGATTGATGTCACAAAATATTTAAAACATTTAAATCATCTTATTCATTAAACACTTAAAACACTTTAAATATATTTTGATGTGTTTTTCGAAGTTCTTAAATATATTAGGACATTACACAAAAGGATTTTTGACCACCTTGCTAAAATACAATCTGGCAAAGTAAGTATTCACCACTCTTTCTATAATTCTCACCATATTCACCTGGAATTGACAGGAGGAAAAAATAAGAGAATAATCTGAATGCATTTACATCCCCACATCAAGTTGGAAAATCAATCTATTGATCTAACCGTCTATATTTATGAATAAGATGATTTAAATGTTTTAATTAATTTTAAATGTTTGATGAATAAGATGATTTAAATGTTTTAAATAATTTTTTACATCAATCTATCGATCTAACCGTCTATATTTATTATATATTTATAAAGATCACTTACACAAAAAATTAGTTAATTTCAAAATTCTGGGACTAAGTAATGGTGAGACACCATTCGACGGCTAAAAATGAGTTTCGACGATCAGACGGCTTTAATTCCTCATAATCCAGAGATTTTTTTACAGCCAAGGTCTAAGTACTAAAAACCATAAAGTGAACGGTTACGATCCTGAAAATTTGACTGTTTGAATATCGTTTGAATCAAAAATTCGAAAAACACATCAAAATATACTTGGAAGTGTTTTAAGTATTTGATGAATAAAATGATTTAAATGTTTTAAATAATTTTTGACATCAATCTATCGATCTAACCGTCTATATTTATTGTATATCCATAAAGTGAACGGTTGTAATCCTAAAAATCCGACTGTCTGAATATCGTTTAACCTAAACATCGAAAAACGCATAACAAATTAGTTAAAGACATCTGATCGTCAGAACACATTTGGTACCTGTCTAATGCTGTCACGCCGTTACTTAATCCCTTAATTTCAATCGATCGATCTAACCGTTCATAGTTATTTTGCATACTCATAGATCGCTTACGCCAAAAAATTAGCCAATTTCAAATACCTGGGACTAAATAGCGATGCGACACGATTGGACGGTTACAAAAGATTTTACGACGATCAGACGATTTTAGCTCCTAATTTGGATATTTTTGAATGGCTGTGTCTACAAAAGTAGCATGACAAAATGAACGACCCTGATTTTGAAAATTCGATCGTCTGAATATCGATTGAATCAAAATTTTGAAAAAAAAATATTGAAATATACTTAGTGTTTGATGAATTAAGTGATTAAAATAAAATGACCGATCTAACTATATATATTTATTGTGCATAATCATAGATTGAGATGAGAATGTTCATTAACCTTGATTGAGATAAGTTAGTGTAAACATTGTGCGTCTATATTGAAATATACTTAGTGTTTGATGAATTAAGTGATTAAAATAAAATGACTGATCTAACTATATATATTTATTGTGCATAATCATAGATTGAGATGAGAATGTTCATTACCCTTGATTGAGATGAGTTAGTGTAAACATTGTGCATCTATATTGAAATATACTTAGTATTTGATGAATTAAGTGATTAAAATAAAATGACTGATCTAACTATATATATTTATTGTGCATGATCATAGATTGAGATAAGAATGTTCATTACCCTTGATTGAGATGACTTAGTGTAAATATTGTGCGTCTATATTTTTTATTAAATTAAATATTTAACGTAAAAAAAAAGAAGCTAATTTATTCAACTAACTTCTCAATAACCTTGATTGATTGGGATGAAGAGGATCTTCATTGTTATATTCCTTCCTGCAAATTCAAAAACAATTTATTTATCTAAAATACCCTACAAGCCCCTTGGGCCTTGAAAACTTGTGAGTTGGTTTGGTAATTGTTTTGAGCCTAGTTATTGTTTGGCCCAAAAGGCCTATTAAAAGTTTTAAATGTAGGATTCATTCTGCCCAATTGCCCATCTACTGTACGTCTTCCCCTTCCCCTGCCAATACTCAAAACAGAGACGCACGACGGCCACCACGAGGACCACCAGCTCTCACCCCTCCACTGATTTCAATTTGTGCGAACAAAATTGGAATAATATGAAACATTTTATGGAAACATTTTACTTGGAGTTCGAGAGGCCCTAGAATCAGTCTAGAATCCGTCTTAGATTCTGGGTTAAACATACATCCAATTTAGGCAGTAACATAAACAGAAAGTATTCATGCACCCAACAAAAGAACCGATTGCAGGGAATGACCCAAATGCTATAAAATGAGGTTTTGCAGAACCCAGATGAATGGTATACCTCCAGGAAACTTGCCACTAGCCTGCCACCTAGCCGCGCGCACACGATAGCATCAAAACCAAACGACCTCAGAAGTTTAACGAGTGTAAACTTTAGGCAACTGGCATTGCAGGGACCTGACTTCACAAAATTAAGATCCTTCTCAGTGAGAGAAAGTATGAGCGAATGAACCACTGACTTTAAGTCGTTTTCGTACTGAGCCACTGAGCGCTTGAAAAACTGCTATAAAATACAATACCAGAATTCAAAATTGGGCATAAATTATAAGCAAAATATTTAGCAAGTACCTGGACAGCTCAACCACATGTATTGAAAAAGTTTGAATGAAACCCAAAATTGCAACAGATACTGGATATAACATAATGGACTTAGAACCCGAAAAGGGCAACTGAACTCCAAAGATTGCAAATTTAGGTAAAGTTTCAACAATTTGACGCTGAGCTTAGAATTAGTCAAAATACGAATCTCTGAGAGAATTAGAAATTATCCAAATTAATACATAATATTGGATGTTTCTAAATTCACAAACCAACGTACCAGAATTTTATCGGCGATGTGATCGAGATCGGAAAGAGCAGAATCGCTATTGCTGCTATACCAAGACTTAGCTCCGACGCTACTGTTTTCCGAAAAATCTGATACCATTAAAGCGAGGTCGTGCTTGCTCTCATGACTAAAATCCCCTCCGATCTGTCCCCTCATCCAAACATCACGCCTTCCATGCACACCCAGCGGGCCGACAGTCCATTTCCGCAACCCCCAATGACGTCGATTTTTACTCTATTGATTACCAGGACCCTTCTTCTTCGCCTCCTCCTGCGTAGCAATCATCCTGTAATCCAATTTTAGAGCGCCGCACAGCCGATCATCTTAGCTCCTCCAACACCAAATGAATAATCAAAGGAACACAACTTTGTAATTTCAAACAATAAATAAACAAATAAAAAAAACTTGAATTCAATGGATTCTAATTACGTTTTCGTTTCTGGGTATGGCGTAAATTGTTCATTTTTCAAATTTGAATCCGAAAATTTATTTCAGTGTTTTTGGTTGTGTAGATTTCAAAAGGGGAGAAAAATGCGTGTCAACGACTTTCCCTTAGTGCTTGCAAAAAACCCAAGGGAAAGAGACAAATCTAGGACTGAATTATCGAAACGTAGACTACAACACTAAATAAACAAATTTTTTTTGAAGACGCAAAGTAGCATCAATTTCAGTTGCAGGACTGAATTTTAGATGAAACCATTTGATAAGACCAGAAACGAATCAATCCAATCCAATCCAATTTCAGGCAAAAATAAAGCGTACACTTACCTAAACTAGCAAAACCCAATTCAGTAAACCTTATAGACACCGTAAAAATCAATTCAATAAAAACCCCCAATCACCTAAGCCCAATCATCCAACCGAAATCTGGGTTAAACATTAGGTTACCTTATTTTCTAGACTTGATTAGTGAATATTAGAGGGAAACTATTGCATTTGAAGGCCCTCGCGGCGTTTCTTCTGGAGGCGTTCTTCACCACACCCTTCACCCAATCGCTCTTCCCGAAGATCGTTATCTAAATGTTGGTGTCAACACCTCGGTTGCTTCACCGCATCAACGCTTGGTCTGAAACTGTCTAGGCCTCTACCTAGCTTACGCCCTCACTATAACAACCTGTCCCAAATTCCTAGATTAGATTAGTGACTAATCACGATTAGTGAGGTTAATCGGTGATTAGTTGAGCAAAATCGAACGAACGATGCAAAACGACCGTTTTGCCCCTAGCCGTGGCAAAACGATGACTTTTTTGATCGGACCGTCAAATGGACTTTGACCGATATCCGTGACGTAGTTCGTGACGTCACGAGTTCATAGACAGGTGGCACGTTCAATTCCGACATTCGAGGAAGAAGTTATGACATTCGGAAGTTAAGGGGCAATTTGGTAATTATGGTTAAAAAGGGGCAAATGTTGACTTTTTGACCGGGATGTCCGATGGCCGAGGGCCAAAGACCGGTACGTAGATCGGGATGATATGAATCCGTAGACAGGCGGCACGTCGAATTCGGACGTTCGACGGCGAAGTTACGGTTCACGGAAGTTCAAGTGCACTATTGCACGAATTAAGAGACAAGTGACATTTGGCAGCTAGTGGGCCCAAATATTTAGTTCCTGCCCAATGGATGAGTGACAAGTGTCACCCATCCACTGGCCTTTAATTCCGATTCATGCATCTCCTCATTGCATCGATCATTAATTTTCTTCCTTTCACCTAAACAAATCCGATCTCATCCTCTGTGCATCCCAAACCCATCCAAGCCAAACCTTCACCCACGGCCATCTAAGGAACCAGGAGAGTGAGAGAAGGACTGAGGATGATAGTGGCCGGCCAGGAAGGAGCCACCGTGCAAGGCTGAGACCCAAACCAGAGGTATGGCTCGGTTTTGGTTTTTGAATCCAAAATTATGTTTTTGTTGTTATGGTTAGTTTTGGTTGATTAGGACTTGATTAGTGGACTTCTAGGATGTTGTTGGAAGGGTTTTGAGGGTGGTTGGACGGCTGGGGAGCCGTGGGAAGATGTTGGGAAAACTGAACCGTTTGGTTCAAAATGGAACCATGGGATTTGGACCGAACCGACTGGTTTGAACCGGCCAGGAGGTTAAAGACGATCATTGTTCACCGACGCGCGAGCCCATGCGTAAGGCCTTTTGGGCGGCGCATGGAAGTGTGTGGTGGGGAATCTGGGGAAGTCTTCAACACGTGAAATCTTCTATTCGATGTAACGAACATTTTGGGACTGGTTTCGTGTCGATCCGACACCGTCTCGATAATGTTCGGGGCATCTGAAGGTTTCGGATAGGGATTAAAAATAGTTAAAAATTCTGTAAAATTACGGGGCTTTAGTGGGTGGTTAATTAAGTAGTTAGTAACCTTCTATTACAATTTGGACAGGTTTGGGAGTCCCGGTGAAGGTGATTGGCTCGGGAGAGCCGTATGGCATGCAAATCGAGGCTGCAGCTCGGACGGTCTGTGAGTGGACCTTGGTTTTCTAAACTGGTACATGCATAACTGATTATTATATGTTATATTACATGTTTGATGATGCCATGGGTGCATTTGTATGTGGTTACATATAAGCACGTATTTCGAGGTTTCAGCCTTATACGGTGCTTATACGGATCTGTATTTCTTTAATGGTTTAAATGATTTGGATTTGGATTTCCAAAAGGATAAACTTGGGTATGAGACCCATTTGGTTTTGTCTCGGGCATATGACCTCAGATATCAGGCACGGTGCCCAGCTGATGTCCTATGTTCGGGCACGAGACCCAGGTTACTTTACGGTTTTGATTTCAGGTCAGGGAACCTTAAATGGATTTCCAGGTTCATGAAGGATTTATGGGAACCGGCATGAACCCTTGTTATGGTATCGTGGTACATGACGGTTTATGGGAACCGACATGAACTCTGGTTATGTTATTATGGTACATGACGGTTTATGGGAACCGGCATGAACCCTGGTTATGTGATTGTGGTACATGACGGTTTATGGGAACCGGACATTGAGGATATGGTCTATATGTATATGAACTGGATGTTATGGATCATGACGGTTCAGGGGAACTGGGCATGAATGTTTGTGTTATGTATATATTTGTTCATATACCTTTCTTTACTTATTCTCTCTCCTCCGGGGAGGGTCGTTGGCCCAGGTGGACCCCGAAGTAGTCACGGAGCACCGACTGAGTGGAGTCACCCCCTAGTTGGGTTCCTTACTCTCAAGAAGGCTATGGTTACTATAACCTCGGGTAGGGTGAGTGGTCTGCGGACATTGTCCTTGACTTTGAGAAGACTCGGATTAAGACCTGAGTAGTACACGCGTAGCTCTATTTTACCGTGACATGATTGATTGTGTGAATTATATGTATATATATATGGATTATGATATGTGATATGTGGTGTGAACAGGTGTGCACAGGATTTGAGGAGTGGCTCGTGTATTTGGTTTCAGTATGGTTATGGTTTTGGGCTGAGTCTCTTATGGATTTGGCCAGTGGCCTGTATATTTGATTTGATTATGGTTTTGGGCTTAGTTCCCACAGATGGTTCCATTTGGTTAAATGGTTTTCGAATGCATGCATGCTTTTTAGTGAAGGGTATTAATGTCTTCTTATGAAATGTTTTTATAAACTCTTTATTTTTGTCCACTCATAGTCTTTCTGTTTTTAATACACTTCAGGTTGGATACGGTGTGGACTGTAGTAGAGACCGAGATATCACATACCTCCTTCGGATCCTGGCGTACTCTGATAGCCCGGGAGGGCAAAGGTAGGAAATATCCCTTGCTTGACACTTCGTGTCAGAAGGGAGCAGGGTCTACCCGCGTTAATCCTGGGGGGATTGGGATGGGTCCTGTCAGCGTGGTATCAGAGCAGGGTTGCTCATGTTACTCTGAATTCCAGAACATAGGATTGCTCGTAGGATGCGCAGGTCCAGGATGTGATATCTCAATGGGCTACAGTTCGTTATGAACCTGATAGTTAGGATGCCAATACGATATTTAGTAGGAAGTAATCATGGAACGTTTTGGTTCGGCACTCGATGCCTAGGTTGCCATAGTTTTGTCGTGGATGACAGTGTGGGACCCTACGGAAGGATGACAGAAATGGTACTTTCAAGTTTTGATCGTGTGACGGTTAGTTGGGATCGTCTTTCACGATGTCGTAGAATCGATTCCGACGACTAGTTGGGTGTTGTGACCATCCGATAATCGGATATTGGTGAGTTAAATGGATTTACTGCTGGGAGCAGTCGAGTTCGTGGAACTCTAGTTGAACTTATGGCAATTAGCAGTCGGATTTGAGGAATCCTAGTTAGATTGACGTCTTTTCGATGTCAAGACTGCGAAGACGGTCAGATTTTGGATTGTACTGCTTTCTGCAGTTGGGTTTAAGGGAATCCTAGGTGTGATCGTGGAATCCATTGGTAGGATGTATGGTTCGGATAGGTGAGTTGGCGAGTTGTTGACTTTCGCAACTTCTCGGAGCTGAGATTGTCCGCCATGTCAGATCTAGTCATGTCAGCTTTAGTGTTCGGACTGCACTCTGCAGTCGAGGTTGTACTTATCGGTTAGACCTAGCGGGTTGTCGTGCTACTCTAGTTGTGATGGATAGTTAGTGCAGCTAAGGTCATGGACGACTTGGTAGACGACATTTGGTTTAGTCGAGGTACGACAGGTTAGAGATTGGTTGGACAAGTTACCAGGGTTGGTACTTGTCAATGGAATCCCTGGGTGGGATACAGAGTGGTTAATACGGGCAGTTGATTCCGTTGGACACGGAGTCTGGATATAGAGATGTCTGGTAGTTTGTTCTGCACGAGGTTGTTGTGGACGCTACTATCGATGGACGTAGTCGAGTCTTATTAGGTTGAGTAGACTCAGGTTACCGTGACGATTGTGACGATGGGATTGTCAGTCATGACGATGATACGAGGTGCATGAGTAAAGCATATGTACGAGCAGTGATTATGAATTCGACTCGGTTACGGCTGAGTACGATCGCAGAATGAGACGAGGACGTTCAGGGGACGTTTCCTTTTCTCGTATGAGTTATCAGGGTGACGGTACCCAGATTTTTTGGGCACGATAGAGGTAGAGTTTCTCCAAAATGAGCAGAGGTTCGGGGTCGTCGCCCTGTATGAGCGAAGATCTAGGGTTGTATGGTTTGTACACGGTGTGCAGGTGTTATTGTTAGTGCTAATGCTGTGGTTAGTGCCAGTGTTGGGGATTGTGCTGATACTGATGCTGGTGTTGATACTAATGTTGGTGTTAGTATGCTGGTGCTGGTGCTGGTGTTGGTGATTGTGATGATGATGAGTTACGAGTTAAGATGTGACTCCATCGAAATGGGCATATGCTCGGTATCTGTGGTTCGGGAGTGGATCACGAATAGTGATGGACTAGATTAGATCCAGCAGTAGTTGAGACTCGAGGTACGAGATGCGAGTGTTGGGGGCCATTTAGGCACATTTGTAAATAGTATACAAGGTTTAACCTTGAGTTGCGTGAATTCCACTCGGAATGAGTGTATCTACATAAACGGTGTGAACCGATAGGCGAGATGGTGTACCAAGCTCTCTTCGTTAGGGACATGTGGTTGATGTCCGAGTGTGTTGGTTTCGAAGAGGTTGGAATTTCGGAATCGCGAGTGTTTGTAATTGAAATGACGAGAGGAATGTGGGGCTTTCCGCATTGGTAATGGGTATTTCGAAGTCATTAGGGTGACTTCTCAGGTTCTACCATGGTAGATGATGTTGATAATGTAGATGTTGTTGGTTGCCACTAGTACACTGATCGTGTATTGGTTGGTGGACCCGGATTTGTCTTGGGTCATCAAGTGGAGTTGAGTATATTGAAGTTAGGTGACTGAGATTTCTCATTTTCTGCTTGGTGGCAGACGATGTTGGATTACATGGCGTGGTGAGTGCAGCGAGTTTTGTTGCATACACGTAGGATGAATTTTGATGTCATAGTCTTGTATCATCCTTGATTTTTCTAGGTGGAATGCCAAGGATCGATACGAGGTAATCAGTGAGAACCCACAGTCTCGGAGTGTCTCATCGTTGACTGATTTGTTTAGATGTGAGAAATGGTTGAGGAACTTAGGCGTTGTGATGAATCTCGATTGTGATGTTCATGGTCGGGTAATGTAGTGATGGATCTGGATCGTGATTTTGATGATCCAGATAGTTGGAAAGTTTATCGCTTTTACTTGGATGTTGAGTTGAGGATGATGGGACTGAACTTCTTTTCGAAGTAAATCCCGTATGGTATATTACTCAGGTGAGTAGTTTTCCAACGTGGTCAGATATGGTCAGCCTTAGAGATGTGTTGATATTGGGATTAGCTTCCCTTTGAAGTCAATCAAATGTAATGTGTAATCAATTGAACAGGTAACCGATAGGTTCGATTTTGGTGCGTCTCGGTAGACGTGAACGATATTTCAAGTTTTGGAATCGAATTTCTGGATGACGATTCAGGATTTGATTTTGGAACTTGAAAGAGGATTTCTGGATTTGGGTTTTCGAATCGGATTCTGGATGACGATTAGGGATTTGATTCTGGAGCTTGACAGTGGATTTTCTTTTATGGATTTGGGTTCGGAATGGTCATTCCTGATACTAGTATACGAAATGATGATTTCAGATTCGAAATTGGATATGATTTCTGGGTTTGGATTCAGAATTTCTTACGAAATTGCGGATTCGGATTCGGAATTGGAAATGGATGTTTGAGTTGGAGTTTCAATTTGTCTGGTCCGGGATTGGACAAATGGACTCCATTATAGAAACGTGATTGGCTACGACCTAGACGGTTGTAGGCTGATTGATGGGTAGATGTACGTACCTTGTACGTTGTCCAGGGTACGATACTGGGTAGACTTGTGGTGCGTTATACCAGTGGTATGATGGTGAGCGTGTTGGTAGTTGGCTTAGTTCGATACCATTGGATTAGTCGAGAATGTGAACTGGACATTGGATACTGTGTACTGGGTCATGGTATTCCTGATGGGTCTAGTTACACACAGGTCGAGTGAGGTGTTGGTAAATGTAAACTCGAGTTGAGTGAGTTGGTGGTTAGTATAACCACAAGGGGTATAGTGTCAGTTATTGACTGGCGACTGTCAAGTGGTGGCAGTTTGTCGAAGGTGTCAACGTAGATTGTTGTGTGAGGTCTAGCGACTCCCAGCGGGAGTAGACATCAAGATAGATTGAGATTGAGAAAGGAACCTTCGAGTTGGTTGTGTCAACGAATGGTAGATTTGACAAGTGGTGTCAGCTCGGAACGTGTGATAACTTTCATTCTACGTGGTCGAGTGTAGTCAATGTGACGTGAGTGTTAGTGCTATGTCTGGTTGCAGACGAGTATTGTTCTGGTTAGTGGGTGTACGGGTGTACACGTGTCGTGAGATCGAATTATTTCCACGGGGTGGATGTGGAATCAAGATAATTGGAGTTTCGAGAACGAAACTAAATTAAAGAGGGTAGGTTGTAACGACCCGTCCCAAATTCCTAGATTAGATTAGTGACTAATCACGATTAGTGAGGTTAATCAGCGATTAGTTGAGCGAAATAGGACGAACGATGCAAAATGACCGTTTTGCCCCTAGCCATGGTAAAACGTTGACTTTTCGATCGGACGGTCAAATGGATTTTGACCGATGACCGTGACGTAGTTCGTGACGTCACGAGTTCATAGACAGGTGGCACATTCATTTCCGACATTCGAGGAAGAAGTTATGACGTTCGGAAGTTAAGGGGCAATTTGGTAATTATGGTTAAAAAGGGGCAAATGTTGACTTTTTGACCGGGATGTACAATGGCCGAGGGCCACAGACCGTTACGTAGATCGGGATGATACAAATCCGTAGACAGGCGGCACATCGAATTCGGACGTTCGACGGCGAAGTTACGGTTCAAGGAAGTTCAAGTACATTATTGCACGAATTACGAGACAAGTGACATTTGGCAGCTAGTGGGCCCAGATATTTAGTTCCTGCCCAATGGATGAGTGACAAGTGTCACCCATCTACTGGCCTTTAATTCCCATTCATGCATCTCCTCATTGCATCGATCATTCATTTTCTTCCTTTCACCCAAACAAATCCGATCTCATCCTCTGTGCAACCCAAACCCATCCAAGCCAAACCTTCACCGACGACCATCTGAGGAACCAGGAGAGTGAGAGAAGGACTGAGGATGATGGTGGCCGGCCAGGAAGGAGCCACCGTGCAAGGCTGAGACGCAAACCAGAGGTATGGCTCGGTTTTGGTTTTTGAATCCAAAATTATGTTTTTGTTGTTATGGTTAGTTTTGGTTGATTAGGACTTGATTAGTGGACTTCTAGGATGTTGTTGGAAGGGTTTTGAGGGTGGTTGGACGGCTGAGGAGCCGTGGGAGGAAGTTGGGAAAACTGAACCGTTTGGTTTAAAAGGGAACCATGGGATTTGGATGGTTTTTATTAGTTTTAAGGATTGGGTTCGATAGAAAACATGAAAATAGGATTTTAGGGATTGGATTGGAGGAAAACGGACGAAAAATGAGGGTTGTAGAGGCCTGGACCGGTCACGCCGGTCCAGTTGCAGAGATTGGACCGAACCGACTGGTTTGAACCGACCAGGAGGTTGAAGACGATCACTGTTCACCGGCACATGAGCCCACGCGCAGGGCCTTTTGGGCGGCGCATGGAAGTGTGTGGTGCGGAATCTGGGGAAGTCTTCAACACGTGAAATCTTCTATTCGATGTAACGAACATTTTGGGACTGGTTTCGTGTCGATCCGACACCGTCTCGATAATGTTCTGGGCATCTGAAGGTTTCGGATAGGGATTAAAAATATTTAAAAATTCCGGAAAATTACGGGGCTTTAGTGGGAGGTTAATTAAGTAGTTAGTAACCTTCTATTACAATTTGGACAGGTTTGGGAGTCCCAGTGACGGTGATTGGCTCGGGAGAGCCTTATGGAACGCAAATCGAGGCTGCAGCTCGGACGGTCTGTGAGTGGACCTTGGTTTTCTAAATTGGTGCATGTATACATGTTTAATATATGTTTTATTACATGTTTGATGATGCCATGGGTGCATTTGTATGTGGTTACGTATAAGCACGTATTTCGAGGTTTCAGCCTTATACGGTGCTTATACGGGTATGTATTTTTTTAATGGTTTAAATGATTTGGATTTGGATTTCCAAAAGGATAAACTCGGGTATGAGACCCATTTGGTTTTGTCTCGGGCTTATGACCTCAAATATCGGGCATGGTGCCCAGCTGATGTCTTATGTTCGGGCACGAGACCCGGGTTACTTTACGATTTTGATTTCAGGTCAGGGAACCTTAAATGGATTTCCAAGTTCATGACGGTTTATGGGAACCGGCATGAACCCTTGTTATGTTATTATGGTACATGACGGTTTATAGGAACCGGCATGAACCCTGGTTATGTGATTGTGGTACATGACAGTTTATGGGAACCGGACATGGAGGATATGGTCTATATGTATATGAACTGGTTGTTATGGATCATGACGGTTCAGGGGAACCGGGCATGAATGTTTGTGTTATGTATATATATGTTAAGATGCCTTCCTTTACTTATTCTATCTCCTCCGGGGAGGGTCGTTGGCCCGGGCAGACCCCGGAGTAGTCACGGAGCACCGACTGAGTGGAGTCACCCCCCAGTTGGGTTCCTTACTCTCAGGAAGGCTATGGTTACTATAACCTCGGGTAGGGTCAGTGGTCTGCGGACATTGACCTTGACTTTGAGAATACTCGGATTGAGACTCGGGTAGCAGACGCGTAGCTCTATTTTACCGTGACAGGATTGGTTATGTGAATTATATGTCTATATATGGATTATGATATGTGATATGTTGTGTGCACAGGTGTGCACAAGATTTGAGCAGTGGCTCGTGTATTTGGTTTCAGTATGGTTATGGTTTTGGGCTGAGTCCCTTATGGATTTGGGTAGTGGCCTGTATATTTGATTTGATTATGGTTTTGGGCTTAGTTCCTACGGATGGTTCCATTTGGTTAAATGGTTTTCGAATGCATGCATGCTTTTTAGTGAAGGGTATAAATGTCTTCTTATGAAATGTTTTTATAAACTCTTTATTTTTGTCCACTCACAGTCTTTCTGTTTTTAATACCATGCAGGTTGGATACGGTGTGGACTGTAGCAGAGACCGAGATATCACATACCGCCTCCAGATCCTGGCGTACTCTGATAGCCCGGGAGGACAAAGGTCGGAAATATCCCTTGTTTAACACTTCGTGTCAGACGGGAGCAAGGTCATCCCGCGTTAATCCCGGGTGGATTGGGATGGGTCTTGTCACTCACCACTTCGGTTGCTTCGCCCCTTCGATGGTTGCAACATTTGTTCTCTGACTTTAAATATATCAATGCGAAATAACAAATCCCTAATTTCTATTTAATATGATTGTCATTGAAATACCTATTATATACTTGAGGTAACTATTTTGTTTAACCACCCCCATGTCAAATTTTGCGGTCACTGTCTCTTCCATCTCCTATTCTTTCCGTAGTAATACAATGCTTCATGTCGCAAATTGAGAAATATATAAATTTATCAACCAAAAAAAATAAAAAAATTGAGAAAGAAATACCTTTTATGACCGGCCCTTAAGCATTTTCAAAAGATCCCACAAGCTTAAATTAAATTATAATTAAAATAGTTAAAAAAATTTTAACAAATTACTTTTAAAAAAAATTCCAACCATGTTTCATATTTTAATAAATCTTAAATATTTTATTATTTATTTTAAGTAAAAAAAATTAAATATGCTCAATTTTTTTTATAAAATTTATTTAATGGTGAGAAGATAAGGAATCCTTATTTTTCTCTTCTATTTGTTAAATTTAGGGAACCAAAACCTCGACAATAATAAAATTCTAAAATAGCGAATGAGATAAGGACTCTGTTGGAGTCTTTTAAAAAAGAATCATAAATTAGCTAAAAAAATTTGTTTTAAGGAATTTTCTAGAAATACTCTCGCTACTTCGTTATAGATTAAACATGTATTTTTTTGCTTAAATATTTTTAGTCCTAAAACATATAAGGAAAATTTCTAATGGATAGGTGAGGAATATTTTGCTCACCACCTAATAAGCAACTGTACTCGCAACTCATCGTTGTTATTTGATTTTATTCGAAATTTTATTCTATATAAAAACATAAAAGACCATATAAATTGAAAGTAAATTACGCTTTAGTACCATGTGTTTTACACTAAATTTCAAAGCTATAAGTTACTTTTTAATTTTTGCATTTGTGTAATATGAATTCTTTAGAACGTAATAATTGAGCTCTACCATTAATTATTGTATTAAAAAATATGTTAAATACTGATTTGTCATTTGTGGAATCCATTATTCAATTTAAAACCAATTAAATTAGTTTTAAAAAAATTTAATTTTAATTTTTTCCTTATTAATTTAACTTTGTTACTTTTATTTTTCTTCTTCTTCTTATCTTCGGTCGAAATTTCAAAAAAATAGTGGGTCAACATCAAAATAGCGAGGAAGAAGTTTTTCCCCCAATTTCCAACTTATTGTGGTAGGACCCCTCCCGAAAAACCTAGAATATCATGAGGGATCCTGCTCCAGTCTGACAGTTACTACTCAAAATATTGAAAATTATGTTTGTGTTTTGAGGATGGTTTGAATGTGGTCTCTTGTGTATGAGTACTGTGTTGACGTTGGGTTATCTACATGTGCGTTCTATGGTGAGGTTGGATATGGATTGACTGTGTGGATTTGATGTGATGACTTGTGTTGTATGATGTTTGTTATGGTTATGCTTATTGGTAGGTGAGTCTCAGACGTCGAGTAGGGCTCCTTTCCTGAGTCGGTTCCCCACTTGGACGCCAAGCTGGGCTTCTTTCTTAGGTGGTTTACCAACTAGTAGTGTATTGGTTTGATGATTGATGTGTCGACTTTGTGTTGATGGTTATGATCTTGTTGCACGGATTTCGAGGTGATGAAATGTGTTTTGTTTTAATCGAAGTAAAACAGTTTTGAAATGGTTTTCATATGCATGCGTGGTTTGGAAAAACTGAGGGTAAAAGTTGAATGTTTTCATCGTATGTTTTCTAAACTATTTCTTTTGGTACACTTATACGTTTTCTTGGTTTTAGTGACCCTCTAGGGGCATTGCACGAGAATCGAGACTTGAGAGGCAGAGACATGAACTAGTGAGTTTGTGTTTATCCCTTGTCTGATAGGGGATATGTTGGATGGGAATAGGACTCGAGTGTACTGTTCTTGTGGATCCGAAGGCGTACTGTAATAGCCCATCCCGGAAATCAGGATTAGATTAGTGACTAATGACGGATTAGTGAAGTTAATTGGTGATTAGTTGGTAACTTCGAACGAACGGTGCAAAATGACGGTTTGCCCCTAGAATTGACAAAAATGTTGACTTTTCATTCGGGAGGTCAGATGGACTTTGACCGATGACCGTGACGTAGTTCGGGAAGTCAGGAGTTCATAGAAAGGTGGCACGTCCGATTCCGACATTCAAGGAAAAAGTTATGACGTTCGGAAATTCAAGAGCAATTCGATAATTTAGTTAAAAAGGGGCAAATTGTTCACTTTTCATACGACATGGAATTTTCACGAACTTCAAGGACCGTTAGATAGGTCTCGATTCCCTGAGTACAACGACAGGTGGCACACGGTCATTGGAGTCCGGTAGAATGAGTTACGGGTCTAGGAACTGGAGGGGCAAAATGGTAAATTGTGTAATAAAGAGCATTTTGGTCATTATGGTGGCCTAGGGATCTGTGCCCAATATCAGTAGGACACTTGGCTGCTTTGGAGAAGGTGACCACCAGATTGTTGACAGGTGTCCCTTCTCTGGATGGTTGCGGAAGCTGGGACACCACCTCAGCCGTTTTAAAACTTGGTTGACGGTTGAATGAGTTTGGTCATGAAGGGAAAAACAGAGATACAAAGATGGTGAGGAAGTCAAACCCCCAGCTATCCTCCATTTGCTGTGCCATGTGAACAAAAATGAAGGGATGGATGATGTGGAATGTGGTGGTGGTGTCAGGGACGGCCGTCGTGCATGGTGGTGGTTGGAAGAGGCCCAGACTCGTGAACACCCCTGTTGGGATTCAAATGGCTCGTGATGAGTTTTCGGTTACTGATCGATTATATTGGCTGCTATAGGTTACTGGAGGTCTGGGGAGTCCAACAAGCTCGCTGTTGAGGCCTGAGATGGACGGTAAGCGGACATTTTTTGAAAACTCGAATGTGAATTCAACAATGGTGAATTTTGATATGACATTTGTTGAACGACTTGGCTAAGGGAGAGACCAACTGAAGATGACCAAAGGAATTTTGGGACCAAAACTGTGGTCGGAGAAGGTCTGGGGTGGCCGGACTTCGAAGTTGAATGAAGCCGGTTTTTTTTTCAACTTGGAAAGGTAATTTCCAGGCTTTAATTCTATGTTTTAGGATTGTAGATTGTTGGGGAATTATGTCAGGGAGTTAAAGAATGTAAAATGGTCAAAAACGGAGTTGAAATAAGGGAGATAGACCGATGGACCGGGACCGCCAGTTCGTTTAGACCGGGCTGGTCTGAACCAGTTTGGACCGGTCTAATCAAGGGAAGAAGACGATGAACAGTAACCGCGCGTGGTCTCATGCGCATGGTGTTTGGGCAGTGCGTGAGGGCGCATAGGCCTTCTTTTCAAGGCACAGTCAACACGACTTTTAAAATATTCGATGTAACGAAAATTTTGGCACTGGTTTCGAGTCAATCGGACATCATCTCGATATGTTTCGGGATGTCCGAAGGTTTTAGGGCTCAATTAAAAATGGTTAAAAATTTGAAAAAATTACGGGGCTTTAGTATAAGCTTGATGAAGTAGTTAGTGACCTCATTATGGGATTTGGACAAGTTCGGGAAAGCTGGTGATAGTGGATTGGTCGGGAACGGCGTAGGTGCACGCGTATAGAGGCAGCGGCAAAATGGTCTGTGAGTGGAATTTGCTTTCAAACTTATGATGCATGCATATATGTTTTTATATGTTTTCTATTCGTGATTCTATGATTTGAGTTATGATCTTGATGATTTACAGTTTTACGCGTATTTAGAGATATTTACGGAATTGCACGTTTTACGAGACTTCGATTGATCTTGTGATTTGATCATGGTTTTAATGATTTGATTTCGGGATTCGAAATATGATTTGATTGCAATGATTTACGATGTGATTTCAAAGATTTTAAAATGGATTTTGGAAAGTGATTTCGGGCTTGAAGCCCAGTTCAGAAAAGTGGTTTTAAAGAACGTGATTTCGGGTTTTTGAATCGGATTTCGGAATGACGATTTTGTGATTTGATCATGGTTTTAATGATTTGATTTTGGGATTTGAAATATGATTTGATTGCACTGATTTACGATGTGATTTCAAAGATTTTAAAATGGATTTTGGAAAGTGATTTCGGGCTTGAAGCCCAGTTCAGAAAAGTGGTTTTAAAGAACGTGATTTTGGGTTTTTGAATCGGATTTCAGAATGACGATTCTGGATTCGATTTTCAAACTTGAAAGTGGATTTTCGGATTTGGATTCGGAATGATTGTTCCGGATCCTAGCTTACGGAATGATGGTTTCGGATTCGAATTTGGAAATGGATGATGGATATGATTCCGGATGTGGATTCGAGATACTGGTTTCGGATTCGGTTGAGAATTCGAAATAGTGATTTCGAATTCGAATTTGGACACAAATATGGAAAATGGGTTTCAAACAGTTTAGGATTGGATTTGCTGGATCTGGTTATTGGGTTTAAAGACTCAGATATGATATGACAGGGGCGGGCCCAGCAGGTTCGATAGATGGAAATGTAGTTTCAAATGTGTTTTGGATTTCACTGAGACTTGATAGTAATGGTTTTCAGATGTTTTGGGCAATGACCCGGATGAACGGATTTTGATGGTTTTGAGCTGAGGCCCGGGATTTGAGAAAAGGAAAATGAGTTCGGTTTTTCTTTAACGGTTTGAATCACCTGAATATAGAATGGTTTTATGGAAAGGTTTGATATGCATGCATTGGTTTTTTTAAATGGAGGGCATAAATGTAATTGTGTTTTCTGATAATCGTTTTTGAACTTATTCCTTATTTTTGTCCACTCACAGTCTTTTGTGTTTTTGATACCCTCTAGGTTGTCTCGGTGCGGGCTGTTGGTCGAGAGAGACAGAGACATCACACGTGCGATCTACAGTAGATTCTACGCACTCTTGGTAGTCCGAATGCTTTTGGACGGTTGGATCGAGAATCTGTTGTCCGACTTACGTGTCACATCGAGGTTGGACGTCGATTTAGCCTTCGTGACATGCGTAAGTTAGACGGGAGCAGGACTTAGCCCTTAATCCCGGGGGATTGGGGGTGGGTCCTGTCAAATTGGTATCAGAGCAGGTTTTGTGCGCTCTGTGCGCGGTTTGGCTCCCAGAGTCGCTGGTTTGTTGACTTGGGTGTAGTGATGCTACTGTGGATGTGATGTCTCGACGTGGAACAGCCCGTCATCAACCTGGATGCAATAGTGATAGTATGTTCGTTAGTGGTTAGTTAGTGGCGATTGTTAGTGCCAGGGTGCTAGTTGCTCGATACGGGTGCAAGTTATGACGTATGTCTGCTTAGAGTCGAAGTAGTTAGAGTAATTGGCGCTGGATTTGCTCAATGGTTGGACCATAGGGTCGGAGGGATGCTAGTAGGTTTAACTTGGATGGTAGCCGGTGAGCTACGATTTAGTAGGCTGCTCGGCCTGTGGGGCCCGATAGTAGCCTGCTGATCAGGTGGTATACGTGGGCCGAGGAGGCCGATTGACGATGGATGGTTAGGCCAGGTTAGGTCGGATGATGATAGTGTGGATTGGTGACCTTTTGGTCGATTTGGTTGAGATTGAATTTGTGTGGCTATGAGTAGTCGGATGCTCCGCGTGGCGAGTGTATATGAAACAACCTGAGGATCTGAGGAATTCCTCCCTGGTGTTGGATACTAGTTGATGTTGGAGTGTAGACTTTTCGGTAGGTAGGGTGAGACGGCCCGAAGTGGCTGTTGTGGGTTTGGATAACCTGTATGACGGGGCTGATTTGAGGAACCCCGTGGGATGACTGGTTTAATCCGTGAGTTCCTTGGTGAGAAACCCCAGAAGAAGTGCTTAGTTTTGGAACCTTGAGTTGGTGGTGGTGGCTTGGGTCGACTTACGGCCAGAGTGGAGATGTTGCAGCTAGGTGCAGCCGAGGTGCTGGATGATTAGTAGATGACTCTGGATGAGTCCAGTAAGATTGCGGTGTTGGTTGAGCATTTGGTTGCTCAGAGTTGTGGCTGACGAGGGATGTTAGTTTCCCTGACCTGAGCGTAGATTGAGGGTTTTGGCTCAGTGTGAGCAGAGGTTCGGGCTTAGTGTATTGTGAACCCTGGAGTAGAGATGACGTGCCACTAGTTAGGATGCTTGTAAATGATCAGTTGGGCATATTGAGTTGAGAATGTGGCTGATTGTGAGGTGCCGGTGTTTGGTAGGAATCATTAACCGAACCGGTATATGTGAGGACCATTGGTAGGTCATGGGTGGGACGAATAGTCAGGATACCGTGAGTCTGAGCAGAGTAACGCAATGGACGCGCGGTGGACCTATGCCCTGTGTTGGATCTGGCTAGGTTGGTATGGTCGGGTTTGACCATCCGTGAGGTTGATTTGGTGGACTCATCTTGATGTGTTAAAAACACCGAGGTTGGTATTTGGGCAATGTTGAGGCCCGTACTTGGTGATTTCCTGAGCTTGGATCGTGACTCAGGAGACCGAGGGGAGTAATCGTTGATTTTGATCCTGAGAGTCGGGTACGAGTGTGATAGTGGTGCTTGGGGTTGAACCTCGGAAAGGTTGAGATGCGATCATCAGGATGAGTGATGATTGATACCCTTTGGGATGTGTAGAAACAGTGAGAACCGACAGGCGAGTTGGTCGGTGAGTTGATGTGGCTACGGACACGTGGTTGTGATCCGTAGAAGTTGTTGATCACCTAAATATAGCAGAGTTGATGTTTGGACAGGCGGTCCAATAGTGGTATTCGTGTTACGGATTAAGTTTCATGGTTGGAATCTCGGGATCAGGAGATGTTGAGTTTGAGACGATGAGGTGATGTGTTTGATTCCGAGGTGGTGAGTAGGTTGTGTGGTAGATACTCTGGAGTTGAGTTGGGAGACTCATTGTTGGGATGTCAGGATTTGTGACCCCCCCTGGATCGTGGACACTTGTAGTTGTGTTTAGAAGTAGAAAGAGTACTGGGTGACGTTGAGTGTGGCAAGTGTCAAGAAATGGTGTTAGATGGATTATGGTCGTTGTGATGATATGGTTGAGAATCATTGTAAGTAGGATGACGGAAGAAAGCCAAGAAGGAGTGATCGATATGTGGTTATTAAAGAAAACCCACAACCTAGACGTGTGATATTTTTGGATCGATGTGATGGTTTGATGCTAAAAGTTGTATGGATAAGGAGTGGGATTCACTTCGGAGTGAGTGGATCAGGACTGAATAGCTTATGACTCAGGATTGAAGTATGGTAGATTAGGCGGATAGGATGACAAGACAGGGGTTGGATATGTTAGACATGCAGATGAGGAAATTGCCTTGTCTTGTAATAGTGGATGTGGCTGAAGATCTTGACCATCTTGGAGTTGTACAGGACGCGTGTGGTCCGTCTCGAATACACATGGGTTTTGGTTTTGGAGCTAGTGTTGGGTCTGCCCTGTGTACATAATGGAAATGTGATTGGGTTTCATATTGTTCAGGAAGCCAGAAGACACAGAAGGGATTCGAGTTGGACTTCCCCAGAAGACGTGTCGTTTGGCCTAGTATTGGAATGGGCCGATGAGCTTCAAAAGTGAAACGTGTTTGATTTGTGGTCAGGTGGTAATCAGTATGGTTACGAGGACATCTCGTGTGCCTTGGAGATTTTACTATGAGGGTGACGGGCACACTATGATGTGTGGATGGCCTTTTAGATATCATAGTGTGTAACTGATGCCGCTATGGTTGATTAGTGAACGTACTGTAAAGTTGACGTTGGAAGTATGTGAGGCTATACTCCACGAGCTATGTTGACGTATTCTAAAATATCTTTGTTTTCTTTAAAGTTCGTAGGGTTGTCCTTGCGTGTGTTTGGTGGTATCCATCGTGGTTCTGGCTAGTGGTAATTGGTGTATGCACTTGAAATGTGTACGTACTGGGTCTGCAGTGGTTAGAATCCTGCTGATGTATCTTGGACGTGCAACGTGATGTTCTAGTAAAAGTGATGGTGATCGGTTTAGTGCCGAGGGATGTTGCGAATAGATGAATGATCGATGTAGTTCCAATATGATAGATTTTGACAAAGCATGTAAACTGGATCTGAGTGATCCTAAGCGATTTGACTAGTGGGGAAGAGTCAGTACTAAGGTGAATTGGAGCCACAGAGCCATAACTGGCTGGTGGAACCCTGATATCGAGATGTGTAATCACAGTTTGACAGGTATTTGATAGGGTCCCGTTACAGATAGGTAGTGTGGGACGTGGACGGTGTTCCCACAGGTTGACGGTGTTGGTGGTTCGTGGAACCACTAGTGAGATGGTTGTCTGAGCTAGTGGGGTTAATGAGTACGTTGTACTTCCAGTAGGGTCGGCGCAAATCGCTGACGGAAATAATACGGATCGTTGCATAGGTATTGATGTATGGGAGTACCGAGATCGGTGGATGCCGTCTTGTGAATGGGTGTACTTGAGATTGTGTTTGTTGATAGCGGACTCACAAGATATACTGGGATGTTGGTACGAGATACGCTCGACTCGAAGGGAGTCAAGAGTCTTGAACTTGGTAGCAGTGGTGGCGTACCTAGTACTAATTGAGCTGTGGGACATATCGTGGAAACGAGATGGATTTGTGATGACCCCAGTACGATTGGGATGATCTCCCGATGACCTAAAAATTGGTTGAAGTGATTCATTTGGTGAGATGTGGTGATAGTTGGGCACTGTCAGGATAAGTTGAATTGGCAAGCGATGGACACTGGGTAAGAGACCTAGGTGTGAGCTCAGTTAGAATTCCCCCAGTTAGTTACGAAAGTACGAGATGTGGAATTTCGGGATTTGATTGTAACAGCCCGTCTTGGAAATCGGGATTAGATTAGTGATTAATGATGGATTAGTGAAGTTAATTGGTGATTAGTTTGGTAATTTCGAACGAACGGTGCAAAATGACGATTTTGCCCTTAGAATGGGAAAATGTTGACTTTTCGTTTGGGCAGTCAAATGGACTTTGACAGATGACCGTGACATAGTTCGGGACGTCACGATTTCATAGACAGGTGGCACGTCCGATTCTGACATTCGAGATAAAAGTTATGACGTTCAGAAATTCAAGGGCAATTCGGTAATTTAGTTAAAAAGGACAAATTGTTGACTTTTCATACGACATGGAATTTTCACGAACTTCAAGGACCGTTAGATAGGTCTCGATTGCCTGAGTACAACGACAGGCGGCACACGGTCATTGGAGTCCGGTTGAATGAGTTACGGGTCTAGGAACCGGAGTGGCAAAATGGTAAATTGTGTAGTAAAGGGCATTTTGGTCATTATGGTGGCCTAGGGATCTGTGCCCAATATCAGTAGGACACTTGGCTGCTTTGGAGAAGGTGGCCACCAGATTGTTGACAGGTGTCCCTTCTCTAGATGGTTGTGGAAGCTGGGACACCACCTCAGCCGTTTTAAAACTTGGTTGACGGTTGAATGAGTTTGGCCATGAAGGGAAAAACAGAGATACAAAGATGGTGAGGAAGTCAAACCCCAGCTATCCTCCATTTGCCGTGCCATGTGAACAAAAATGAAGAGATGGATGATGTGGAATGTGGTGGTGGTGTCAGGGACGGTCGTCGTGCACGGTGGTGGTTGGAAGAGGCCCAGACCCGTGAACACCCCTGTTGGGATTCAAATGGCTTGTGATGAGTTTTCGGTTACTGATCGATTGGATTGGCTGCTATAGGTTATTGGAGGTCTGGGGAGTCCAACAAGCTCGCTGTTGAGGCCTGAGATGGACGATAAGCGGACATTCTTTGAAAACTCGAATGTGAATTCAACAATGGTGAATTTTGATATGACATTTGTTGAACGACTTGGCTAAGGGAGAGAGCAACTGAAAATGACCAGAGGAAGTTTGGGACCAAAACCGTGGTCGGAGAAGGTCTGGGGTGGCCGGACTTCGAAGTTGAATGAAGCCGGTTTTTTTTCAACTTGGAAAGGTAATTTCCAGGCTTTAATTCTATGTTTTAGGATTGTAGATTGCTGGGGAATTATGTAAGGGAGTTAAAGAATGTAAAATGGTCAAAAACGGAGTTGAAATAAGGGAGATAGACCGATGGACCGGGACCGCCAGTTCGTTTAGACCGGGCTGGTCTGAACCAGTTTGGACCGGTCTAATCAAGGGAAGAAGACGGTGAACAGTAACCACGCGTGGTCTCATGCGCATGGTGTTTGGGCAGTGTGTGAGGGCACGTGGCCCCTCCTTTCGGGGTACGGTCAACATGACTTTTAAATTATTCTATGTAACGAACATTTTGGCACTGGTTTCGAGTCAATCAGACATCATCTGGATATGTTTTGGGGATGTCCGAAGGTTTTAGGGCTCGGTTAAGAATGGTTAAAAATTCGAGAAAAAATTACGGGGCTTTAGTATAAACTTGATGAAGTAGTTCGTGACCTCATTATGGGATTTGGAGAGGTTCGGGAAAGCCAGTGATAGTCGATTGGCTGGCAATGGCGTAGGTGCACGCTTATCGAGGTAACGACGAAATGGTCTGTGAGTGGACTTTGCTTTCAAACTTATGATGCATGCATATAAATTTTTTTATATGTTTTCTATCCGTGATTCTATGATTTGATTTATGATCTTGATGATTTACCATTTTACGCGTATTTTGAGATATTTATGTAATTGCACGTTTTACGAGACTTCGATTGATCTTGTGATTTGATCATGGTTTTAATGATTTGATTTCGAGATTTAAAATATAATTTGATTGCAATGATTTACAATGTGATTTCAAAGATTTTAAAATGGATTTTGGGAAGTGATTTCGGGCTTGAAGCCCAGTTCAAAAAAGTGGTTTTAAAGAACGTGATTTCGGGTTTTTGAATCGGATTTCGGAATGACGATTCTGGATTCGATTTTGAAACTTGAAAGTGGATTTCTGGATTTGGGTTCAGAATTATTGTTCCGGATGCTAGCTTACGGAATGATGGTTTCAGATTCGAATTTGGAAATGGATGATGGATATGATTCCGGATGTGGATTCGAGATACTGGTTTCGAATTCGGTTGAGAATTCGAAATAGTGATTTCGAATTCGAATTTGGACATGGATATGGAAAATGGTTTTCAAACAGTTTTGGATTGGATTTACTGGATCTGGTTATTGGGTTTAAAGACTCAGATATAATATGACGGGGGCGGGCCCGGATTGAGTTTAAACACTCGGGAGTTTAAAGACTCGGATATTATGATTTTCCCCCGTAGGCCTATTGAGTTTAAAGACTCGGGAGTTTAAAGACTCGGATTATATTGAGGTCTAGATTGAGTTTAAAGACTAGGGAGTTTAAAGACTCGGATAGATCCAACAGGTTCGATGGAAGGAAATGTGGTTTCAAATGTGTTTTGGATTTCACTGAGACTTGATAGTAATGGTTTTCAGATGTTTTGGGCAATGACCCGGATGAACGGATTTTGATGGTTTTGGGCTGAGGCCCGGGATTTGAGAAAAGGAAAATGAGTTCGGTTTTTCTTTAACGGTTTGAATCACCTGAATATAGAATGGTTTTATGGAAGGGTTTGATATGCATGCATTGGTTTTTTTAAATAGAGGGCATAAATGTAATTGTGTTTTCTGATAACCGTTTTTGAACTTATTCCTTATTTTTGTCCACTCACAGTTTTTTGTGTTTTCGATATCCTCCAGGTTGTCGCGGTGCGGGCTGTTGGTCGAGAGAGACGGAGACATCACACGTGCGATCCACATTAGATTCTATGCACTCTGGGAAGTCCGGATGCTTTTGAACGGTCGGATCGAGAATCCCTTTTATGACTTACGTGTTACATTTAAGTTGGACGTCGGTTTACCCTTCGTGTCATGCATAAGTTAAACGGGAGCATGACTTAGCCCTTAATCAAAGGGGGATTGGGAGTGGGTCCTGTCAGGTCCAGTCGAGTGAGCACCCAAAACCCGTCGTGCTAGGAAGATATGTGCGCACACATATAAGGCACTTCACTGTTCCCTCCCCAAGTGATGTGGGATTACTCACTATTCTTCTCAAGACGCGAGTCTTACAATAATTGATAGGTCCCGTCTCGAGAAACACCTCGTAATTGTCCCCCGGGCCCTGCTCTGAGTAAGGACCAGTTCAGGAACTACAGAGCCCAGCTCAACGTCGAAATCACAATCCTAGTCTCAGGAACTACGGAGCATTACCTTGACGTCTGAGACTATTCACCAATATCGGAAACTACGAAGCATTACCTCGACGTCTGAGACCGTCCAACCAATCTGGCATCACGAGGAGGGTTTTCACAAAATGTCCCTAATCTTCAATCTTGGGAACTATGGAGTATTACCTCGACGTCCGAGACCGTCCAACCAATCTGGCATCACGCTGAGGGTTTTCACAAAATGTCCCTAATCTTTTTAGACATGTAATGAAATCAACTGACCTTCAATTTTAGCGTGCTTCCTGTCTATGAACTCAGAAGTCCGAGACGTACGAAATGGTACCCACGAATAGTCAAAATAAGAATCCGAGAAAAATGTCAACTTTTGAACAATCAAAGGAAAAATCTTCATTTCCTCAAAAGTTTCCAAATTCCTTTACCTTCAAATTTCTGAGTCATTATATGTTGCCTGTCAAAAAATTGTAATTCTAGGTTATTAAAGTCCCACGAACCCACAACTAACCTTCTAGTACAAAACCTAACTTCCGGGAATTTAATATTAATTTCTAAACATTAACTATGCACTTCAGACACCCAAAACTACCTCGAGACGATGTCTGATTACCTCGAAACCTGTGCTAAAATATTCGTAACATCAAAAACTATAAAAAGTGTATGGACCAAAGGACGAGACACGGTGGCACGGTCCCCACGTGCCACCAGAAGTGGTTGTGCGTGGGCTTCACTCGCTATTACTGTTCATCGTCTTCACCAGAGCTTCAAACACCATTTTATGCAAAACGGGTCATCCGACCCCGAGACCACGACCCGGTCCTAAATCCCTGGAAATTATATGTGTAATCAAAATTTAAAGAAAACTTACCTAAATCCCTCACCCAACCTCTCAAATTTTAGCCAAGACTTGTTCTTCAGTTCTGGGTGGTATCAATCCCGAAACCACGAACAAGTTGCCCATTAACGTCGTAAAGGCTCCAAAAGGATGTTAGTAAACTTGCTTTCGAGTTTCCAATCAAAAACTCACTCGTGCAACTCAAATCCGCAAGGTTTCCTACCGGGTCCTTCCTCTCTCTCTCTCTCTTTCCCTCTCTCTCTCTCTCTCTTGTGTCCGAGTTCTTCCTTCTCTTCTTCTTTCTGTTTTCTTCCTCTCTTTCTCCATTTATCCTTCTTTCTTATTTCTTCCTCTTCGTCGTTTTTTTGGTTGTGACAGACACATCATCACTTAAAAATATCACATGCTAACCCAACCTAGCCAATGTCGGTTGCACAATCTTGTAAGTGATAAGGGGAAACTTGTCCCTGTTTCATTCATCCAAAAGAAAATCTCACAAGGAAATTACTAAAATAGCCCTCTAAATAAATTACCAAAATGCCCCTACATAACTTAGACCCAGAACGAAACCGTCTGAAATCCACTTTCAACATGCCACCTGTCTACGTATTTAGGAGGTTGAGACTTTCACAACAACCTTCACGGAATATCCAAAAACTCTCCCGATTAAAAAGTCAACTATTGACCCCTTTTGGGGCAAAATGGTAATTCCTTATTACTTTTCCAATTTTACCCTTATTGAAAGTTCAGGCCGTTAAAACCCATCCTCCTTAAAAAAATGTCATCATCAAAATTTAAACGGGTAAGTCTAATCTCATACCCTAAACGAATATCCGGATATCCGGGTTCTAGTCGAGTACTCGTGATTTCCTAAGATACAATAAGTACGTTTTCTGAAATTTCCAAAATGCGTAAATCACACCCAAATGTAAATACGCACCTGTCACCAAACCTGGTGTGTAACAGCCTAGAAATTTGAGAAAAATCAAAATGACCATTTTGCCCCCAATGGTCAAATAGTTAACATTTTAACCTAAGAACTTGTTGGACATTCCATGAGGACTGTTATGATGGTCTCAAACTCTTAAGTTTTTAGGCAGTCAGTTTGTTGAAATTGGAGATTATGAAGCTTCGGTATATGCCAAAATTGAGTAGGGGTATTTTGGTCATTTTGGATGCAAGTGTATTTTGGTAATTTTACAAGAGCACTCTATGGTAGTCTAGAACCTTCAATTTTCTCTTCTTTTTTTCTCCCCTCCATCAACTTACTACATGTATAAATATGTGTGTAATTGTGAGAGAAGGGACTTCAGTGGTGGTTGCCCGAAAATAGAAGCAAAAATGAGAATGGAGAAGAGAGTGAGACATGGCCAGTGAGAGGGAAGAAAAGGAAGGAGAAAAGAGAGGGAAGAGGAGGAAGAGAGAGTGGGAAAGGTTGGGAGGTTGAGGATCTCCCAAACCCACAACCTTGGACAAACCCGAGTATCCCAAAGAAATGGTTGTGAGTTGTTACAACGTTCTATGGCCTTGTAGCTATTGTCTAAGGATCCTATGGTATTAAGTGGGTTCCAAGGGTCATCATGGAGTGAGAATGAGAGTTTGTGGATGCAGGGGATCGTCCTGTACGAAGTTGGGAAATGAGCCGAAACTCCAAGGTAAGAGTTCTTGGTTTTTAGTTCTTATAACATAGTTTGGTGATCATAGATACTCTTTTGGGCCAGTTTAGATTAGTTTGGATGTGAAAGGAAAGAAAACCGATGAAATTTGAGGAAGATATGGTTGGATCTGGTCGCCGGGTCGGGCAACCTGAGTTGCAGACCTGGCTGGAAGTTGCTGGTGACTTAGACGCACGTGAAGCCCACGTGCAGAGAGGTTTTTCTGGCGCGTAGTGGCGTGTGTTGACACGACCAATCCCAATCCCACCGGGATTAACGCGGGATGTGTCATGCTCCCGTCTAACCCACGTGCCACACGAGGTAACACGAAGGCTAGACAAGGGATAATCCAAAATTCTGAGCTCAATTGGCTCCTAGAGTGTGTCAGGATCAACCGAGGAATGTGAGGTCACGGTCTCTGCTACAGCCCGCATCCGCTATCAACCTGAAGGGCATTAAAAGCTGTGAGTAGACGAAAATAAATAATTTAATAAAAACCCCATTTAAAAAAGAAAGACATTTATGCCCTTCACTTAAAAACTATGCATGCATACAACTAGTAAATTCAAACAAAATAAAAACCGTTTAGAAAACCAAAGCCATTTCCTTTCTCAAATCATTAGGGCCTTAGCCCGAAACCATTAACTCCAAGAATATGGGAACTCGGACCAAAACCACAAAACACAAAAATACAATTTCATAAATCCAATCATTTGTAATCCAAATACCCATCCTTGGCATCCCAGATGCCTAACGTCCAGACGCTCATTTTACGACTAAACAACGCGTGCTACCCGGGTTCTCTTCAGTCAATTTCTAACATCCCAGATGTCTGACGTCCCAGACATTTAATCATAGCAATCCTGTTCCTGAGTCACTATACGGCCCGGTCGTTCCTTACAATGACCCCTCGCAGGCAATGCGTTGTGTCTACCCCAATGTCCCAGACATGGAGTGAGACCTATCCACATATCCTCATCTCATAATGGTATATGGAAAACATCCTTATAAAACCGTTTCAAAACATCTCAAAGGACCATGCCTGGAATTTCCATAAAATCATCGTAAATCCATAAATCCAATATCCATAAATGGGTCCTAGACCCGATAATCACATTTATAAAACACAATTGGGCCTCATACCCGATTTCGTAAACCAACTAGGCCCCGACCCGATAATATAACTCAAATGGGTCCCAATCCGATACTTCATTAAATCAAATGGGTCTCTTGCCCGAGTTCATCTTTTCAAATCCAAAACCATTTCATTAAAGCATCACTGAAACCACAAGCACGTATAACCACAATATACAACCATAAACCTTGATATACGTGCAAATACATAAAACCAAACATCATATTCATCATCATCACAAAACATATATATATATATAAAGAATATAAAATAGTTATGCATGCATAAGATTTATAAAACCAAAGTCCACTCACAGACCGTCCTATCTGCCGTCTCGATATGCATGTCATAAGCCTCCCTGAGGCTAATCCACCATCTTCGGGACTTCCAAACCTGTCCAATTCACACCCGGAAGTCACTAACCATCTATACAAGTCTATAGGATACAACCCAAAAACTCCCGGATATTTCCTGAGGTGAAAAACCTTTATTTGACCAACTTAACGATCTCCGATCGACCCGAAACTACCGCTATTGGATTCGGATCGTCGAAACCTTTAGAATGACATTGGACCCACCTCGAAATTCGAGACCACGTGCCCTCACGCTCGTGGTCAACGTTCAGTTAACCTGGGTCAAAGTAAACGGCTAACGTCAGCAAAGTCAACGCTGATGTCAGCATTCAATGCTGATGTCACTACTGACGTCATCACTGACATCATACTGACGTCACCTCTGACAGGTGTCAGACCTGACAGTTGACGTCACCTTGATGACATCACTGAAGTTGTCATCGTCTTTTTCCTCAGTCTGGGTCTGCAACTGGGTCGCAGAGTACCCGTGTCCCGACCCGGTTCTAACTCTCTCATCTCTGACTCGTTTTCAATTCCGTTAATCTCTATGAGATCGTCTGGACCTAACTTATTGATCTACCATCCCAAAAACATGAAATCAGATCGGAATCTTACCCTTGAATCCATGAATAGTCTCGACCAGGTTCCTTCTTCGATTTTGCTTCGTTCACGGCCACCGTTGCTCACGGTTCCAAGCCCAAACGACTTGTACAGCCACCAAAAATGTCATAGGATGGTTAGAATCGATCAACAAGCACTTAACGTCCCGAGGTTATGGGTTCACGATCAACAAGCACTTAACGGTTATGAGCCTATCAGATCGGTGACACTTGTCACTTATTTGGTGGGTCCTTCCAGAAACTTCCCCAACCAAATCCTGCCACGTGTCGTGATGTCTCGATTTGCGTGAATAGCGCAGTAAAACTTCCTAGACCCGTAACTTTCCCATCGAATCTCGGATTTTGACGTGCCGCCTATCTACAGACTCGTAACGTCCCGATCTATATCACGTTCACCGGTCCAAGTCCATTTGACTCGGGTGGTCAAAAGTCAACTTTTTATCCATTCCTAGGGCCAAAACTGTCATTTCATTCGTCTGTCCGAAATTCTCCGACTAATCCTCGATTGGTCTCCCTAATCCTGATTAATCACTAATCTAATCCCAAAATTCGGGACGGGTCATTACATGTGTGGTGTTTTCTAGGGAAGCGTTCAATATGAAAAATAATTTTCTTTGAATTCTGAATCTATTGGTGTAATTTTTATGGTATTTGGGTGCCATTTGAATATATTATTGAATTTTTACATATTATTAGTTATTTTATAATTTTTTTTAACATATGGTTGATTGGTTAAACAATTATTATAGTTTTTGTGGATTATTTATGATTGATTAATGAGTTGTGGTTGAATTCTGGGCATTTGAAGTAACGATCCTTAGATTTAGGACACATATGTTATTGTAGGATTTTGGTGGTTCCCTACAAGGTAACAGTACCCATCCCAATTCCCCCTAGATTATCGTGGGATGTGCTTGCTCCCGTCTGACACAACGTGTCAGACCAGAGATACAACCGTACACCCGCTCGGGGTTTCCAGAGTGCGCAGTGACTTGTGGAGTACGCATTGACATGTGATGCCTCGGTCTCTGCTACAACCCGCATCCACGATCAACCTGAAGGGTGCTAAAAACAACCAAAAGTGTGAGTGGACAAAAATAAAAATTTATTAAAATAAATTTCCAAAATATTGATTTCACCCTTTGTGTTTACAAAGCATGCATGCATATCAATTTAAGAACCATTTCTTTCCAGTAAAATAGTATATACGAAAATCGATGCAATCATCGTAAAACCAACACATGTTAAAATATATGGACACAAATTTATGGTTTAAAACCGCGGGACTCATTCTCATATCCAACCTCTGTCACATGTCATATCATCACCAGCCATGTCATCTGTGCAACGTGTGCAAATAAGCTCTAGGACCGCTCATATCCGAGCACGTCGCCGTGAACACATCTCCAGCCGATGTTCCAGATCTTTCGTGAATGCATCACCGATCGATCTCCATATAATACTATCACTTCTGAGTCGAGCCTCCCTCGGCTGCTCGATAACAGGCAGTTCTTCGTGACCTCTCTGGGCAAACACATCCCATCCCGGAGGCGAGCGTTATCTCCAGGGTTCTCTCCGGGGAAACATATTCACAACCAGAAGCCCTTTCATACTCATCATCTCGGAGAATGATCATAGTAAAAATAGTGGAAACATATTTTCATTATTCAAATCAAATCAGTTGTAATGCACAAGGTCTCAGCCCAAAACATGGTTTCCACAAAAAAACTCATAAAATCAGTGTTCAGTTCTCATTTCACAATCTCAAATCATGTATTCTACGTGGGATATCTTCCCAAATCGAATCTCAACATGGTGGACGTTGTGCGTTCCAAAACTGAGCCATAAGCCAATCAGAAGCTAATCCACAGTCTCCGGGACGTCCAGGCCTGTCCAAATCATGTCCAAAGGTTACTAACGATCTCTATTAAGTCCATATCAAAAACCCCTAACTATCCTGGAATCGAGAACACGTCCCGAGGGTTAAAACCTCCAAATGACCTATCAAACGACCTCCGATCGACCTGAAATCACCACCATGTATTCAGATCGTCGAAACCTATTAAGCAAGACCGATTTCACCTTGAAACTCATGCCCACACGCATTCACGCGCTGGTCAAAGTCCAGTCAACCACGGTCAATGCTGACGTCAGCTTGTCAGGTCTGACATCACGTGATGACATCATCTGCTGATGTCATCAATGCCACGTGTCACTGACACGTCAGCTTTTACAACCTAACACACTACCACGTGGCACCATTTCATTGTTCCACGGGGTCTAACATGGCTGACGTGGACTTGCCACATTAGCTTCCACGTCATCTAACACCTATCTGACAACTTGCCACGTGGCACCACTCCATTGGTCCAGGTGGTCCAACAATGCTGACGTGGATCCGCCACATCAGCTACTGACTAGACTGACACCTAGCTATGTGTCATCCCCTAGTTGGCCACGTGGCCTAATAGGTCTGACAGGTGCCACGTCATCGTCTTCAACCTCAGACGGGTCAACTTGTTTGACTGTAACAGGTCGATTTGGCCTACGACCTCGACCCTGTTCTATCTTCTTCATTTCTCGACCATTTTCCACCATTCTTCTTCCTAATGACTTGTCTCTAACCTAGGAAGGGTTCTATGACCTCAAAATCACAAAACAGGGACCAAAATTACCTGTGCAAATCCAGACCTTCACGCTTGTTCTTCGAACCACCGCCCAGACCTACCTCTTCGTCCTTTTCTGTCCATTTTAATCCATACTGGCTCGTAAGAGCTCGATAAAGACGATCCTGGAATCAAAACCAATCCAAAACGTCAAAAAATGAAATCCAAAATTCAACCCAAACAGGTTTACGGGTTACCTGGGTTTTCTAGGGTTTTCGGCCACCGTTCAAGGCTTCAGCTTCCTCCTTCGTCGTGTCTCACCTCCTTCATTCCCAGTCTCTCTCTTAGGCCTCAAGCACAGATAAAGATGATGAGGAAGGGAATGGGGTGGGTTTTCGGGTTTGAAAACAAAAGGGAGAAATGGTGCATGTATGTGGTTTATGGATTAATGTCACTCATCCATTGGTCCCTAAAACACATATTTTGGGCCCACTACAAACAAAAGTGACCCTGCCTCGTAAATCATGTAATTGTACCACGATTCAATCCAGACCCGTAACTTTCCCGTACGATGTCCGATTTCGACGTGCTGGCTGTCTACGGACTCGTATCATGTCGATCTACGTAATAGATCTCGGTCTACGTGCAATTGACCTCCCAGGTCAAAAGTTAACATTTTCACCCTTCGAGGTGCAAAATCATCATTTCACCCCGATCTTCCGATAATCCTTGATTAATTCCCAATAATCGATAATTAGTCCTTAATTAATCCCCTAGGTTCGGGACGGGTCATTACACAGGGACCTTTATGGATCGTAAAGCTTGAGACAGAGCTCGATTGGATGGTCTGTGTATGGATACTTGTTTTATAACCTATGATGCATGCAAATTTAACTGTTTTAAATGCCTTATGATATTATATGATTTGAAATGGTTTGAATAATTATTATAAATGTTATTGGCTATTATTTGATGATTTACAGTTTTTAGAATAATTATTCGGAATACATTTTTCTAGACACATGTTTAACGAATTTTTGTGGAAACATTGTTTTGCACTCAGGCCCCAGTTTTACTGTTTTGACTTGAGTTTTGAGTCAAAGATTTATTTAAAAGCAATGTTTTTTATATACTCTTTAAACAATTTTCATGGTTGACTATCTTCGGGATTTTTGACCAACTCTCTGACGTCACAGGAGCTCGACTTCATTGTTCTTGAGATTGGAGATTTTACTTGGACATCTTCCGCATGCTATAGCTTGTTCTTGAGGTGGCCTCTCAGACGTCGTTGATTCCAGAGATGTGACTCAGACATCGTTGGAGTTTGGCTCCGTTGTTTTCGAGTTTGTCTACCTATAATACATGGTGTTCTTCTAGTCGAGGCCAGGGCAATCAGTGGCGGACCCATAAATTTTTTCGAGGAGGGTCAAGATATAAATGAACCATTTTTTATTTTTTGTTATGAAAAAACTATATTTTATTAATAATGGACAAAACGTCGTTGTTCAAAATACATAAAATTTTCAACTTTTAAGGAAGTGCTTGATTTGTTTTTGATATACAACATATTATTCATAGCTAAATTAAATACGGCTTGCTACAAAAAAGTTTCCTTAGCCTAACTTTAGCTAACATTGTTAAAAATGCTCTTAAAATAATTAAAATAATATATTAATAGTTATTCAAGCACAATAATTAATACTCAATTTTTTTTTCTTCTCCAACTTCTTGAAAAAATATTAGAGACAAATTCCTTGAAATATATTAGTTTCTATCATTCTCAAATGGTTCGGATTGGGCTTGGCTTAAAGGGAGAGAAGATTACAGAATGTTATGGGGCTCGCTTTATTTTAGAAAATGATGAAATTAAAACGTTTCTGTCCAAGACTTAATTGGAAGGGCAATATCTCCATATGTTAGACCGCATCGTTTTAATAAAGGAAACACAATGCTATAAAAACAAATAAAACGGTAACGTTTTGATGAAACTCAAGTTGTTTTCTTTCTTCTTATTTTCACAGTGCCTTCTCTCAATTAGGCGCGGCTTAGAATCACCCACTATTTTAGGGCTTTGGAGTTGTTCATTTGGTGTGGCTTGTGGGTCATTCATCTGGGTGATTTGAGTGATTTGAGTGATGAGTTTTGAACAATTAGGGATAAAACTGAGCGAGTGGCAAGGGTCAACCTACTAATCAATAAAGGAAATTTCGGCGACCGGAGGGTCAAATGACCCTCCTTGCCACTTCTTTGATCCGCCCTTGAGGGCAATGCGGGTTAGTTGTATTTGATTACTGATGTTTATGTCCAGATTTTCCAGATGGTTTATGATTTGAATTTACATCTGAATTCCAACTGTATTTTGAATATGGATGTTTTCTTTATATACAAGCATGTTTTATAATTCGAGGATAAATGACTTTTCTACAAGAATTGTGTTTCAAATGATAATTTTTGTCCATTCACATTTCCTAATTTTGAAATCCTTCTAGGTTGTTGATTAGTTCGAAGGCTACTCTTGAGGCGGAGGCATTTATTTACGACTGTGGTCTCGTTCGAAACTTCAAAAAATGGGGTTCATACCCTTGTATTAGTATTATTCTAGTTGCTCTGGTTGTCTACTAGTATCTTGTAACCGTTTGCCTATACAGTTTGTTTGGGTAGGACTTAGAAGGTTATCCCTTGTCTGACACATGTTAAGGGTATTTGGGGAATTTTTGGTTTAATTGTTGGACGTAAGTAAGACCAGATATGGTTATCTAGGCGTTTCAAGAATGGGTCCTGTCATTAGCCCTTTTGGAAATTGTAAAATATAACCCTACATTATTTATTAAAAATACTAATTTTTGAAGTCTTAGATTTTAGTTTAGGTAGGTAGTCTTTTAGGACCCGTTTAGAGATGGTCTTATATTAAGATCATTGTTGTGAGTTTTGAACTTTAAAATTCATTTGAGGTAACCAACGACATGTATTTTTTATTATGCGAAAATCAATCAAATGTAACGCCGGCTATTTAATGTAGGCCACAAGTTTATTTTTGCAAAGAAAACTCGCGCATAGGACCATATCTAATAGTAGACTAAATTTGAATTAAAGAACCCATCTCCAATAAGTGTCTTAAATCTGGACTAAAAATGGCCAAAAATTTGATTAATGGCCTAAAGGCCAGCTAAATAGCCCTTTAGTAATGGCTAAATATTATTTGCAAAAATGTGGGCACTTGACTTTTTTGGGAAAAATTGATGTTTCCCTTGCCACTAGCCCTTTTTTGGGAAAAATTGATGTCCATTAACATAGCTTATATAGCAAAGTAAGGTTTATTTTTTTCCTAAGAATTAAGAAGTTTCTGCAAATTTTTAAGTAATTGACATAAAAACTTACACATTCATGCAAAATTTCATATATTTATCACTAATATAAATTTTCATATATTTATCACTTATACAAATTTTCATATGTTTATAAAGGATTACCAAAAAAAAAATTAATTTTACGAAACCATACATTATACAATATAATCGCTAACCGATCCGTTTCAAGCTGTTATTTATCCAACGGTTTAAGTTTGACCGGATAAAAGTCAAACGGTTTGAGAATCCAAACCGTTCCGTTAGTAACAGTTTGGATTTGGATTTTCATTTTGTAAATCCGTTAAATCCAAACCGAACCGTTAATAAATATATTAATTTTTATTAATGTTTAAATCTATTATTAATACAAAGTAAAAATAATAAAAATAAAAAGATATTTAGATATACTCATATAAGTATATGTATACTAGTATAAGAGTATAATAAAAAATTATTAAATAGTTGGTGTATTTGATAAATCTTAGTATAGTGATAATGTTTGCAATTCAATACTTAGCAAGCTAAATATATAAAATTTTGAATATTGAGTATTGATTTTTTTTTGGTATCCTTATTTTTTCTATATCCTTATTTTTTTTTATTTCTTAACGGTTTTAAACCGTTTCGATCCAAACCGAACCGTAAGTAACGGTTTGTATCGAAACGGTTTTATTTCTAATTTTAAAACATACAAACCGTATCGAACCGTTAAGATTTTAACGGTTTGGATTTGAATATTGTTAATATCCGTATCAAACCGAACCGTGCCCACTCCTAAACCTACCCCAGCAGAGTAAATTAAGGGTTTGGGTTTATTAGGAAAAAAATGAAATTAAAGTTTTGGGCTTAAAAAATTGAATTAGAGTTCTGGGCTTATTTGGTAAAAACTGAAATGTTGAGAGTGGGATTTGAACCCACGCCCTTTCGGACCAGAACCTTAATCTGGCGCCTTAGACCAACTCGGCCATCTCAACAATGCTGGCGAATGTATAATTTCCGAGACTTTTACATGTTTACGTAACCCATTGAGTTTCATACTAACCTCACCTGGTGCGACGTCCACCAATCTGCTCACCGCTAAAATGGAGACATCAAATTAGCAAGCGGGCGGTTGTGTTGTACTGACTGAGGTTGAAATAAGTTGAAATAATTTCCCAAAAAAAATAAATAGACATGGCTTCGAAACTGCTATGTATTTCTGCCACCATCATCACTCCTCCTTCTGCAAAGCTCGCTAAAAATACAAGTAGCAATTCCAAGGTTTATTTGACCCTTCTTCAGACGGAGCTTCGATTCGGCTTAATTCTTTCAAGTTCAAGGCTCTCGGAGACAGTTCTCAGCCTCAGACCTTCTTGGCTGAACCGGTTTATCAAGGATATTACGGACCCTGGACCGTCGACTCCACTGACGTTCGAGAGGTAATTAATTAGTGATTAATTTGTTAATTTGGTATTTCCATTTCCAGTTTTTTTTCGTTAATACCCTTGAACTAGCCTTCGGTATTGGGCTGGGCCGGGCAAGTCCGGCCCAAAATTTTTGGGCTTGAGCCGGATCGGGTCAGTTTTATTAAATAATTTTTAAATTTGCAGGCGGGGCTGGACGAGCTTAATGACATAAAAAAGAGTCCACGGGCTTTTATCGGGCCTGGTTTATATCGAGTTGTTTGGGTCGGGCCATTTAAGCCTACTTGGATCGGGTTTACGTGGATTTTTGCAATAAATTATGTCTCAAATTTTAAAATTACAAAAAAATATATGCATGAAAAAAAAATATTAATAATGAAAAAAAATACTCAAGGGTGCAAAAATGTGGTCTTGTTAAAATAAAATACTCAAGGGTCCAAAAACGTTGGGCCTATTAAGTAGGTGGAGGAGTGGTTAGGGTTTGTATTGGGTATTGGGTATTGCGTATTGAGTATTGGGTTTTTTAAAATAAATTAGGTGGGCTTGGGGCTGAGATTTGGGTTTGGGTTGAAATATTAGTATTAAGAATGAGTTGAGTATTAATTTTTAAATAATAAATATTTTATATTTTCGGGTTTAAGGGCCGGGTTTATTACGGGCGGGTCGGGCTGGGCTTATCGGGCTTTATCGGGCTCGGGCCTATCGGGTTTGAACACCATAAGCCCAAGCCCAGCCAGCTAATTCTTAGGCCGGGCCGGACTTTTATCCATCGGGCTTATCGGGCCCCCATAGGCCTATGGGCTCTTGGGCCAAATGGTGAGGGCTACCTTGAACTCGTTTTAATAGTCATCATGTCAATTATTATATATTTTGTTTGATTAATACTCAATACCTTAATTTTTTGAAATTTGGCAATTTAATAAAAAGAGTAGACTAAATATGACTATAGAGGAATTGCAGGAGTTCTGCCTTTTTAAGTTTGGAGGGCAAATTTTCAAGACAGCCTTAGTTAATTATTTCTAGAGGTAGATGTCTAACCCAATTTTGGTTTTGTGGTGTTAATTGGGTTGGTAGGTGATTCTTTACAGGTCAGGACTTGTGAGTTGTGACTGCTGCTGGGTCATTTGTCGTTGCAGCTTCAGCTGCTTTTTAACCTGAAGGGTTTTTGTTGAGTGAGATTGTGAAGCACAATCTTGATTTTGTGTATGGAATTGGAGCTGGTTGGTTGGGTTTGTCTTTATTTCTGATTCACATCTATGTGACTCAAATTAAGCGCACTCTTCAAGCATTTTGGGGGCTTGGTGTTGTGGGGTCTTTGGCTGCCTATGCTAGCTTGGCTCAACCTGCTGGAGAGGGATTGGTTCAGTATGTTGTTGATAACCCAATTGCTGTCTGGTTTGTTGGTCCTATCTTTGCTTCACTCACCGGGCTTGTCTTTAAGGAAGGTAATGAGACGTGTTATACATTTATCAGATCAGGCACAAATACCACTGTCAATAACAAAACGTACCAATATGTTACTGAAATGCGGACGTTATAAACTGACAACTTATTGCTCACTAGCATATAAGTCTTGGCACATTGTTTTACTATTTTCGAACTGACTACTTGTTTCAGGACTCTGCTATGGGAAGTTGGAAGCTGGAATTCTCACATTCATCATACCTACCATTCTTCTTGGCCACCTGGTATATCATTATCTCGATCAAGGAAAAAACTATGCTCTTCGCCTTTGAATTAGCCGTTACTCATTAGATACTGCTATTATCACTTCAAAGAGGTCGTCCTGCATTCCTTCTAAGTGAAAAAGACAAATAAAGTAACGGAATGCAGTATGACTATTTTGGACTGCTAATACTAGTTCTGTTTCTTTTTGTTTCTTAGTGAGTTGTTTATGCATACATGTCAAATTGTTGTTCATGCATGTGTCAGATTGTGATTTGTAGGAGCGTGAAATGGCTTCTTCCGAGAATTCCTGGAGGCAACATTTCTATTTACTAATCTTGATTTTTGTTGCGTATTTCTTGCTCAAATTGGTCCTTTTTCATTTTTCAAGATTTAATCTTTTTTTAAAGTTTAAGCCCAAAATGGTATTTCTGTTTGTTTATGTCAAGATTAATGAATTAGTCCTAGCTTTTATAGGCTGTTTCATACAGGCATTGATGAAGTTCATGTTAAACACAGAGTGGGTTGATGGACGATGGAGCAAAACTTACTTTACTTGGTTCGTGGATGGCTTTGTTTGTGATCTTTGCTGGAAGGAAGTTCACTCAACCCATTAAGGTGGCTTTCCATTTCCCTTTTCTGGGGTCTCAGTTGCCGTTCGAGATTATTGTTGAATCGTTGATTGTAAATGTTCATGAACTGTGTTCGCTTTGAATGATGACATTGGTGACAAGTCTGTCTTCATTTTTAATTCTCTGCCTGGTGATGAGATGATGGACTTGATTCAGAAGCTTGAGCAACAGAAGTTGAGTCAGAATCTGGACTAGAATTTTCGACCACAATGGCACGTTAGTCCATACTCCCTAGTTCGTTCTTTTGAGGAAAGAATTTTGAGGTACATATTAGTATACACATATAGATTTATAGAATTCTTCCTCGGATTATTTTGTTTCTATAAGCGATTAAGAACGTTTATCCTTGTAGGTCTATATTCAAATCCTTCTTCTCGGGCTGCTGCATGTAGCCTTGTATAAAAAAAAGGGGCAATGAGTAATTGTATTATGTTTACAAAAAAAGAAAAGAAAATCAATCAGATTTGTATATTTCCGTATCTTCATTTATAAACCAGGAAATTTATATTTATATTACTACTAATGAAAGAAACACTGTTGATGTACAATATTTTTGTGATTTTTACTGGTCATACGGTATAATGTCAATTTTGCCCAGTGTTTTTGCGAATTTTACAGTTCATTCTGTATGATGTCGATTTTGTGCGCATTTTACTGTTCATTCAGTATAATGTCGATTTTGCCCAGTGTTTTTGTGAATTTTACAGTTCATATTGTATATTGCCGATTTTGCTTCAGCGAACAACGAAATTCCTTTCTTGCCATCATGATTTTTCTTCCTCCTCTTTGCTTCATCTGGATTTTGGTTCGATGTCCACACAAAATCCATTTCCTTCCACACAATCTCCATTTCTTGTCGCGCAATCGCTCCGTCCAATCCTTAGTTGATAAAATCTCACATACTCTTTCTCCTCTTCGCTCATGCTTCCACCTCCTTCTTGCATCGTTATTGATCTTTTCTTCCGAACTTGTTAACTCTAGCCTCTGCTCTATCCAATGGGAGGAGTGAGTCGACTCCAATCTCTTCGACACCTCCTCTTTCAATCGTCGTGCTTCAATTCATTGACACCTCCTCCTCGCCACTTCCTCATCGTTCTTCCCTTTGTCGACATGTGTTTGTGGCCTTCAATCTTTGCGAGAAAACCGACCGCATGTGCCTTCTATTTATCTTGTTCTCTACCTTTTTTTTCTCTCCCAAATTTACGCCTCGCTTCTCTTCTCTGCTATATTTTCTTCAATTTGACCTATCTTCTTTCATTTTTGCAAGTCCACTACTTCGAAGGCCGAAGAAGAAAATCGTTTGTTGTGTAAATTTTTTACGGTCAATATTTCTTCTAATTTCATTGAGATTTCAGTTTGTTGGCTTCTCTTATTCTATTATTTCGAAATTATGACATTATTGTTGATGATCGTTTTCTCTGTTCCGTTTTCATGTTCATTTTGGGAAGCATCGACGAAGTAATTTTCATGTCCTCATCTGAGGTAATTTCCTTTCCTCATATAGCAGCTTTTTACACATGAGGTTTGTTTCATTACGCATAAGGTTTGTTTGAATTTTTGACATGAAGTTTGTTTGATTACACTCTTCTTAATTGTTTGTTTGATTATTTTGATTACACATGAGTTTGTTAAATTTTTGATTACACACTCTTCAGTTCTCTGTTTTTGTTTGTTTCTCAGTTTCACAATTTTTTCTTCTATTGTTGTTCACATTGATTTACTCTATTCTATATGCAGCCAATTTATGGACATAAATTCAAGCTTTTTCAAATACGGGCATATGTTAAACAGATATAAGAAGTTCAGATGTTAGTGGTAAGTATATGAGATACATATAAAAACTATTAACATCTGTGAAACTGTACATACTAGATATTCTAATTTCGTACATAAATCACTGCGTGATGAATAAGTGAAACACACATATAATAAGTGGATATTGTATACAACCTGCTTAGAAAATGCCGACAATGCTAACTTTGTATACAGCTTTCAACTTCCTAATTCATGACTTCCATGGCCTGCAACCGTTAATTTTGATTTCTATTTCAGTCAACTGAAATCATTGTTTGATACTTGAATGTTTGAATTTCTTTTAAAGCTTATTGTCTCTCCGGTAAAAAAGTTCGCTCCCATTATTTCATTGTTTTTATATGAACAACATGTACTAGCAATCTGTTATTTTCTAGGTTCGACTAAAGCCTCGCGGTCTTTTTGTTCTCCAGGAAATTAGGGGTGGGCATATCGTCCCGAAATACCGAAACTGTCTCGTCCTGTATCATACCAAATTGGAAAAAAATCGAATAGTAAAAACGAATGGATGAATGGTATGGTACTGATACCGTACCGGTTCAAATCGGTACGGGATCGGTTTCCATGTTAGGAAATACCGTCCTGTACCAAAATCAAACATGTTTTTATTTTTTTAATTTATTAAAAATTAGATTAAATCCAAAAAAAAAACCCTATTAGTACCCTAACAGGCGAATAGCTAATGACGGATTTAATGGTATGTTATTTTTAGTTGATAGATTTAATTGTATGTTAGGGTTTTTTAGTTGATGGATTTAATTTTATGTTAATTCTAGTTGATGGATTTAATTTTATGTTAGGGTTTTGTAGTTGATGAAGTTAATTTTAGTTGATGTATTGAGATTGATTGGTTGACTCATGCATTTTCTATACATTTTGAGCAATATTTGTTACCTAGTAAGAGACCCAATTTTTCAACTTCATCAAAAAGTTGCTTTTAGACATTCAATCAAGTATTCCAAAAATGGAATTATGAATTTAGGCTCAAAATCGAAACCATACCGAACATAATTGGTACGGTATCAATTTCTTGAAATACCGTACCGTACTGAACCGGTTAAAATTACTTGGTGCAATTCCGGTATCACTTTCATACCGAACTGTACCAAACCATGCTAAGGGCTAAAAGAAACTATTGCGAGAGAACAGTCATTTTCGCTTCATTCACTTTTTTTTCTTTGTGATTATGGTAACGTAACCATTTCACCTATTTCCGGTACCGAGGAAAACCTGCTTTCATTTGAATGTGTCATGTTTTGATGAATTTAGATTGACATGAATTTTGATGTGTTTATGTTTGACATGCATTTTGTTGTCTATGTGCTTCTGTTTGTTTGTCCTTTGACATGAATTTTGGTAGTTGTGGGCCAGCAAGGAAGATAAAATTTTGCCACATAAAACCAGTCTTATGGTAAACAAATTGTACATAATCCGTGAGATACAAATCTATGAGATAAAAATCTGTTCCTATATATTACTTTAAAACTCATATTCATAACTTATTATATCCGTGTACACCTCTTTTTGAAATACAGCTAGCAATTCAGCTCTTTTTCACTTTCTTTTTTCCACGTCTCGTTTATGTAGTGACTTATGTTTGATTATTCATTACGTTTGTTAACATGTTCATTTACATATCTGTTGAAATCATTTACGAATTCGTACTGAAGATTTTATGTCTGCTTCATTGATTAATACCAAGTTTTTTGACCTCATCGATACCTCTTCAATTCTTTGTATCTGTTTATTCCTCAATTTCCCCATTTGTTCTTCCAATTTAGCTTATATTGTTTTGAAATTTATTTACTCTATTCTTTGTCCACAAAATCTCTGGACAGATATAAATCATCCTCGCATATTTAGGTTTCGTCTGAGGTATTCTTCGCTCATGATCTGCCTGCTTTTCCAATGTTATTGAACTTATCTTCTTATTCACAAGTATGCATTGATTTATGTTTGCTAATATTTTATATCAACTCAATCCGTTTTTTTACTCACATTATTTGTGCCACGTTTCATTGAATTTTCTGTCAGTGAAAGGTAGCTCGTTCTTATTGAAATCGTCTTTCCTCTCTTTTTTGAATTCCCTGGTTTGCATTGTTTTGCTTCTCATTACAATTGATGAGTTGGGGTGTTCTGCTTTTCATCGTTTTGCTTTGCATTATTTTGCATTTTCTACTTTGCATTACTTTGCATTTCTGCTTTGGATTATTTTGCTTATCATTACAATTGATGCTTCGTATTGTTCTGATTTGCATTGTTCTTCTCAGTAGTGTTCGAAGAATCTAATGCACCATGGAAATAACGTTGTAATTTTGGTTTGTAATTGCGAATATTTAGATATTCTTTTCATTAGCTGTTTGTTTCATTGGCTTTATATGGTGAAGATGGTTGATTTGGTTTTATTATTAATGTGCATTGTTTCCTACATGATTATTTAACAAGTAAATATTTTGTCCAACAAATTTTGCATATTGAATACTTTGGATTTATCATGGTGGGACTGTAAATTAGTGAAGGGAAATTAGTTTCAGTCCATTCACAAATATCACCAAATGTTGACTCGATACTTATTTGAAAATTTTCTATTGTGGTGTTCGATCTGATTGGAGTTTCTGCTGCACTTTGTCGTTTGTTTCTAATCATCCAAGTCCAAACGATGAATTACTGTGAGAATTATGATTTTTTGTCATACGATGATTTATTTATTTTTCTTCTTGATGGTTTATTAATATAAAACAGTGAAATTTACATTTGTACTGTTATCGAACCGCTGCGGCTAGGTGCGAGGTCTTTCTACAAGTGAATTCTAAAGTGACAAAATCTGCAATGAAGAACATAGTAATTGGAGTAATGGGAGATTATTTTTTTTTTCTTCTTTGCTTTGTAATAGTTGACATTTACTAATAAATAGTACAACTGTTCCTGCCCTAAACGTTTTTTTTTGTTCAAGAGTAGAGTTTCTCGAGGCAATGCTTACTAGATCTCCACACGGAACCTGGTCTGCGGAGTGAGGGGGGTGGACTACTTGTAGGATCTCTTTTCGTTGGTGATGTATTGCGGGTGATGTTGGATGGGATGAGCGTGGCCTTTAGTTATAGTCTTTACATTGAATAGACAGATCAGGAAGCACGTCGTTCAATTTAAGTGTAAACATGTCACTAGTAGAAGCTGCTGCTAAATAGTGTAGATCGGTTATGTTTTCTAGTCAATAATATTTCTTCTTATCAAAGCGATCGTGAGGCAAGCAGACAAGATTAGCTTGTGCTGTTCTTTTCTATATCTTTCTCAAGGATTTTAATATTTTTTTTTAGTATAGTAGAAGTTCAGTTATTTCACCATGATGCTCTGGATGTCGACGTTATTTCAGTGGTGGTTAGAGATCCTAGATTCCCTCAAGTCGGAATTAAAATATTCGGAACAATAGTCAAAGATGGCACTAGTAGAACAAAGGCTTTAGGCAACGAAAAAAATATGTTGCTTATTCTCCAATTTTACTGTGGTATTACTAGGCGATGCCTATTTGGTTGGGGGGGTGGGTGTTTGGCAATGAATTTTCTCCGTTTCCTAAAGTAGTTTTTTGCAACGGTATTTTAAAAATATCATTGCTTATACCATTTTTTCGCAATAGTTTTTATTTAATACCGATGGATTTTAAAAATACTGTTGCCTAAAGTGATTTCTCGCAATGGTTTATTTATTATAGTGATGCCTAAAGCTGTTTTTCGCAATGATATGTTTGAAATAGAGCATACATTATCCGTCTCTAATTTCCCTGTAATTCATACATAGAGCAGATAGCATACATAGAGAATACATTTCAAACACATGAAAAGCGAACTTCATTGATAATGGAAAAATTACAATTGTTAAAATGTAGAATTAATATTACAATTTTATAGAATCATAGAATAAAATGTATCCCATTAAGATGTTAAGCTTACTATCTATCACTACAAGGAAGAGCTTCATTAGCCTGGTATGAAGTCCAAAGAGTGTGGTTGTCCCTCAAAAGTTGCATGACTAGAGTGTTTACCTTGTATGATTCTTCTACAAGAAATTAAAATGGTCCAAAAAAATAAAGAACAAAAAGAACTTAATTTCATTTATTCTTTACTTTGTTCTTGTGATTTTTCTTTGAGATCTCTTAAACACGTTTTTATGCTTCCTTAAGAAATACATAGGCCGAGTATTTCCGAAATAATTCTAGAATTTAAGTCCGAATTCTTATATTTTATCCTCCATCTTCATAAAGTTCCAGCCGTTATTCGGTGTTCCTTATGAATAACATTCCATTATTTCCATCCACTTTCGGAATCACAAGCCATTCTTGGGTTCCGAAAGTGTAACTTTATTTCCCTTACTTAAATTTTTGTATTGTTTCGGTTTACTTATATTTCAATATTTGTGTTGGTATTTTCTTTCTAATATTTGTAAGTAAGAATGCAATCTCCATGTGTTTTACTTTTTGAATTTGTTTTACTTCATATGTTTTAGTGCTTAAACTTCAATTTTACGCTAAATATTTATGACCGCTGTTCGATGCATTTAGTAAAAAATTGAAGAGATTTAAATGTTTGACACACATTAAAATCAATAACGTAATGTGAATCGTATTATAAGTGTTTATGACCGCTGTTCGGTGTATTTATAATATTGAAAAATGTATGCATGTATTTGAGATGATTAAGGTAGGATTTCGTGATTGGTTCAATATGTGCATGATGTTAGAGTGTTGGTAAAAATATGTGTTTGAAGAAAGTTCACTTGCACAAAAGTTAATGTAGAAGTAGAATTAAGTTATTAATTATTTTTACTTGTTTTCTTTATCCTATGATTACAATCTTCACAACCCCCCCCCCCCCCCCCCCAATTTAATTATTTATTCTTTTATTATTTAATTCTTTATTATTTTATTATTTAATTCTTTATTATTTTATTATTTTATTCTTTATTTCATTAGTTCATTAATTATTTAATTATTTAATTTATTTATTCTTTAATTCTTTATTATTTAATTATTTAATTACTTAATTATTTAATTATTTAATTATTTAATTCATTATTCTTTGATTATTCATTATTCTTTTTAACTAACATATTATTAATGTTCCCTAATTTCCCCAATTAAGAACGATCTCTATTTACCAATACTATATCTACACAAAAAGGGTTTAAATTGCATAACACCCGAATTATGTATTTAATTTAATGCGTAGTTTGAGCTTTATCTATAACCCCCGAGGCGATGTGAGATTGCTAACCATGCCTCTAAAGAACGGGTCCTCACATGTATAATCAAAGGATCCCAACAGTCTATAATGACATGTACTTGAAATTAATTTAAGTTCACAAAATTATTATAAAAATGACATTTTTATCCTTGAAAGTTAGGGGGTTCAGAGTTCACTTTTCATTTCGAAATACCTTTTGAAGTTTTTCTTGGACCACATATAGAAATCATAGTTTGAACAAGAAACTTATAGGTCTAAAACAATAAAGGGCATTTTGATAATTTTGAATTTCAAGGTATTTTAATACCCAATTTCTCTCTCCTCACCCCACTCACAAGTTATTTTTTTCTCTCTCTATCTCTCCCCTCCCAAACCCTATCTCTCTTTTCCCTATCACGAATCATAAGTTTAAACCCAAATCATCGTTGTTCCCAACTGTTTCAAGGAAAACCAACATCGCCGCTTTTTTCCTCTTACCACAATGAACATAACCCTACTCGATGGTTGACAATAACAATAGTGTGAGAATCAAGGAAGAAAAGGGTCAATGTGTTTTCAATGGATTTCTAGCCTATGGCCACCATTTGTAAGATCTTGATTTGGATTTCTGAGATCTAGTACACAGACTTAGACTAGTGGATCGTGATGAATTATTGAAAAATGAAGAATTTGGGAAAGTTTCAAATTCCAACAAAATTTTGGATTCTAGCCGCTGCCAATGTTGGTTCAGTCACTAGCGAGTGAGGCGTGATAGTGAAGGCATGTGTGCGCGTGGTGTATAGGCACATGGTGCATGACACCAAGGAGAAGGCATGTGTGTAAGTGGTAGAGGCTCGTTAGTGGTGCATAAGAGAGCGTACAAGTGGGACTAGTTTTTGACCCCCAAAGATGTAGTATTTTTTAAGGGATCCAGAACTTTTTTGACATGTTTTAGATCTTTTAGAGGATGTTGTAGGGCTGGTTCTAGCATTCTAAGTTTGTTTGGGACCAAACGTAAGATATAGTTTTAGGCTTCGGCCGATAATTTGATGGTTTTGGGCTTCAACTTGGGTTTTGGGTATTCCTTTATTAGGTTTTCAATTTATATTACTACATTTCTTTATATATACTATTCCATGTTGCTGACATTATTTCTAGTTGCATGAGTTTGAGGATTTATGACAGGACCCATTCCGAAACAGTTCGATAATCGCGCTAGGTCCTACTCCCGTATGATAACGATCCTACTAACCTTAAATCTTGTCAGATAATGGATACTTGTAATGTCTTACTATTCATGCCTTCGCCTCTCCATCCGTCCCGATTTTCGTGCAACGGTCTGGAGGGTTATTTAAAACACGAAAAGTGTGAGTGAATAAAAATAAGCATTTTAAAATTACGTTTTTTCGAGAAAATAACTTTTACCTTCTAATTTCTAAAGCATGCATATAATAAAATGTATACAATCGAATCTTAATTAAGAAAAAATCGTAAACCGTGGGACCACAAAATTACAAAATCTATGTTCATCAAATCACATAATAAAGGCATCAGGACAAGAACATCATAGTCAAATACAACCAACAAATCCTTAATGCTTGAATATCAATCATCATAAGAAAACCGCTCTATCGATGGGCAGGCACCCCAAGCATCTGGGAACCCTCTTAGCTTTGGCTGCTGGCGAAACAAACACAATACAATCAATTAATACCAAGTATGACACGACCCATCCAATCCCCCAGGGATTACGCGAGATGTGCCATGCTCCCGTCTAATCCATGTGCGACACGAAGGTTAGACACCCGTTTAACCCCCCGTTTATCGCGAAGGCTAGACAAGGGATAACCCGAACCAACAGCCCATTCGGGCTTCCAAAGTTTGCCCGGATTAGTGGCGGAGTGTGATGTCTCGGTCACCGCTACGGCCCGCACCGCGATCAACCTGAAGGGCATTAAAAACCATAAAAACCGTGAGTGGACGAAAATAAATAATTTAACAAAACCTCATTTCACAAGAGACATTTATGTCCTTCACTTAAAAATCATGCATGTATTCGAAATCAGTTAATTAAATATAATAAAACGTTTATAAAACCAAAGTCATTTCTTTCCTCTAATAATTAGGGCCTTAGCCCAAAACCATAAAATCAACCGAGTGTGGGAACTCTGACAGGGACCCGCCCCGATCCCCCGGGGACCACAAGGGGACGTGCCCTGCTCCCGTCTGACACCCGAACCGAAAATCCCGATTTTAACCTTAAAAACTTAAATGCATAAATGTCCGAATTAAAAAGTCATACATAACCCAAATTTAACCGATGTCAGACAAGAGATACAATTTAAAATACAAATCCGAGCACGACACTAGAAAGGAAAATCTTGCGGGTGATCCGATCCGACAGGGGATCAGGTGCGCAGTACAAAATCTATGCCTCAGCCTCGGGGTCCTCACCAACCTCAGCAACACGACCTGGAGGGGTTACCAAAACATGAAGGGTGAGTGGGCCGAAACTCAGGTTTGTAAAAACAGTAATTTACCCCTCCGTTTTCCAAATATGCATGCATCAGTATTTAAAAGCCATAAACACATGTAATATATCACAAGTATCATATTAAGTCAGAAATGTAATATAAACCCGGCTACTGCACCATACACATCCGATATTGACATCCCAGATGTCCGACGTCCCTGACGTCCAATAATGGTCACAGTCCCAAGGCTACGCGTGCCACCCGGGGTCTCAAATCCCGAGTCCAATCTCCGAACCCAGTTCGGTTATGGCATCCCAGATGCCTAGCGTCCCAGACGCTCGACGTCCCAGACGTCCAATAATAGCAATCCTGCTCCTGAGTCATCCTACGGTCCGGCACCTCCGTAGCATGACCCCTCGCAGGCAATGCACCGTGACCGCTCCGGGGTACCACATCCGGAGGAGACAGTATCATACGGTGGATTATACAGTGCAGTACCCAAGATAGTCATCGTATCCACAAGTTTATGTAACTATATATATACACTATAAAACAGTATTCATTTTCCGTAAAACGGGCCTCAGCCCAACACCGTAAAACGTGTCACAGCCGTAAATCGAGATAATCAAATCCATTAATGATTCACGCACACATATAGATATACGGAAATGAAAACGGTTATGCATGCAAGAGTTAATAAAAACGGGCCCACTCACAGTACGCCCCCGCTGCGAATAACGCGCGTACGAACTTGTGTCCGGAATTAACGTAAGTTCCCTGTCATTTCCAATCACACACAAGTGTCATTAAAGGTCCTTAAAATACCCTCAAAAAGTCCAAAACAGAAACCGGTTCGGGAAAGCCGGCCAACACGCTTCCCGAGACATCCGGCCCTAAACTGACCTTCCTCACTATCTCAGATCAACAGGGTTATTTCACAGAAAATGTCCAAAATGATGAAAGGATTAAAAGTCATGTTGACCGTGATCCGAGATAGTGCTCAACGCGCCCTCACGCGCCGCCCAAAGTGGCTGTGCGTGAAAGTCACGCGCTGCTACAGTGTCACTACTACAGTGTCACCGTCCTTGCCCGAATTACTGTAATTTGGGTCTGCGACCCGCGGGGTGACCCGATTAATCAACCGTCTATTTCTACTTAATTTCATTCCTTCTTGATTCTAACATGTTCTAAAGTCATTTAATTACAGTTCTCAGTCCACTAATCAACTCGACAAGCCTTCAACCATCCTATCCAAACCCGAATAGCTACACGGGTCCAACCTCAGAACACCTCCAAACTATCACCATTGTCCAATTAATTTATACAGAAGCATACTAGGACCTAGACTAACAAAATAGAACCATCAATTGAACGAAATATCACCTGGAAGTAGTCGTCCAAACGCTGTGATTTCCTCTGCACACGACGGTCACCGTCCCAGCTCCTCCGTGGCTGGTTGTCGTCGATTTCGATATGGACGAGTTCCAAATGCTCCCAGAATGCTTACTCAGTGGTTAGTTTCGTCCAACAAGCCGTAGAAATTGAACTCGGATTTTCCCTCCAAATCGGTTTTTCTCAGAACTGGAACTTGGGTTCTTGGGCACACCACGATCAACCCGCTTCAAAGACTGCTCGCACAAGTTTCTGTCACTCCCAGAAGGCTTCCACGGTGCCTAGATTGGTCCCAAAACCCGTAGGAATGGAATTCGGAAATTTCCCCCCAAAGACCCGAAACGGTTCTTCACGGCCTCCCCTCTGTCTCTCACAGTTCCTCAGTCTCAAACAGACTCCAAATGAACCCGTCACTCACTCCCCTTGCGCGGTTAATCGATCAAAGAGTCCAACACCCGTGGGAGACACTCACAGATCGCACAGAACCCTGCAGCCCGCACACAGAGTCCATAACCACATTTTCAATCCTACCCGTGGTCTGCAACAGCCTTAAACTACACTCCCACTAACTTAAACTACATAAACAATACTCACAATCCAGTCCACTAGTGCCTTAAACAATTGCACGCCCACACACCCCACGGCGTGGCCGTGTGCCCTGTTTTTTTCACGGTTGCTGCTACAGTAACCGTGCAAAAAGACCAAAATGCCCTCAGGGCAGAAATTACCAAAATGCCCTCCAACTTCCGTGACCCGTAACTCAGTCATCCGATGTCCGTTTCACGCGTGCCGCCTGTCATTGTACTCAGGGCATCGAGACTAATCTAACGGTCCTCGGGTCGTGCGAAAAATCCCGGTACATCAAAAAGTCTACTTTTTCCCCCTAACTCGTCCAAATTACGGTAATGCCCCTGAACTTCCGATAGTCATAACTTTTTCCCTGATCGTCCGAATTGGACGTGCCACCTGTCTGTGAACTCGTGACGTCCCGAACTACGTCACGGTCACTGGTCAAGGTCCATTTGACCCATAAACCAAAAAGTCAACAATTGGCCATAATCCACAGGGGTAAAATCGTCAATTCATACATTAAATTACAATATTACAATCTACGAATTTCCGGGGTGTTACAAACTCAGCCCAAAACCGTAAAATCAACCATGTGTGGGAACTCAGCCCAAAACCGTAAAACACCGAAATTCGTAAACCGAAATTCATGTGGGCCACTGTCCAAATCTATTTATCAAACACAGAAACACCATTTCATAAATCCAATAAATCATGTTTACCAAATACTCATCCTCGGCATCCTAGATGCCTAGCATCCCAGACGCTTGACGTCCCAGACGTCATATCATGGTCTAAGCAACGCGTGCTGCCTCGGGTCTCTCCGGGTCAATCTTTGACATCCCAGACGTGTGACGTCCCAGACGTCTAATAATAGCAATCCTGCTCTTGAGTCACTATACTGTCTGGTTGCTCCGTACAATGACCCTTCATAGGCAATGCGTCGTGACTTCCATAGTGTCCTAGACATCTGGAGGAGACCATCCACATATCCTCATATAAGGATGGTATGGAAAACATCTTATATAATCATTTCAAAATGCCTCAAATGGGCCATGCCCAAAATTTCCATAAAACCATCATAAATCCATAACTCCAAGTAATCAAATCCAATTCCGTTTTAGGGTCTCTGAACCCGAAATCATATTTTATAAGCCACAATTGGGACTCATGCCCGATATCATAATCAACTGGGCCTCTAACCCGATCATGTAAACCAAATGGACCTCCAACCTGATATCTCATTAAATCAAATGGACTACAAGTCCGATAGTTTCCAAATCAAATGGGTCTCATGCTTGGGGGGATTGGGATCGGTCGTGTCAAAGTAACCTGGCATCAGCTAGCCGAATATCTTGTCTACGTAGACAGCCTCATTGACATGACCCATCTCAATCCCCTGGATTATCACGGGATGTGCCCTGCTCTCACCTGACACCACGCGCCAGACTAGAGATAAAACTATAACCCTCTCGGGGTTACCAGAGTGCGCAATAATTTCCAAAGTATGCAGCGACATGTGATGTCTCGGTTTTTTCTATAGCCCGCATCCGCAATCAACCTGAAGGGTGCAAAAAACAACCAAAAGTGTGAATGAACAAAAATAAACATTTATTAAAATCATTTTCCAAAATACTGATTTTACCCTCCGTTTTACAAAGCATGCATGCATATCAATTTAAGAACAATTTCTTTCTTGTAAACAATATATACGAAAACTGATGCAATCATCGTAAAACCAACACATTTTAAAATATATGGACACAAATCAATGGTTTAAAACCTCGGGACTCATTCTCATATCCAACCTCGGTCACATCTCATATCATCATCAGTCACGTCATCCGTGCAACACGTGCAAATAAGCTCCAGGACCGCTCAGATATGAGCATGTCGCCGTGACCATATTACCGACGACGTCCCACCCATCGTCGTGAACATATCAACGATCGATCTCATATACATAATCACCTTCTGAGTCTAGTCTCCCTCGGCTGCTCGACAGCAGGCAGTGTATTGTGACCTCTCCGGAGGAAGCAGCGCGACACAACGCACCCTGGATGCGAGCGTTATCTCCATAGTTCTCTCTGGGGAAACATATTCACAACCGGAAGCCCTCTCATACTCATCATCTGGGAGAATGGTTATAGTAAAAATGGTGGAAACATATTTTCATTGTTTAAATCAAACCAATTATTTTGCAAAGGGTCTCGGCCTAAAACATGGTTTCCACAAAAAACTCATAAGGTTAGTGTCCAGTTCTCATTTCGCAATCTCAAATCATTTCACAATCTCAAATCATTTCACAATCAAATCATGTATTACACATGGGATCTCTTCCCAAAATCGAATCTCAACAGCGTCACATGCCCGAAATTTCCTCATAATAGGGTCGCAAGTCCGACACATCATTTCAACAAAGTCACAAGCCCAAAACATAGTTTCATAAAACATTTTACTATAATCTCAGTCAAAACTATAATCCATAAAACCGTTCAAAACCGATAATCAACCAACACACAAAATATTTATGCATTTCATAAATCCAACCATATGCAAACATTGCATTTCATACCATATTTAAAAAACATTAAAACATATATACATGCATCATTTATAAACCAAAGTCCACTCACACTCGGTCCACATTGTGAGCTTCAAAACAACGCCGTAAGCCAATCCGAAGCTACTCCACAGTCTCCGGAACGTTCAGACCTATCCAAATCATACTCAAGGATCATTATCTATCGATACAAGTCCTAATCATAAACCCAAAAAACTCGCAGAACATTCAACGTCTCTTGAACACGCTTCCTAAGGCTAAAAACCTCCAAATGACCTATCAAATGACCTCTGATCGACCTAAAACGACCACTATTGGATTCAGATTGTCAAAACCCTTCGAACATGGTCGGATTCATCTCGAAACGACCACTATCAAATGATGTCATCTACTGACGTCAACTTAACAGGTCTGACAACCTACCACGTGGCACTCCCTGATTGGTGCCACGTGTCATCCTCTGACACTACCACATCATGTGATGACGTCACCAGCTAATGTCATCACTACCACGTGTCACTAACACGTCAGCTTTGACAACCTGACACAATGCCACGTGGCACGACCTCGTTAGTCCACGTGGTTAGAAAATGTTGACATGGACCTGCCACATCATCTGACACACTTTAACAACTCGCCATGTGGTACCATCTCATTGGTCCACGCGGTCTAACATGGCACTACCATGTCATTGCTAATTGGGCCTAATAACCTACCACGTGTCACCCTCTAGTTGGCCCCTTGGCATGACAAGTCTAACAAGTGCCACATCATCGTCATCAACCTCTCGCGAGTAGACCCATTTTCCTACAACCGGGTCACTCGATCCGCGACCCTAACTGACAGGACCCATCCTGATCTCCCTGGGACCCCACGCTTCCCAGAGAATGACCAAAATACCCTTAACAAGTTAAATAATTCATAAAAAAAAGTTTTAAATGTAATTAAGTCCGAATATGGGATCAACAGTGCTGGACAAGGGATAGAGAACACTAAAAAACGCGAACACAATTATTAGTTTTACAAAATGGTGCTCGACCTACCCGACACAGGTATTAGGTACGCAGCAGTAAAATGACTATGTCTCATCCTTGGGATTCGCCTCTACCTCTCGGCCACGTCCTGGAAGGGTCAAGAAAACCATGAAAGTGTGAGTGGGATGAAAATAAAGGATATTTCAAAATCGTTCATAATACATAGTAAAAATACTGTTTTACCCCTCTGTTTTCAAATCATGCATGCATTTGAGTCAAAACATATATAATAATAATAACCGAATCATATATCATATCATCAACCATATACCATATCATCACACACAATAATATAATAATAATGCATCCATAATAATCGTATTGCACTGTATATCCCAACCCTGACATCCCAGATGTCTGACAGCCCAGACGTCCAATAAGGTCACAAACCTAAGGCTACGCGTGCCGCCCAGGGACTCAATCCCGAGTACTATCCTCGAAACTAATTCGGGGTATGACATCCCAGATGCCTGACGTCCTAGACGTCTAATACTAGCAATCCTTCTCTTGAGTCACCCTACGGTCCGGTGGCTCCGTAGCATGACCCCTAGCAGGCAATGCACCGTGACCACTCCAGGGTACCAATAACTTGAGGAGACAGTAATTCTTATGGTCAATATAATACAGTGCAATAGTATGAACCTGTGACATCCCGATATGACACCACAGACCAATAGTATAATAACCAGACGGGTCTCATGCCCAACATAGTGTAATACATATATGCACAATCCATGAATAAAACACAATGTAATTCACACTCATTCATATAATAGTATAATTAAAACAGTTATGCATGCATTCAGTTTAGAAACCAAAAGACCCACTCATAGTACTATGCTTCTCCTTAATCGAACGCCTAAACCTGCCATGAGGCTATATCACAGTCTCTAACCTGTCCAAACATATCCAATGGTCACTAATGGTCTCTATAAATTCATATCTAAAACATAGGAATAGTGCTGGCCTGGAAACATGTCCCAAGGCTATAAACCTCATTTTGGCCGATAAAACGATCTTCGATCGCCACGAAACCACCACCATTGGGTCCCGATCGTCGAAACCTTCAAAATGGCACTATTCTCACCTCTAAAAACGTGCCCACGTGCCCCCACGTGTGGGTCAAAGTCCCGATCAACGTTCACCAAAAAGTCAACGCTGGCGTTAGTAAAATGTCAACGCTAATGTCAAGTCAAAGGTCAAAATCAACGCTGACGTCACTGTTGACGTCATCTAGCAGGGTCAGGTCTGAAACTTATCAGATTAATAGGTGCCACGTGTTAGCTTTCGGTTGGTCCACGTTATTGACATGTCAATGACATGCGACAACCACTGATTGGGCAATGTAACTAACATGTTAGTGCTGATTGGGCACTGACATGTAACACATGTCATCGTCCTATTGGGCCATGTCATCTAACAATCTAACAGGGTGATGACATCAGCTAATGACGTCATCGTCCCTGTCCTCTCGACGGGTCTGCAATTCGGGTCGCATAGACCCATGACCAGACTCGATTCTAAAACCCTGATTCCTTAACCATTTTGGATGCTTTTTCTTCCTACGTGTTCATCTCATCCTAACTAATAGATCTGTATGATCAAAACTAGAAAACAAGATCTAAAATCTACCTGTGAGTCGATGAACAGTAGGCCGTAAACTTTCTCCTCTGTTTCCTCTCAACTCCGGCCACTCCTTACTTCGTAAACTAGCCCACTGAGATCGTCTCAGTTCCTAGAACCTATTAGGGGCCATTAGATCGATCGACACACATCCTAAAACCAATTTCCATTTTTGAACCAAAATGGGTGTTTCGGGTTTTACCTTCCCCCGTGTCCACCGTGTCCGCCGTGCACCACCGTCGTCCTTCCGCGTCTCACTGGTCTCAGTCACTCTCCTAGTCTCACAATGAGCAAAATAGATGATATAGTGTTTGGGGAGTGGAGCTTTTGGTGTTCACGAGTTAGAGAGAGTTGAAATGGTGAAGATGGAACAATGAAGAAAATGGATAAGGATAGAACCGTAAACTGACCCAAATGCATGGGGAAACCCACCAATGGGATGAGTGACACTTGTCACTCATCCAAGGGCCCTACCAGATTGCCCTTATCCAATAAGACTCTGTCAAGTGTGAGATTCTGGGTTTCATGAATAGTACCCCTTTTTGTATCCTTGACCATAACTTTCCTGTCTAGTCTTTGATTTCGGCGTGTCGCCGCTCTACGGACTCGTGGCGTCCCGATCTACGTCACGATCATAGGTTAAAGTCCAAAATACAGACTGAGTCAAAAGTCAACAATTCCTCTAACCAAGGGCAAAACAATCATTTTACATTTAAATTTTGAACTTTACCAATTCATAAAAGTTCGGGGTGTTACACTGACCTGGTCCGTTCTCCCTCGTCTGACCACCAATCTTCACCATTCTTCAACCAATCTCACCGTCTCACTCAGAAAGAGATTCCTAGTCCTAAAAGGCGAGGAAAATACCTGAAGATGGCTTGCCATCGTCGAAAACTCACGGTTGTTCATCAAGCTCCGCTCTAAGGCTGTTCACTGGCCCTTAGCCTTCCATTCTCATTCCTACATGTTCGTACAAGCTTAACGAACACACCCAAGGCATCAAATCACTTCCCAAACGTCCAAAAATTGAAACTCGAATTTCAAATGGAAACGGGTTCACGGGTTACCTATTTTCTCAGGTTCCTCAAGTCACCGCTATGCTCAGCCGTCCACCACCATCATCTCATCCTTTCTGTCTCATCCTCAGCCTCACTCTTAATCTCTCTGTGGTCCTCAAATCATAACAAAGACAAGGGAAAATAGGGAGGGGTTTCGAGTTGTTCGATTGAAGGGGAAGGGGATATGCATGTAGGTGGGATAATGAGCCAATGGGATAAGTGACACTTGTCACTCATCCATTGGTCAAAGAAAACACTATCAAACAAACTGAAGTCAACCGTTTTAGAACCGTAAAATCAGATTGAACCTTTCGTGACCCGTAACTTTCTCGTACGATGTCCGATTTTGACGTGCCGCCTGTCTACGGACTCATATCGTCTCTATCTACGTAATGGACCTCAGTCCATATGCATTTGACTTTTCGAGTCAAAAGTCAAAATTTTCACCTATTTAGGGGAAAATTCGTAATTTCACCCTGAACGTCTGATAATCCTCAACTAATTCTCGATTAGTATCGCTAATCCTCAATTATTTCTCGATAATTCCGAAAAGTCAAGATGGGTCATTACACTCACAACCTCAGGATTTGTGGAGCTGAGCTGTGGACGTCTCAGTCCTATATTTCGAAATCAACGACGTTTGGGAAGCCACCCTAGGTTCAGGTTGTTCCCATCCGAAAGATGTCATATTACCACCCTCACAGCCCTTAGGATCAACAGAGCCAAGCTCCGGACGTCTGAACGCTGGCCATGTCTGAGGATTGTTAACCATGGAAAAACAATTCACAAACCATGGAAATTCATTTAACACAATCATTGACTCAAAACCAAGTCAAACATATCCAAACTCGGGCCGAAGCCCAAAACTCTAATTCTACAAACAATCATAAAAGTCCAAACTCGGGCAGAAAAATCATCAAATAATCATTTGAAAATCATAATCAAACCGTCGTAATGTAAATCATGTAATAAAAAAATTAAAACATTTAACTACGCATGCATAATCATTTATAAAATAAAATTCCACTCATACACTATCTACGTAGCTAAATCTCGATATGCGTGCTCCTCTAAGGCCCCTAGAGTGGTATCTTCTATCAAAAGTAATACCCAGAGTGTCAGGACCCATCCTCAATCCCCCAGGGATTAACGAGGAACGCTCCTGATCTCGTCTGACACGGAGTGTCAGACCAGGGAAAATTAAAACCTTTAGCTCAAAGGCTTCCAGAGTACGCTAGGATCCGGAGGAGGTATGTGATATCTCGGTCTCTGCTACAGTCCGCACCGTATCCAACCTGAAGGGTATTGAAAACAGAAAGACTGTGAGTGGACAAAAAGTAATATTTCAGAAATACATTTTATAAAAGACCTTTATACCCTTCACTAAAAAGCATGCATGCATAGTAAAACCATTTATCCAATCACATATGTTTAAACAACGATATCCATACGGGCTTCTGCCCAAAACCATTTACAGAAAACCATAACATAGTAAACATATGTGGGATTTCAGCCCAAATCCATTTATCAGCATAAAACACAATTTCGCAAACCAATTGAAATCATGTTCATCCATATATTTCATATCACCAATCCTGTCACGGTTCCTAGAGCTACGAGCGTGCTACTCGGGATCTCAAACCCAAGTCTCTCCAAGGTCAACCCAGGTCAATGTCCGTAAATCAATGACCCTCCCTGGAGGTTATAATACATAGCCTTTCTGAGAGTAAAGAACCCAACCGGGGGGTGACTCCACTCAGTCAGTGCTCCGTGACTACTCCGGGGTCCACCAAGGCCAACGACCTTCCCCGGGGGAGACAATACATAAATAAAGGATGGCATACGAAAAACATTTTGAAATCATTCTTTAAACGTTTCAAGGATTCATGCCCCGCCCCCATAAGCCGTCACAAACCATAAAAACCTTTCAAGGGTTCATGCCGGTTCCCATAAACCGTCATAAACCGTAAATCCTTTTAAGGGTTCGTGCCGGTTCCCATAAACCGTCATGAACCGTAAATCCATTTGTGGGTCCCTGACCCGAAATCACAATCGTAAAACGTAATTGGGCACTAAGCCCGAATCCACATACAAACTGGGACTCTGGCCCGAATCGTAAACCAACTGGGCCTCCTGCCCGATTTTGTAACTAAATAGGCGTCGTGCGCGATATCGTAAACCGAATGGGACTTGTGCCCAATACGTAAGTCAACTGGACTCCGAGCCCAATTCGTAAACCAACTGGGCCTTCAGCTTGATGCCTTATTAAATCAAATGGACCTCAAGTCCGAGAGTTCGTAAATCAAATGGGTCTCGTGCCCGATCCATATTTCCAAATCTGAAATCGATTCAAGAACCAATTGGGCCTCTGGCCCGAGAACGTCACTAAAAGGGACTTCGAGTTCGAGTCAGAGTAAAATCGAAAACCTCGATTTGTGTGCAAGCACGTAAATCGCCTCGAAATTCGTGAAACCATATAAATCACAATCATCCAATTCCACATCATAGAATTATATTCATAAACCATATAAAACATTTATGCATGCATCACAATTTAGAAATCAAGGCCCACTCACAGACCGTCCTAAGCTGCCGCCTCGATTTGCGTGCCGTAAGCCTCACCGGGCAAATCGTCATCACTGGGATTCCCAAACCTGTCTAAATCAATCTAGAGGGTTACTAACTACCTTAGTAACCTCTCATTGAAGCCCTGTAATTTTCCCAAATTTTTAACTATTTTAAACCTCGAACCCAAACCTTCTGATGTCCCTAACGGTATCGAGACGGTGTTCGATCGACACGAAACCAGTCCCAAAATGTTCATTACATCGAATAGAGTATTTCACATGTTGGAAGTTTCCCCATTAGACCCACCACGCGCCCCCACACGCCACCTCAAGTTGCTGCGCATGAAGCCTACGCGCGGTGCACTGTTCATCCCTAACCTCAGTCAAACCCGGTCTGGCTGGTTTGAACCGGATTGGACCGGTCTAGACCGGTCCAGCACCCAAACTCATCTATTTTCAGTCCATTTTCCTTCCTTTCAATTCCTAAAGTTTCCCCTACTCATTTCCTATCTGTTTAGCCAATCAAAGTACAATGGAACCAAGAAAAACCATACCTCCAAGATCAACCATGGTGGTGGTAGCTGCAACCTCCACCTGCCTTCCATTCCAGCCGTCTAAACCCTCAAAAATAAACTCATTTCCCTCACCAGAACCCCAAAAACATAACCCAAACGTTAGGTTTGATCAACAACCAACAAAAACCAAGTTTCGAATCTTAAAACCAAAACTTACCTTCTCGGGTTCTCCGGCAACCATCCACGGCGGACCATGCTGTCAGTGCCACTCTCATCGTCTCATTTCACTCTTCATTTTTCACTCACAACTCACACACTAATGAGGAGGTTTGGAGGGTGTTCATGGAGGAGGTGTTCGGGTTGCTTACGAAGAAAATGAAGAAGATGGAGTTTGATGCACGGGGGAAAAAGGAGAGAGATTAGATAGATGATGGTGACGATGATCAGAAAAGAGGGAGAGAGATGGACGGTGAAGATTGAGGGAGGATAGGAATGGATGGCTAGGATTAAAGATGAGATAAGTGGAAAATTATAAAATAATTAAAATATTATTATTTTAATCAAATCTCACCAATCAATGTGAGATCCACAAATTAGGGGTTTGGGCCAATGGGATGAGTGACACTTGTCACTCATCCATGAGTCCCACTGAAAAGTCAACCAATCAAATACTACCAAGTGTAATGGCCTCGTAATGCATGCATAGTAAAATCGGACTTCCGTGAACCATATCTTTCCCGTTTGATGTCCGATTTCGGCGTGCCGCCTGTCTATGGATTCGTATCGTCCCGATCTACGTAATGGTCCTCGTCCTTCGGCCATTGGACCTCCCAAGTCAAAAGTCAACTATTTGCCCTTTTTACCTAATTACCAAAATACCCTTGAACTTCCAAACGTCACGACCTCATCCGCGAATGTCGGAATCGAACGTGCCACTTGTCTATGAACTCATGACGTTCCGAACTACGTCACAGTCATTGGCCAAAGTCCATTTGACCACTTGAACGAAAAGTCAACGTTTTGCCCATGACTAAGGGCAAAACGGTCATTTTGCATCGTTTGTCCGATTTTGCTCAACTAATCACCTATTAACCTCACTAATCCTGATTAGTCACTAATCAAATCCCAAAATTTGGGACGGGTCATTACAACGTTCCCTCCTTAATTAATTTCGTCCTTGAAATTCCATCTATTTTGATTCCTCATCCACCTCATGGAAATAAAATCGATCTCACCTCAAGTGTACACTGGTTCATCCACTAACCAGAACAATACTCCTCTGCACCCAGACGTTCCACTAATACTCACGTCGCATCGACTACATTCGACCACGTCGAATGACAGAAATTCCACGTTCCGAACTGACACCACTTGTCAAATCTACTATTTCGTTGACACAAACAATTTGATGGTTCCTTTCTCAATCACCAATCTATCCTGACGTCTGCTCCCACTAGGAGTCACCAGACCTCACACATTGATCCTCGTTGACACATCCCGACAAACTATCACCACTTGACAGTCGTCGGTGGAAAACTAACATCCTACTCACTCGTGGTTACACTAACCACCAACACACTCAACTTGAGTATAACTAGACCCATCAGAAACACCATGACCCAATGCACAGTATCCAATGCCCAGTCCACGTCCTCGACTAATCCAATGGTATCGGGCTAAGTCGACTACCAACACGCTCACCAACGTACTCCTAGTATAACCTATATACCTTCACCAGGCACCACAAGTCTGCCCAATATCATACCTCGAACAACGTACATGGTACGTACATCCATCCACCAACTAGTCCACTACAATAACTACGACGACGACAACAACCTAGGTCGTAGCCAATCACGTTTCAATCTTGGAGTCCAACTGTCTAATCCAATATTAGACAGATCAAAACTCCAACCCATCGTCCATTTTGAGTCCCAACTTCCGCACATCTCTAAGGCTGAAAAAATCCGACCTCGTTGGACACTTACTCGCCCGAGTAATATACCATACGGGATTTACCTCAAAAAGAAGTTCAGTCCCATCATCCTCAACTCAACTATCCAAGTAAGAGTGATAAACTCTCCACCTATCTAGATCATCATGATCACTTTCCAGATCCATCACTATGTCACCCGACCATAAACGTCACGATCCTCAATCGTCACAACGTCCAAAGTCCTCAACATCACAATCCAGATCCACATCGCGATCCTAGGTGGATCCACACTAGTTCTCCCTCAGCTAACTACCAGATTTCAGGTCATAGGGTCTTACACCCTCATGAATCCTTCGTCAGTCACATCACTCCTTAACCAATTCCCATATCTAAACAGATCAGTTAACGACGAGACACGTCAAGACTGTGGGTTCTCTCCAATTACCTCATATCAATCCATGGCATTCCACCTAGGAAAATCAAGGATGATCTAAGACAATGACAATAAAATCCATCCGACGTGAATGCAAACAAAACTCGCTGCACTCACCATGCCATGTAATCCAACATCGTCTGCCACCAAGCAGAAAGGAGAAATCTCATTCCCCTAACTTCAAAATACTCAACTCTTCCTGATGACCCAAGACAAATCCCGGGTACACCAACCAATACAAGAACTATGTACTGGTGACACATCCATCATCCGTGTCACGACCCGTCCCAAATCCCTCAAGATTAACGTGGGACGCGCCTGATCCCGTCTGACATAAAGTGTCAGACCAGGGAAAATTCCGTCTCTAGCCCTCACCGGGGGCTTCTAGAGTACGCCAGGATCGTAGGAGAAGGAGTGTGATGTCTCGTCTCTACTACAGCCCGCATCTGCGATCAAACTGAAGGGCATTAAAACATCAAAAGTTGTGAGTGGACAAAACAATATTTTAATAAAAACATTTTCATATAAAGACATTTATGCCCTTCACTAAAACAATATGCATGCATTTAAAAACCGTTTACCAAAACGTTCATAAAACCAATTGTCAAACATATTCTCAAAACCTTTCAAGGGTTCATGCCGGTCCCCATAAACTGTAATGAACCATAAATCCATTTGGGGGTCCCTCGCCCGAAATCACAACTTAAAACCATAAATCAATACATGGGAACTCAGCCCAAATCACGTCACGTGGGTCTCAGCCCAAAACCATTCTCAGTGAAATATTAAAACATCGAATACGGGGTCTCCGCCCCAAATCACTTTCTAAAACATGGAACACAGGGTCTCCGCCCCCAAATCACTTTTCTCAAAACCACATACGTATCAACATACGTATAACCCATCCGCGACACTTCCGAGAAGATGCCAAGTCGGGGCACACAGCCCCTAGGGAACACATCCCCGATAAATGTCACAATAAATCATATCTATACTAGTGTGAACACCACTTGGGGTCTCGCTCTGAGTCTTCACCCAGGAATTCTCCATTTAGGAGGCTCAATCCCTGGATCTAGTCTGAGCTCTATCTCCGGATCTAGTCCACACATCTCTCCGGAATCTGGTTCGGGACCACATCATAACAAATAACTCCAACTCTTGGAACGGGATCCCTATAGGGATACCCACTCTGGTCTG